>WEDG01003974.1:0-351247 GCA_017591395.1 Schistocephalus solidus | reverse complement strand
CCTCCCCAATCCATGCCCATGCCCCAAACATCGGCACAAGAGCCACACCAAATGCCGCTAAATGCACGACTGCATGAAATCCCTACCGAAATGGCTGCACCTATCCTTCCTCAATCCAATGCCCTGCAGCACACAAGACGGCCTAATGCGAGAGGAACCCCATTTCCAACGGACGCGCTACTAGCAGAATAGAGGGCACAGAATACCAACAAACCCATTTGGAATCCAAAACAACAGCTGCACCAACTGTCCCTCCCTAATCCATGCCCATCCCCTAACCCACAACACCGGCGCAAAAGCCAAACCAAAATGACACCGACTGCGACGGCATGACATCAGCGCGTGTCGTACCCCCAAACTGCGCCTGCTGCACACGAGACGGCCAGTGCAAGGGAACCTCCTTTCCAAACGGAGACGCGTTACAAGCGGGATATGGGGCAAGCTAATTCCAAAGCTAAAAGACTAGGCAGAATATTTAAAAAGCAGTCCTACGATAAATCTAGTGATCTTTAGCTGTACAAAAACAAACTACTGTACGCTTTTAAGTAGCAAAAGCAATTGCATTTATTCATGGGACCCGACTATTGTGCCTCCACCCAGCTTTGTCTGACATTCTCACCACCGATATCAGCGGTCCAGTTCAACTGTTTTCACTTAACTTTGCTGCAAAAATTGAGGCGAGCAAAAGGTGAAAATCAGTGTTTTTATCCAATGCAAGGAAAAACTGGACGAAGCAAAACATTTATATTCACAGTTTTATCCCCTTAATCTGCAGCAAAAATTTAGCCCAGAGTTCTCAGCCAGAGCGCCGCATATCTGTTCTTCTGCTTGTTGAAGCAGAGCTTCGGTAACAAGAGCACACTCCACATGGATGCAGATGGATAAATTCTCTAGATAATTTAGGAGAGGGAAGCCTGTCGTTGTTACTGCAGAAAAGAAAGACCTATTAATAAGACTGTCGTCTTTTATGATATTCAGCACGTGATTAGTAAGGCGACGCCTAAAGAGGCTGACACGAGTGCTGTACCGACGACAAGGTGCGACATTTTCTTGGCAAATACTCTTATCCTACAGTTGGACGGATGTCAGCGAACTGTCATTGCTGTCCACATGGACATGCATTTATTAATTCAGCTGCTACTGTTGAGCGAAAAAACAATGGTCGAACAACGACGCGTCTGGAGAAGAGGGTGCGGAAACACTCTACGTACCAAGTTGACGCCAAAGAAGCCTTTCATATAATCTACGGGGTACCGGTACAATGCATTAAAAACTACGTGAACAGTCTAACCATTCCCTCAGCGAACCGTACAAAAGTTCTAAATAACCCCCAGTTCATTCCCCTATCATTTGGAGGAACCTTGGGATGCATACATGAAAAATATATGTTGGAAAATCTGACTTTTGCAATCATAACATGGACTTTCGGCGGAAATTAATTATTTTAGAGCTTAATCTCGAAATATTTCAGACTCAACAAGAACAAAAGTGATCATCTTTCCAGTCTCCTAAAAAGCTCCGTCGATGAATACTCGTTATTTTTGGAATTTTGTCTATAGATTGTTGATGCCTTTTGCAAAATTCAAATATATTTATAGCATAACTAGGTAACATAATGTTTTTTATACTCATGTGATGGCAAACAACGTCTTCTTCAAAATTATATATGAAGAGGAATATTTACGGATCTTAAAAAAATATTTTAATTTCCGCAGACTCGTTTTGTAGCCTGAGCTGCCGTTGTATTTTTGTTTTTACGTTCTCTGTCTAAAAGCTATATGTCGTTCGTAAAAGGAGAACCATGCATTCATGTATCTCATTAAGGTGAGCGTATATAATTCTCACATGGATTATAACTGGTTCTGAGCCATACCGCTTACTTTCTCAGCGGCATTGATAAAACGAACAGATGCATTGGGAAATGAATGGACGTTGTAAAGGTTTCATCATATCACTTGATTGAAAAAGTTTTCAAAACCCCAAGATAGGCTCCCTTTAAAATAACAACGAAGAAGGGCCATTTTATATCAAACAAACACAATTAAGACTATTTTGTTCATGTTTTTAAAATAAATTTGAATTTTTATGTTTATCGAAAATCTAAATAAAAATGCATAATACTGTCTTACTCAAATATTTTTAGAGTAGCATGGTTTCTGGAGGCCAAAAAATGTTAGTTTATAAGCTCACATCTTAGTGCATCTAAAATATCTTGGAATTATGCTCAAATATAATAAATATTACAGTTTCATTTCATTTATCTTTCCTAAACCAAAACATATTGTAAAATGTTTTAGTTGCATGAGATCGGCCAGTAACTGTAAGTTATGAATGACTTTACTTTCTAATTCAATTATAAACCAAAATATCAAACATTATTTACGATCATTCAAAGCAGCCTGAAGTCAATTGACGCAGGGAAAGAGTTTTATTTGCTCTCAACCTTCGAAAGTTAGTTAGTAAAAATTAATGTATTTTTAAACAAAGCGGGACAACGTATATTCGGCGAAAACTGTTAAAAATCCACCAAAAATCCATAGCTTCATTTTTCTTTTTACGAGAAGATGTGTAACATAGATTTGCTTCAAAATCTGTGTTAAGGTTTACCTTATCTTACCAAGTTTAGAAACGAAAGTGTGAATGCAAATGTTTATAATTTAAACCATATACGCGAAAGGTGAGAACTAATCATAAATACCGCATAGAAGGCAAATCCAAATATTGCTTGCTAACTAAAGTCAAACGTCCATGATTTGAAGTTTTTCACTTGGTTAAGGGTGTCATCAAAACAGAATTGCAGACCTGTCGTTTTAGAATGGAAAAATGCTTCCGATTGTAGACTGGCATTTCTGGTGGAAGTTTCTGAGCCGGACTCTCTTCATCTGCTTGAAAAGCCACTGTCTTTATTCTCAGCTGCCTTGGCTGTGACGTCTGCAGATTTCTCACTTCAAAGATTTGACACAACAGCGAGGTTCTGCTATTCACCGGTTTCTTTTTTACAGCTATATTTGATTAACAGTTGCCACAGGAATGAAACATGAATGATTTTTTGCTATTGTCTGCATCCTAGCTTAATGAATACTGCAGTAAAAGGAAGCAAATGAAACATTTATTTGCATCGAGATTTTCCAGCTATTGTAGCAGTTATAGTTTCTAATCATCTTTTAAAAATTAAAATATAACGTTTCGCGTATTCAATTTCTTAGGCAGTTTGAAGGCCAACGCAAGTAACAGAATAGAGTCACCAAATGGGTAATTTTAACAAATAAATATTCCTTGGTATATTCTCCTGGATACTGGTTGAAGTGGCCCCTCTGCTTCATATTTGTCTGACATAACATGCTAACAGCTAAATATTTCGGTTGAAATTTTGGAAAGTTAAATGCACTAGATGTAGTGTTAAGGTTTCTTTGCTATAAATTCGTCTCGACAAAAACCAGCTAATTCAGAGAAAATGGCACTGGCATCGGTGCTTTTGTTAAAATCTGCACAAAGAACTAGTATTTTGTATTTCCAGTGAAAAGATTTCATAAATTACACAAAAATGACATATGAGTGCGAGAGATGAAAAAACCCTTCAATGCAAATGAATGAATAGAAAGATAAGTTAATTAAAGACGTACTATAATTACCTACACAACTGTTCGAATAAAAAAATGAACCTACCGTTAGATGTTATGGGATTTCGTATAAACGTAATGCGATTTCCAATTGAGTCTGCGGAACATAATTAATACTCTGGGTGGTGCAATTCACCAATACGACAGGGGTTGGTGACGTGGAAAATTTGGGACCTCATGTGTGAGCATTCTCCCCTCCTCACCACCTTCCCAGCCTACACGGTTGTCCTCCTACTTGCGCTGATGTGTGTTTCTAACTCCGCTACAAAGTTCGCGATGCCCCAGATGGATGGAACATGGTGGTTTATTTAGCGTCATATGTAATTAGAACAACCGATAATACCTAGTTGCGCAGTCGAAATTCCCAAGATCACAGGGCATCGACACTAACCAGCCTTCCATAATGACCGAATGGACAGAAAAGCTTTCGGCCACCTTTGATGTCGGCTACAGGAGTTATTTGGATTTAGCGTAAGGACGAAAAGTCAGTGGCGGAAAGTTTGTTTTTTTGCCTAACGCCCAACTAGCCTGTGCTCAAACTTCACCTATTAACGACTGACAGATGGGCATGGTGGATTTCAGATAAGGAGAATAAAGCCGGCACAAATCACTCCAGTCTCTCTTGTTTTTGTTTTGCGAGCATATTAAAAACAGGTAACAATTCGTGTTCAGTTCAGTTTTATTAAAGGAAATTTAGGCGATGCCTTTAAACTCCTTATTTATTTCAATGACATTGCAAATTAAAAAAGGTCAACACATAATCTACGTTGGCCAAAGGATTATCTTCCCGTCACACTACAGGGCATCGAACAAAACAATTATAAAATAAAATTACTCAAAATAGGGAGTAGTACGTTTGATAACAGGAAAATTGTGGATGGGAATAGGTTTCGGGAAATGTGTTGGTTTCTGATGTCGTGGTGGTAATAATGGATTTACTGGTCAAACGTCCACTTAAAAGTGTCAACGGATGGGGAAATGATAATGTCCGCAGGCAGAGCATTCCAGACCTTAATCACTCTGTTGGAGACGAAGAACCTTCATGCGTCCAGTCTTGCACCAGTCACACATAGTTTGACAGGATGTCCTCCTTAAGTAGTGAGAGTGGCCAGCTAAAAGATGTCGCCAAATGCAAGGCAACGCTCCTGACCCCGCAGCATGCGAAAGGCTTGTATTAGGTCACCGCGTAACTGTCTATAGTCCAAAGGACACAAATAGAGATGGGACAATCGTGTCTCGTAAGGTAGGCAGCTTTGACCTCGAACAAGCTTGATTGCACGTCTTTGGACCTTCTCAGGGATGCTGTGTTCTTTGACAGACCACGGTCTACAGGCTTGTTTGGAAAATTCCAATTGTGGTCACACGAACATCCCGAAGACCTTTTTAAAGCACTCTTTATCGAACTTTCTAAACGCTCGCTTAATTAGATACAAGCTTGACATTGCGGATTTTGCTACTTTTGAGCAATGTAACGATGGCTTTAAGGAGGGCATGACCCATACTCCTAGATCTTTGTGAGCCTCTACATCTGGTGGCGGTGTGTGGTCCAGATAATTAATTCTCTTGTTCCCAGAGTCCGGTTCTGCCGATTCGCAGAATATTGCACTTGGTAGCATTGAATGGGAGCAGCCAGTTTTGCGACCATTCCTCGAGTTGATGCAAGTTCGCCTGTTGATTTTCTTCATCAGCTGCGTTGTGATTGACCTTCCAAAGGTTTATATCGTCAGCAAACATGACAGTGTCACAGTTAAACCCAGTAACGCAGTCATCAATGTATATAAGGAAGAGGATAGGGCCAAGTACGGAGCCCTGCGGAACCCCACTCTCAGCCGCCACCTCCGCGGATTCTTGATCACCAAGATAGGTAATCTGAGACCACCGAATCAAAAAGTATTCGATACACTTCAAAAGCTTGCCTTTTACCCAAATACGGTTGAGTTTGTATAGGAGACGCTGATGAGGCACGCTTTCAAAGGCCTTCTTGAAGTCTATGTGGACTGCGTGCACTACATCTCCTTCATTCACCGCTCGGGTCCATCATTCCAGACAGTAGAGCAAATTGGTTAACCAGGAGCTTCCTCTGCGAAATCCGTGCTGCGTGTCAGAGAGAAGATGATGCCGCTCCAGAAATTGCATCAGTTCACGTTTTATGATTCACTCCATAATCTTGCAACATATGGAGGTGAGACTTACCGGCCTGTAGTTATTTGCGGAAGCCCGGCTGCCAATTATATTAACCGGGGACTTCCACGTGGTCTTCCAATCGGGTGGCAATCTGCCTGCAGCGAAGGAGGCCCAGAAGAGTAGACAAAAAGTTTCTGCGAAAACTTTGGCAGGCTTTATAAACAAGGCCTTTTCACCCTGTTCCTCTGCGTCTTGTACTTGATCAGTGATTCGACGCCTCTTCCTTAAGATACGTTTGCCACAACTTTCGCTTGCGGTTTACTTCACTCTTCAGTGTGGTCGTTATTCAGTGGGGCCTGTGGGTGACCTTTATTTTCGAATAAGGACAGTAGTTGGTGATAAGTCCATATAATACGGCATTAAATTCAAACCAATCCTCGAGAATATACCCAGTAAATGTTTCATTCCAATCTAAACGGCGCACATCAATTTTCATTTGGGTAAAATCTCCACACCATTGGTTGCGTTTGACTGTGATGCTTCGATCGGGGACAAAGAAGAGTGAATATTCCTACTGTAGGATTACGTGATCACTTTTGCCATGTGAGGGTATACCGTTCACAACATCGACGCTGTCTGGCACTTTTGTCAATAAAAGGTTCAAATAATTAGCTTGTTGCCCCTCGCGTATTCTGGTTGGAGACGGGACGTGTTGAGTTAGAAAGCTTTTATGTATTGCTTCTAGGAGGCGGCGATTGGAGTTTAATTCCAACTTAGCCCTTCATTTTTCAAATTCCTGGTGACAAATTATATTTGCTTAGCAAACTTCGCAAATTTTTTAACTCCTTCAGATTAAAACACATGAAAACGCAGCAAAACTAGTCCAAGTTCCACATAAACTTTGTTATGCAACGAATGGCAAAAAATTCCTTTGAAACTTTGAAAGCACTGTTTTGCATGTCAGAAATCAAACTCATGAGTGCTGCACAAGGGGTCTTGGGCCAATGTCACATGGGCATGTCCTGTATTTTGCAGTTCTAGAAACAATATACGTTAATTTATCAACAGGTCATGTTTCCCTATCAGCCTTTCGAGACTGGGTTGGATTTAGTTAATTCCCTCAGTACACTTGACATGAGTTCTGAAAAGGAGCATAAGAGGTAGCATGTACATGCATATCTACAGTTGTGAAGTCAATTTAAGTAAAAACGTCTCGTTTAGTTGTTGCGTCACGCACGTCCACGTCCACTTTTCCTAAATTAAATTAAGTTAAATTAACGTAGATCCTATAGGTTGGAATGATAGTTGCTAGGCTATTCATCTGCATCTCCCAGTACAAACCCGTAAATTGGCTCCGGGAATGAGTTATGCGCGTCTGTTGCCTTAATTTTAACCTCGTACGCTTACCCTGCACCGCAATTATCCAGCACGAGACGCGACCTACGACTGGAACAGAGTTAGCCCTGACTTTGCAAGTAAAATGGGTAAGCGCAATTTACGAAGACTCAGGTTGACGTAACTACGACACAATCCGGGTCCGACGAAGGCGCAGTCATCAATTCTGCCACTACACCGACAGATGGGAAGAAATGCAGTCAGAAGGACACAAACAAGACTAGCAACACAGGGCACCAATTAGGGTCAATGCGGACGAGTACGATGGTCACCAACTGTCAAATGCCGCCCCTTGACGAGAAACATGCCAACTGACAGCGATTGCACTCGTCTCTCCCCCTTCGCTGCGGTGGCTACGGCGCTCCTCTCTGTGTGTATTCGGGTGATGAGCTACAAAGGGAATTAAGGACTCCCCCACCCGTCCACCCTACAGCGTACACTGTTAAGGTAAACCCGTACAATCAACGCTGTGTTAAAAAAATGACTTTCACTTCCACTTTGAGACGCGGTACGATACTCGCTTCCGACGATGGAAGCTTGCATGCTTTTGCAACGTCAGGAAAATAACCTATGGTCCCTGAGATCGTTTTGTCTACTCATATATATATATATATATAGATTTCCACTGGTGAAAGGGGAATTTATAGGCAATAAAACGTTTGTTTGAAATTGTAGCAGATTCATACTAGTTTGCCACGTACAGTCTTCTATGTAAATATCCACCACCAGTAAGGACAAACGATCAAAAAAATAATTTAGGATCGGAAAAGTGCGAAAAATGATTTTTGGTTTTCCGAAGCAACCAAGCTTCGTATGGTGGCATTGTTCATTCGCCTATTAAACATAACGCCATGCAGCTAGTGATAGTGCCCGAGAGTGAGCCCAAGACAGCAGGGGATGAGTGAGGTCTGTTAGAGATCCGTGTGAATTCATCAACGAAAGCTCCCCATGGTCGGTTACAAACAAACAAAATGCTGAAGTCGCCAAATATACCAGCAGAGGTGAAAGACAATAGAGAATGCTATTGGCTACATGCAGTACAGTTTTGGGTTTCTTATGCCTTCATTCACCCAATCCTAACCCGGCCCGTGCTAGACCCCGTCTCTTAACCATCTCCATCACATTTGCGCACATGCTCGTGTTCCTGGTTTTAGCTACTAGTCAAGTTTGTGATCGGTTTAATGAAGTAAGAATAAGCCCGAGGATGTGCTGTATTAATCTGTTCACATTATTGGTCATCCTTTTGGTTCGGTCGTTTAAAAGACGAAGCGCCGTGCTGAGACTTTGCTGAGAAAGAATAATTAACCACTTTGAAAGAGTTGAGCGATCAACCGTTTCATTATAGCAAGCCTTCATGAATTGACGACTGTTATGAGATTGTCCGCAACCAACGGCTTAAACTTGGATTAAAAAACCATCAACTCATCCTGCACGTCTGCCAGCGGTAAACGCGAGCTCTTTATTGGAATAAACGCGCGGTCGCATGGCAACCGCTTTCTATAAATAAACTTGCCTTTGTGTTGCCGCCAGCCTGTAGCTGTAGCTGATGATCAGTCCTAGCGGGAAATCAAAA
Source organism: Schistocephalus solidus (assembly GCA_017591395.1). NCBI lineage: Eukaryota > Metazoa > Platyhelminthes > Cestoda > Diphyllobothriidea > Diphyllobothriidae > Schistocephalus > Schistocephalus solidus. The sequence goes on along the minus strand of WEDG01003974.1, from coordinate 342,535 downwards.
CTTCGGGCCAATAAACATTATGTTCCAGTGATATAAACTTCTACTTCTTTTTCCGAAATGCTTCCAAAGCTCCTTGTTTTGCTTCAGTCAGCCTAAAAGATTGTATAAAATCAGATAGGGATACAGTTTTTGGATCAAAATTTCTGTTTTTTGACGATACAGCAGATGAAAACTGGTCTGTAACAGATATGGAAAACTCAATCGAAATTGGTCTCCTTGAAGAAGCGAAATCAAATTCGAGCCGAGCCTTAGGTTTTCGTTTACCATTGGCTAGGGGTTAAACATGGGAGTTCAACTGATAAGAAGTAGACAGTACTGCGAATAGATAGTCGAAAACAGCAAGCTCTCTTTTAATACAAAATTTTTTTATTTCTTAGTGATTTTTGAATTTTTCTTGGTAATGCATTTACATTCATTTTATTTCACACTATAATTTGCATCTTTTTTGTGTAAGGAAAATCAAAGAATTTTAATACGCTATTAAGAATGCGTCATATTGCACTCATGTAATGCTACAGTGCTTATGGGTCATGACACATACTTAAAAATCAGCATTAATACTTGGACAGAAAATATACTTTGTGAATGAAAATCTCACGGACTTAAACAGTCCAATAATAAGATAATCTTTAAAACATAAAACTGTCTTTTCTTCAATTGGATGCGATAAAGAAGCTGCTTCTTAGAAAATAGGTTTGGATTTATAAGGGCATGGAAAATTCCAGAAAAAATGCATTAACGTAAGTAGTCATTTTTACGGTATCGTTTTCTCAGACGGAAAAAAGTCAATTTCCCAGCATATATTCCAACAGAACTGATATAGTTTGGGAATATGTTGACAAACAATTAATATTTTGCAAACCTACATAAATAAAAATTTCTAGCTGAAAACAAGTTTAGAATTTCTGTTAACATTGCATGTGATTCCTCATCTAGTGTACACTCTGGCAGGACTACAGAAATATTTCAATTTTATTCAAATGTGCTATACAAACATTTTGCGGTGTTCCACAGGATTGTTAGGTGGTGCATTTTGAATGGGCTGTTGATTTCTAATTACTGTTTTGACTGTTGGTTCTTACTGATACTGGATAGTCATGTAGAGGAGGCCACGTTAATGTCATGAAACGAAGAAGCTTTAACACATCAGAGGACTAATTTTCAAGTGGGAAAAAATTATCAAAAACACAGAATGCATTTTTTCCGTAGCCAATGTGTGTTGCCGTGGGTCTTTGTCTGAAGGAAAGGCATATCTGGGTTCTTTGAGTACCTGCCGTTTATCTAGATAGGCTTTCAAAGGAAGTCAGGCATGTAAGTTGGGAAACGGGATATTTTGTGAGTAAATGTTCGACTCCGGTTACTTAAGTCACCGTCAGAGGCAGAGCAGAGAAAATGTGCCAAACAGGTTGCGCTATATCATGCACTTCTGTGCCTCGTTCTTGAGATTTAAACCAATCTACTGTTCCTATCAACTTTCTACTCCTAGACGAGTATCACTTAATCCAAAAGATGATTCATCAGCACTGGTGATCTATGAAGACATGAAAAGAGTAGTGTTCATACAGAACATGTGAGCTTATTAAATTAGGATTCGTCAAATGAGGGTAAAATTAAATGAATCATATAAAGAATAAGGAGAAGGGTTTAAAATTGTTGAGACTTATGGGAAATCCTTAGGGAATCGGCCAAAATACAAATGATGATTTGGCATCACCGGATTTGGCCGAATCTCCCGGATAGTAAACATGCGGTAGCTAAAGCCAAAAAAACCAGATAATGGATAGTGTCACTTCTGCCTCTGTTACCAGCCGTCACCAATGGGTGTTGCAATGTTTTCTGCACTCAAAATTCGATATTCGTTTGGCGTTTACGCCAGGAGCCGGTGTCCAAGGACCTTATCCTGTTTCAATTGTCTGTTGACTCTTCCATTCTAACTGAGACTTTTATAGGCTGCACCTATCTCGATATTCAAGTTTCTGAATTGTGCATCTGAATTCATGCTAGAAGGAAAGTCTGTGCCTTTTATAAAATGACAGGCACCGTCAATGCGAATTTCTGTGACTGTATCTGATGATGAGTTCGAGTGAGAATCTCAAACGTCAGAGCTAAAAGCTTGTTGTACCGGCAACCACATCAAAAACCGGACCGCAATTTCTATTCTTTCCCCCTCCTTCCTCTACCCTGACAACCGTATGATTTTTTATACTTACCCGCAACTCTGACTTAGTTACACAGTGATATAAATGAAAAGGCCTGATGACAATTTATCGAAAGCTAACTTATGCTTGCCAACCTGTCTTTTGCATTTTTCGATGGAAATTTTCAATACTTTTAAACAGTACAAATAATCATTGATAATGTTCGAGAGGTAATAATAGGTTTTAAAAACCATATTGGCAATTAAATTAAGAGTAAATAGGGTGTATTCAATGTTAGGATTGAAAGAACAACCAAATTCTATATCACTCCTATAAGTTTTAATTGAACTGTTGGGAATTTTGTGTCCGGGAAGAAGCAGTAAGAACATTTTCAATTGATTGAAGCTGTTTAAGAAAAACGATTGTAACTTTGTCCAACAAAACCCAAGAAAGAATGAACCACAATAAACTGCGGGTACGGTGAGAATGAGCATAATGTTGATAGTAATGTTGAGGAATTTGCGCGTGTGCCACAAATGCAACGTTTGTTTTCTCCTAGATGTTTTACTGCACTGAAAAGATGCTGTGACATCAGATTACATCTGTTTGCTTTTCAGGGACTACTGCATCCACTATACAGAGATATATATGCAATTGTATTTGCCACACCTAATTATTCTCCGTATGATCTCATGCAACGTTAACCAAAATTCAAAAAAATGTTTTAAGGATTAGGAAAGATAACTTAAGTTAGCTTGCAATAATAACCACTGTGCAGCCTAATTTGAAGATGTATTAGGGATGGTAGTATGCCTAATATTAATATAAGCTAGAAAAAAGTTTACATATATCAATTCCAAAAATGGCAAATTTAATATTGCGTTCACGGAAATCAGGTAAATGGAGCTATGATAGATCGCATGGTTTTCGGGAAAACAAGAAGAGATTTCGTTTTACAATTCGATGTTGCTAATATGTGACTTCTAATGTGGAGAAACTCATAAATAAACTTGTGTGCGTGTTTTATGTTTAACCACAACGATAATTGGGACTGTAAACAAGCATATGAACGAAAAGATGCCACATGGCATCATATGGTTTCATGTGATAGGGCACGTACTGTAAGTAAAAATATCGTTTCTTGTACTCTTTCAAAAGAAATCACGTTTTCCATATACCTTTTACTGAAATTAAGGGTATATGCAGGTATAAAACATGTTTTAGAGTTCCGAAGTTTCAGAAATCGATTTGCCACAGGGGTACTTTTATGGTTTCATGTCTACAAGCTGTATGCTTTCCAGTGATGAAAATCATTTATTCGCCCACACCATTACGATGATACAGTTTAAATTTCATTTTTTAAATTCTTGTAATTGCGAACCTTTGATATACCGAAAGGAAGATATCCTTCGAGTTTAAAATCATGATGAAATTTATAAGAGCAGTTAAGATTATTAGGAATTTGCATACTACTTAAGAAGTATTTTGCAGATTTTTGCAGGTGCCGAAAGGACGTTCATTTAAAAGCCACAGTTTTGGCGCGCTGAAAACATTGTGGGATTATGTCTCGAAATTATCGATATTATAACCCCGCTAAAGTAATCTTTAACAATCTAAAATGAATTTCTGGTGTTCGGTTTAGTTTACATGAGATCAAGCATTCACTGCCTGACGAGGTCAAAGTCCTCGCATTAGCTGACAACCTCGTGCGTCATGAACTACTTGAGATTGAGTTCTCCAGCCGGCAGAAAAGTAACAAACACAAAGATCTCGTGGCTCCAGATTTCTGTTTGAGACTTTGCCAAGGCAAAGAAATCAGTCATATGGGAAAAAACGGGAAACAAAGCCTGCATTGATAGCTAGCTAACTCCCAGATTTACTATCATGCCAGGAATCGACAAAGGTGATGAAAATATCACAATGAACGACTTGAAGTCATGCTTATGAGCAATCATAGCATCATTTTGGACTTCCAGCGAGGAATATGCGTTTTGCTAATCAGATCAGGCATGTGTTGGCATATCAGCTGCGTCATCTACAGACTGCAATCATTTTGCCTTACTTACCATTACCTGCAACTGTCTCTGATGATTGCTTTGAGCGAGTATTCGAAACTACAGATCAACGATTGTCATGTTCCCGTACCGCATCTTCTTCTGAACTATATGCTCGAAATCGCCTCTCTGCTTCACTTTTATCAAGTTATTTACTTCCTTAAGCTACTTAAAAAAAGATTTTAAAAGTAAACATAATTCAATTTTCTCATTTATACACCTAATTCAGCTCCACACTGCCCAGGGTGTGCGCCTCAGACCTGATAAAATTGCTACGAACCCGAGTACAAGAGGCCAACTAAAACCGAAACAGCAATGCACCCTTGCCGATTTACCACTAAAGCAGTTTCAAGTAAAGTTAATATTTCACGGTCTTCTGCTTGACAGTGCTCCTAACTATTTTTCTGGCAAAACTGTGGAACGTCACGTTTTTCTGCGGGAAAATTTGCCCAGTTGCATCTTACAAACTTCATCTTTACGTGTGACCCATTCAAACAGCGAAAACAAAATGGGAACTTCATAAGGCAACATTAAAAAAAAAGTTTAACTGATAAAGAGAAGCCCAAATCCATTGCTGACAATAGTCAGAAGCGGATGTCAGGTTTTGCGATTTCTACTGGCTAATATAAATTAGCTACGCAAATTACAAGAAAGTTGTGTTATACTTCATAAAAATCTCTTTCAATGCGATTGCACGCATTACGGCGCTGCTGTAAATGTATGCAAATTTTAAAATTCATCAAGCCGATGACCCAGCTTCCCTTAATTACCGCTTGATTTCAGACAACAGAGAGTTAACTGCTCATGACTTCATATATCGTTAGGCAGATCAAAAGCTAAATCGTGGAAAACAATAAAAATTGTAATTATCTGAAGGTAATTGTCTTGCGAATAGAGACAGCGGTTTAGAACAAATTGAACGACGGCCCCTCAAAACAGCACGTTGGCGAACAACGCGTCTGAGAGTAGATAATCTGGCATATGCAGGCAAGGATTAGGCAAAATATTTCTGCAAAGCAGACATTTGCTGGTTAGCACAATGATTCACACGAAGTCAGCCGCATTTACACAGCTGAGAAGTGAACGGAAATAAGCTCCCAAGACGCATGTAACGTCGTCTGAGCGTAGGAGTAGAGCTGCTATTGAATCTGCAATTTTGCAAATCTGTGCTCCTGATGGAGACGTATAGTCATCTTCATGCCAGTAGCATAATTTGATCAAAAAGGAATAACATCGTTATCACGACGACAGTTCGACCGTCGAAGTCCGACGAGGTCCACCGTATGCTCCACACGAGGTGGTGCAGGGACGGTGACTTGCGCGTGAATTAGTTTTAAGTGATAGTAGCCTTGCGCTGCAGCTACCGCACTCTCTCCTCCTCCCCCACCTGAGCCCGGTGTCAAGACAGAGTCAAGAAAACCGGAGATGGACGAGGGAGCAGGTGGCTGGCGCGGCCGGAGCCGCCCCTGGGCGTGCAACCACACCTGGCTCGGATCCCACGGAGTGGGAGTGCCATAAAGGCCACATTAAGAAGGAACCATTGCAACCTGACTCTCAGTCCGCCAGTCAGCCACTCCACACAAAACACACATTGGGCTGACCACGCGGTCCGAGTTATCCCGTCAGTTGGCAACCTTCCAAGCCACGGCTTTTAGCGCACCGTGATAGTTTCAAGCGCGTCAGATTGTTTATAGTGAGGAATATGCGCTGAGCTGTCGACTTCACTCTCTCCCCCACCCCCACAATCAGACCACTGTCCGAGCCGGTCAGTTGTCTGAAGTGGAAGCGGGCGCAGCTGCTGGTGACCTCGTCTACCTGTACTACGTACACGACCTGGCCCCCCAAACACAAGCAACAGGATTTCACAGAACAGGGGGTTAAACGGCTTACATATCACATGTGTGAGATAGCCAGAGGTCACGCTTAGAAGGAGCCATCGCAGCCTGACTCTCAGACCCCCAGTCAGCCACTCCACACAACACACATTGGACTAACTGCGAGGTCTGAGTGTAATTGTCAGTTGGCAACCTTCCAACCGCGGCACTCAACGTTACCGCACTCTCTTCTCCTCCCCACCTGAGCCCGGTCTCATGACACAATCAAGAAGACCGGAGATGGGAGAGGGCACAGGTGGCTGGCGCGGCTGGAGCCGCCTCTGTTCGTGCCACCACACCTGGCTCGGATCGCACAGAGTGGGGGTGCCATAAAGACTTAATTAAGAAGGAGCCATTGCAGCCTGACTCTCAGTCCGCCAGTCAGCCACTCCACACAAAACACACATTGGGCTGACCACGCGGTCCCAGTTATCCCGGCAGTTGGCAACCTTCCAAGCCACGGCTTTTAGCGCACCGTGATAGTTTCAAGCGCGTCAGATTGTTTATAGTGAGGAATATGCGCTGAGCTGTCGACTTCACTCTCTCCCCCACCCCCACAATCAGACCACTGTCCGAGCCGGTCAGTTGTCTGAAGTGGAAGCGGGCGCAGCTGCTGGTGACCTCGTCTACCTGTACTACGTACACGACCTGGCCCCCCAAACACAAGCAGCAGGATTTCACAGAACAGGAGGTTGAACGGCTTACATCTCACATGTGTGAGGTAGCCAGAGGTCACGTTAAGAAGGAACCATCGCAGCCTGACTCTCAGACCCCCAGTCAGCCACTCCACACAACACACATTGGACTAACTGCGAGGTCTGAGTGTAATTGTCAGTTGGCAACCTTCCAACCGCGGCACTCAACGTTACCGCACTCTCTTCTCCTCCCCCACCTGAGCCCGGTCTCATGACACAATCAAGAAGACCGAAGATGGGAGAGGGCACAGGTGGCTGGCGCGGCCGGAGCCGCCTCTGGGCGTGCCACCACACCTGGCGCGGATCGCACAGAGTGGGGGTGCCATAAAGACCACATTAAGAAGGAGCCATTGCAGCCTGACTCTCAGTCCGCCAGTCAGCCACTCCACACAAAACACACATTGGGCTGACCACGCGGTCCCAGTTATCCCGGCAGTTGGCAACCTTCCAAGCCACGGCTTTTAGCGCACCGTGATAGTTTCAAGCGCGTCAGATTGTTTATAGTGAGGAATATGCGCTGAGCTGTCGACTTCACTCTCTCCCCCACCCCCACAATCAGACCACTGTCCGAGCCGGTCAGTTGTCTGATGTGGAAGCGGGCGCAGCTGCTGGTGACCTCGTCTACCTGTACTACGTACACGACCTGGCCCCCCAAACACAAGCAGCAGGATTTCACAGAACAGGAGGTTGAACGGCTTACATCTCACATGTGTGAGGTAGCCAGAGGTCACGTTAAGAAGGAACCATCGCAGCCTGACTCTCAGACCCCCAGTCAGCCACTCCACACAACACACATTGGACTAACTGCGAGGTCTGAGTGTAATTGTCAGTTGGCAACCTTCCAACCGCGGCACTCAACGTTACCGCACTCTCTTCTCCTCCCCCACCTGAGCCCGGTCTCATGACACAATCAAGAAGACCGAAGATGGGAGAGGGCACAGGTGGCTGGCGCGGCCGGAGCCGCCTCTGGGCGTGCCACCACACCTGGCGCGGATCGCACAGAGTGGGGGTGCCATAAAGACCACATTAAGAAGGAGCCATTGCAGCCTGACTCTCAGTCCGCCAGTCAGCCACTCCACACAAAACACACATTGGGCTGACCACGCGGTCCGAGTTATCCCGTCAGTTGGCAACCTTCAAGCCACGGCTTTTAGCGCACCGTGATAGTTTCAAGCGCGTCAGATTGTTTATAGTGAGGAATATGCGCTGAGCTGTCGACTTCACTCTCTCCCCCACCCCCACAGTCAGACTACTGTCCGAGCCGGTCAGTTGCCTGATCTGGGAGTGGGCGCATTGGCTGATGGATCGGCGTACCGGTCTTCGCGCGCCACAGCACGACTTGGCCCCCATAACGCACACACCAGGATTTACAAACTCAGGGGATATGGAGCAGCCATCGCCGTCTGATTCCCAGTCCACTGATCAGCCACTCGACACACAGCACATACACTGAGCCGACGGCGTGGTCTGGTGGAAGCGTTAGATTGGCCGATTCTCCAGCCACGGTTTCTAGGAAACCGTGATATACTCTGGTAAAATGGTGATTGTGAGGGTGTTGTCGATGTATTGGTGTAGGTAGTGTGCGCTGATGTAGCTTAGCCTCCGGTGGTTTACCGGAGGTTGTCGTGGAGGCGCATGTGTCCTAATAGGCCCATGCGGTGTGTAAATGTGCGGGAGCAGTGAGGGCAGTGAAGGTGGGCGCGTCGACTGTATGTCGGAGCCCCAGGCACTGGTTCACCAGCCTCCGTGCGATGGATTCGCAGGTGACCGACCAGGCCGATGCGTGAGTTGAAGTTGCGGGCGCAGTGTGGGCAGGAGAAATCGGTAGAGGCTGGGGCGATGTCATTTATGGTAGCCGGGGTGTCAGGGGCGCTAAGAATGGCAGGGTCGAGGATGTGCATGGTGTATCGGTGTTGTCGGCATTGTGGTGTATTCCGCTGTCATGGATGCGCATGTGACCGAATAGACCCATGCGATGAGTGAACGCGCGAGGACAGTGAGGGCAGTGGAGGCGACGATCTCTGCTGTGTGATGGTGTTCCAGGCACTGGCTCACCGGTCTCTGTACGATGTATTCGCAAGTGACCGACCAGGCCGAATCGTGAGGTGAATGTGCGGTCGCATTGAGTACAGCTTAGGAGAGATTCCCCATCGCTGATGGTGGTGGTGGTGGTAGTGAAGGCGGTGGTGGTTGCGGTGGTGGGGGTAGCAGGCGATGAGTAGATAGATGTAGTCTCTATGATGGTGGGAGTAATGGAATTGATTCCAGGAGTGAGGGTGGGAGAGTCAGAAGGAGGGTTGGCCGAATTCGACATCGAAATTGGAATTGTTGGATTGTTGTTGCATTGCGTCCGAAGATGTCCAACCAGGCCGATTCGCGCGCGGAAGATGCGTTGACAGCGCGGGCATGTTGGCAGGGCCTGGGCATTGGCGGTGTTGGTCCGGGGCGCTGGTGACTTTCGTGCCGCTCTTTTGGCCTTGGCGGCGGCGATCCGGTTGGCCTCATAGATTGCTGAACCAGTCTTCACTGATCTTCTCCATGCCGGTCTATCCTGGGCGAGGTCCTCCCAGGTCGCCGAGTTGATTTGCAGTTGTTTCAGAGATTTTTTCAAAGTCTTTGTAGCGTCGTTTTTGACCTCCCTGCCGGCGAGAACCCATAGCGACATCTCCGTAGAAAAGTCATTTGGGTAGTCGCTCGTCGTCCATTCTTACCAGGTGGCCGCTCCATCGCAGTTGCACTTGCCTCAGCATGGCATGGATGCTGAGGATTCCGGTCCGCTCCAGGACTTCCGTGTCCGGGATCCTGTCTTGCCATCTCAGCTTCAGTATTCTGCGGAGGCAGCTGAGATGAAAGGGATTCAGCTTCCTTGCTTTATCACACGAAATATCGACCGTCGTAATCCGACAATGTCCACCGTATGCTCCATGGGAACGTGGAGCAGAGACGGTGACTTGCGCGTAATTTAGTTTAAAGTGATAGTAGACTTGCGCTGCATCTACCGCACTCTCTCTCCTCCTCCCCCACCTGAGCCCGGTGTCAAGACAGAGTCAAGAAGACCGGAGGCAGGAGAGGACGCAGGTGGCTGGCGCGGCCGGGTCCCTTAAGTCCTAGCCACCCCTAGGCATGCCACCACACCTCCATGTTCGGCATTTGTTATGGGAGCGCCACCCGAATAACGCCTGCCGTGCCCTAATGTGGCCCCCATGTTGGTCCAACGCATCTACCACGTGGCCCGTTTAGGGGGCACGCTTTATCACACACTCACACACACACACACGTCATGCAGCTCAGGTCGAAAAAACGGTTGCAAAAACGACGCGGGTGCCAGCCAACGTCCGCTTCGAAGGCAGTGCGACATGTCTACAGTTTACGTCAAACTGAGAATTCAGCGGTGGAGTTGCATATACCAGGTGACATCACTTCTGAAAAGGTATGAGAGAAATGGAAATGTTAAATAAAGGGGACAGTAAACAGTTTGAATATTATTTATTTAGCAGAGATGTTTGCATACATTTTAATTTGTTCGCACAGAATATACTTCTAAGCAATTTTATAATGGAACGTTTGCAATGCAGGGTGACATTAAAGGTGACCATAAATTCAAGAAATCTTTACATTGATAACTGCCTTTGGTGACGTTTGTGCACCTATCAGCGTTTCCGTACTATAAATCAATAAGCTTATTGGAAATGTCAAAGGACCATATTTGTTGTAAACTGCAGAATAGATTTTTTCCCGCGAAATCAGCGGCAACAATGAAAATCAGTTGTTTAAAATTGTGTAGAAGTTCAAATTTGGAAGCATGTTTGGATTTATGCCCTTGAACGCAGTAGTTAGGCTCGCTGAGAATCCTCTGTTTTGACTTCCACGAAGGTTTTAATAAATACGAAAGTTACCATCATTTACTACAAAGATGTTTTAATATTAGAACTTTATTTAAAATGTTGAGGAGATAAGAAACTGCATTTTGTGTGAGCAAGCTTTGGCGTATAGAAACAGGGCAGGCAGCACCTTAACAGTTTGGATAATATTTTATAATTTATTTAGCCACACTGTGGTGCATTTATAATCGTAAAATAGGACCTTAAGTTAGCAAGGACAAAAAAAACAGATGACTGCGAAAAACATATTAGCATCTTTAAGAGAAGTGGATAAGCCACCCAAACATTTCCCTTTTTCAGTGACTTGAAGCGCGTTAACAGCCAACCGCAAAATGCTCTTCTAAAGCATTTTTGATGTGTTCATAAATATGGCAAAAATCACCATAACATAAAAAAGAACACCCGATAACTCAGGAATTTATTCCAGGCTATCCAAACCAACTAAGCAAGACATTTTGGCTAACACTACTTGACAGAACCCACGCATTTTAGCATTTATTTGAGAACAGAGAAATACGCGATGTATTAACTGGTCTTTTAAACATAATTTTAAACGAACGGACGCCGCAACTGTCAAATCCACATCAAAATTTTGCGGAGGAAACGTTCCTAATACGCCTCAATTTGCCTCTTCTAATTATATTCCAATTTAAAGTCCCCAAATCGTTCCTTGATATTTTTTATGTTAAGCCATTTAATTTGTTTAAGGTCCATACCTGCGAAATCAGGTGAGATTCTCTTCACATCGACCAACCGCATCTAAACTGATTGTATTGACTTCGGTTAACGATGAAATGCTCATTATAAAGCCCTTTTCCTGCAATAAAAACTTTGTTATCTATGGGGTGGTTGTACTACGTTATTTCGTCCGTTATAAGGAGATGGAAATTGCTAAAAAGACAAAGGAGACTAGAATAGAAATTACTGGCTCAGTTGTCCTCATCAGTGGGCCATACTCAGCCCCAGGTGTTGGCCCACTGAGACTTAAACCAGTGACCTGTAAATTAGAATTGCAGTGCTCTAATTAAATTGGCAACGGGCTCATTGTCTTACCGGTTTTGATCGGAAATATTGACATTGGTTGATGCACGATCATCAACCGGTTACCAGCAAGCCAACGAGTCTGTGGCGCAGTGGAAGTCTAATCAACAGGCTGCAGATTTCAGTCTTGGATGTTCGCCAACTGAAGTGGAGTAGGACTAGCTGACAACGGATAATGAACCAAAAATATCCATTCCATTCTCCCGCGTCCTTTTCGGCAAAGGTTATCTACCTATAATACAAGCCGGTCGCCGGCTACGTGTGAAACTTGAGAGTAATTTCCAAGGAAAAAGTAACCATTGGATGTCTAACTGATCGGTAAGCGTCCACCAAGCAACGTTAATACTTTATGTACATGGAAAAGCATTTCTCATGTGAAAACGTTTGCTTTACTCATTTGACCTGAAGTTTTATGTGTTCACCTTTTTAAATACTTTTGTGTTTCTACCCAAAAAATATAAATATCAAAACATCATTTGTGTTGTGAGTTAAGCAAAGGTGCATGATTTATTGAGCAGTTCGTTCAATATAGTTTGGCAGGTTTTTAATTTAACCAGAAAAGTTATGGTTAATATATGAGAAGTGCCTTTATTTGGTCATTTTCTGATGTTTCTTATTCGCAAAATACACAGAAGTAGGGCTGTGTAGGAGATAAATCTTCCAAAACTATCAATTTTATACATCTAGATTTGTAAATCTGTGTGCAATCATGCCATATGTAGTAGGTTACATTTCGTGTTAAATTAATGTCAAATTTATACTGTGATACTTTATGCCTAGCATTTCCTTGAAGTAACCTATCTGCTCTAGGAAAACCATGCACGATAAAATTCCTAGGTTGGAGGCTCGCGTGTGGAAACTTTAACTGCTATGAGATAAATAAGCTCAATGAACATTGTAAATATTTTTGTTGCTAATACTAGTCAAAGTTGGATAACGCCTTCGTAAACTTTACAAGAAATCCATCACAAGGAAATAACTGGTACGCAAAGGCTTGTGTCCTTCAAACGGAAGAGATTTAAATGAATTTTTTAAAAATAATTTATTAAGTGGATGCAATGGCGTCAGTTGGTTATGACTTGATTGCAGGAGTAAGCAGGGCAAATGAATGAAAAGTTTTTCACCAGGATGGCTAAAACTTAAAACAGGGAGAATATAATCGCCAGATGAAATCATGAGTGTGTTTAATTCTTGTTAATAAAGATCTTGATTTACGTCTGTATAACAAGACACTCCAGCATATTAGTAATTGGCCCATCTTATGAAATGGCAACTGCAATGGATATGTTTTTTTTATAAAAAGGCCTTATCTATTGTGATTATAATATTGATCAGCTTGCAGTGATTTCCAATATATGTCGGTCTCACAGGGCTGCAGACGTTTGAGTAATGTTTGTTTTAATCACCTTCAAACACCCGTACGATAAACTGTTCGTTTGATTTCGTATTGCTGTTCTAAATAAATATATATTTCCTATAAAACGACCCGCATAAATTTCTTTCATGTGAGCATTCAACAGAAACCCACGTCTTTCTTAAAATTTATTAATGTAAAAAAGGTAACTTTTTGTTTATGATATTTGTGATCATGCCATTTATAAAACCGTGGAAATGTCTCGCCATATGGCATCCTATATGTCTTCTTATTAATGCCGCTTAGGAAACCTACAAGCAGATCCATAGTAATTGCTCAATTTTATTAACGCTATATGATGTCTTGCCAATGAAGTAGAAACACATGATTAACTATACAAAATATCATATTATTTGTGGCTTGGGAACCTTGAGGTCATGTACAACTGCAAGTTTAGTTCAGACTTCTTCGGGAATTAAAAACAATTGAAATTTATATAGTGCCTTTATTCAAACGTGCAATTTGAAAAAAACCAACCTTTTTCCCCACAAAGTAAAGGGAGCCTTCTTATGTTAACATTTTATAATTCCATTTGAATAAACAGAAGGATTAAAAAGTAAAAAGCAATTTTATCTAATCAAAAGGATTAAATAATGTTGTTTATGCACATGACCGTGAAGACATAACTTAAAATCCCATATTTTTGTCATATCTGTAGTATTTTGAGGTAAGGGGGCGCGATGAAATCAATCTTGACAAAATAAGGAAACTGTGCACATACAAACGTTCACAAATGCGTTAAAAATAGCTCGTCTATTAAAAATAAAGCTTTCATGATTTTGCGCACGATGGTTTACTGACTTTTACAGCTGGGATAGGTCAAAGAATACCACGTATGTGACCGAGGAATGCAAGCCAGAAACCGATATCTTTTTATTTTACCTGCTTTTCATAGCCGATATTTTACCTATCTCTTCAGAATATGTCTGGCACTTTTTATTACTTAAACAGATAAGGGGATGTGATAGCCGCTTTTAGCATATGGTTAATCGTCTATATGTGTGTCAGTGGGTTAAGAGCTCGTTTGTTTATCAAAAGTCTAACACTGATGTGTGCCTATCCGGGTTTAACTTGAAATTCCAGCTGTTTATCTTTTTGCAAAATGCCCCACTCTGATCATGTTTCTCACTATTTACCCTTAGGCTTTTAGTTTATTGGGAAATTATTATGTGCACTTGGAGTGAATTCTTTTGCACAAACTTTTACTCTGTTGAGCTGATCTTTCACAAAAATGCCTGAGTATTTATTCATCTCCCTCAGCGGACTCTTCACGTTACTACTCAGACACTGCTTCCAGACAGCCAATGGCATTGAACAGTTTTTTTCTTAATCACCTTCTTAAAACACGTACTTGGGCTTTTAGCTAGTATCCAGACTGTCATTTTCGCAACTTACGCATTGTTTAATCAATAAATGTCGACCATCTTCACTGTTGTACAACGCTGGAAAAAAAGCACATTAGGATTGGTTTCTTGGTAATTTTTGCAAAATCAACATCCTCAAACGATTAAATACGTTTATAACTGATATAGACCACTTGCAAGTAGTTATATGGGTTTAGTTTGTATAGGACATTACTCTAGTGGGGGTTGCTTGCTACGGCCCCCGAAGCAGACCACGGTAATAGAAACTGCTTCACCCGCTTAAAATACATTCATCTACAGTAAAATTCACGAAGGGTAAATATACCCGTGTCTTAAAGCAAACACTAACCCTAACATTAACATAAACCTAAATTCTACGCATAATTGCATTGGAATTTAGCGCAAAGCCACATGCATTCTGGACTGCTAATTTTCTCATGTCCAATTATGGTCGGCCATACAAGGCATCGAAAGTGAAAACTGCGGTTAAAATCCTTCGAACATTGGGAGGTTGATTTTGTTACACAAACAGTTAATGCAGCATGTTATCAAAGGCGATACTTTCCAAAACAGTTCTCCTTTTTGCGCAAAACAAATTTTAGTACTCCATGTATTTCTCTGCTTTTAGGAAAAAGAATTTTGCTGCTGAAATGAGTTCCCACAAAGATAAAGGGCACTGGGATAGCCATTTCTGGCTTATTATCCGGCATCATCAAACCAGCTATGAGCTGCAAGGTTTCAGAAAATTGGGACACAAACCCGAGCTCTTTATTCTTGTCATCCAACGCTGTAACATCAAGCCACTGAACTGCTGTCTTGGCTGTAACGATCGGCAATTTAAAATAAAATAGTAAGGGGTTTAAAGGCTCAAATTATTTGCGCAAACTTTTACTCTTTTCATCTGATGTTTCTTGAAAAAGCTGGAGTATTTATTCGTCTACCTCAGCAGACCCTTCACCTTACTACTCAGACACTGCTTCCAGACAGCCAATGGCATTTCGAACAGTTTTTTTCTTAATCCACCTTATTAAAACACGGACTTGGGCTTTCTAGCTAGTATCCAGACTGTCATTTTCGCAACTTACGCATTGTTTAATCAATAAATGTCGACCATCTTCACTGTTGTACAACGCTGGAAGAAAGCACATTAGGATTGGTTTCTTGTTTATTTTAGCAAAATCAACATAGGTGACGTACGTGACTTACTCTAACCTTTATTTCTTGAACTTACACACTGCAGTCTGGCTGATACCAATTTATAATTTTTTTAAAAATAACGTTGCGTAATGGTGAGAGGTACACCCCTATTTACGACTTAAACGGGAGAAAATCTGATGATTGATGATTTCTGATTGAACTTGTGAGTTGTGTTCATACGATGCAATCGAATATTACAAGAAAATGGGATTTGTTGGCCCTTGGCACGGAGGTATTTTTGATGTTCAGAAAGAGATTCACTGATGGCACTTATGAGTTGAAGAAGTAAAAGCAAAGAGAACTAAATTAGCATCTACCGGAAAAAATCTCATCCAGAAAATACACGAACTTTGAAGTTGCATTGCCCTTCAACGAAAATGGCATCTATTGCGTTGTTTGGTGGAAAGTGCTAGATACATTTTTTTCCAGACAGCATTCCGAAGAGCCTTATAAGAACCAGGACCTGTATCGAGATAATGGGTATCCTGGTAGGTGAAGTGCTAAGAATATTGCCGAACCACCTACAAAATCAACAAAAAGACTGCCGAAACGCATGTTCTATTGAGTAAAATCTCTTTGTAGGGGGACGCTGTGCGTGAATTCGTAAGCAGATGCTTTGATCTAGCTGTAAGAATCATTTTTCATTGCAGATCACTACAGTATTCTCCTACAGGTTGCTTAGGAGCAGGTTCTTTTGGTCGTACAAACTGGCGCCTATCCGAAAGAATACTAAAACAACTCCCGACATGACTAGTAATAGGCCATGGTGCCATTTGTGCACTTAGTGTTGATTTCGGGTATCGAGTGTAGCCCATCAAAGTAAGTCCTATGATTTATAAGGTCCCAGCTAGCTACCCTAAGCTAATCGGCTAACCTTTTTTTGGCAGCAACAACAGAATCTGACCATCCATAGCCGGCCTTGCGCACCCAACGGGACCTCGAACAAGCTCCGCTCTTTTCTGCGCTGACGCCTGATAATGAATCCTTGTACCATTCACCGCCCCACCACCGTAGTCTCACACCCCACTTGGGTTTTTAGGTGAAATTTAATCAATCTGTCTAACTACGGACTACAGGAAGTTGCTTGGTTTCCATATAAGTGCACAGACCGGAGGAAATATTTTTCGAAAAAAACCCTTACTCGACAACTAGTCTAACGAATACAATAATTTAAGTAGCATTCTATAATGACCCATAGACTAGCCATTAGAGGCAACCAGTAGTATAAATCTATTGCTTTACTGGTTATGGTAGTGAAGCAGCTATTTGAAGATGGAAAAGGGTATCTGAGTGTTTTTCCCTTCTGAAAAACTTTTGAAGCGTGTTCATACGATGCAATCTAATGTTAAAGACAAATTGGGTCACTGGCTTTTGAAACAGAGATAGTTTTATTATTCAAAAAGAGAATCACCTTACGACCAATAAAGGCAAGGGAAACTGGCACGTGCTCTCCCTCCCACAGTCAAAAGGCTTCTGGAATGATTTGCAGAAGCAGTTTGGGCATCTGTTTAGAATTTAAGCTCTAAGCGAATAAAAGAAAAAATGCTCAGTCTACATAACAGCTGAACGCTTTCCTTGAAAAACCGCTTTTCGAAGTTCGTGGGCAAAAATGTGTGTGGGCAAAAATTTATTTGTATATAATGGAAATCATGTGTGTTTGTAAGGCAACGCAGTCTAGTAGTAAATTACAACGTCATATTTAAGAATTTTCATGTGAATACTTAGCCACCTTAGGTCTGATTGGAGCGCTCCATGTAGGTTTTCTTACAAAAGGCTTCAAGAGAGATGTTCACACGCAGTTTGAAAGGATTTCTCAGATATGGAAATTAAATTTGGGTTTATTTTTTTAAAAAAGATTTAGGAACTAATTTCGTAAAATCCTTCACTAGTATATCTATAGATATATTTATATATAAAATTAAAAATAAAAAAATCATATAATATTAGAAATTATTAGAAATATTATAACGCATTATAATCGATAAATATAAAAAATAAAATTATAATATCCCAGATGGTACTCAAGGTTATTTTTGGCTGAATGAATACCGAAAATTCCAAAACAGACTGTTTCGATCTACCCATATTTTTGTTGTCTTTCCTCTCTGCAATTTAATATAAATAAAGAAACCTATATGTAGAGGAATATTTAAAGGCATTGAACTTATTTCAAAAACTAAAGTCTTTTTACAAAATTATATCCTAGAACTTTAAAACATGTGTCCCTGACCCAGAAAGGCTTTCGAGTTGCCTGCGAAAACGCCCATCATGAACACATGTGTGATGCTTACATGATAAGATGACACATTACTTTGGCATCGTGTTGGTATGTGTGATTTTATGTGAAGAAATGTTCCAAAGAACTTAACCTAACCACGAGTAGTCATCCTATTCTTACGAATCAAGGGGACGGGTAATAGATTAATGATCCCTTCTGACTGAACTTCTGGGTAGTGTTCATAACACAAAATTGAATATGTTAGTTAGGTTTCCTAAGTGTATTTTAATTTATTGCATTCGTGAAATGTGCGCATGAGCATTTAGCTAGTAAGTTAACCAAACCCGTGTTAAATGAACGAATGATACTCATCTTTACTGTTTCAAAGTGGTTGAGTATAACACAGCTAGATTGTTTCCTTGTACAGTTCCGCAAAATTAGCGCAGGTAGCCTAAAAGAGTTATTGTCCAACCTGATTCCTGGAACTGACACACCACGGTCTACCTGGTTTCAGCTGATCAAATTTGTCAAGGAACTTTACGAAACTGTGAGCAGGTATTCCGTAGTTACGGCTAAAGGGAACGGTTACGGTTTTTTATGTACTCTGACTGAACATTTGAGGTATGTTTGTACGATAAAATTACATATCTTAGGCGATTTAACTCGCTGGCCTTTGACCCTGAGCTATAATTTGTGTTAAATGATTAACACACCTTACGGAATTTCTGATTTAAACCAGCAAATGGAAGTAAAACAGCCCCTGTCTCACACAGCCACATTAGCTCACGATAAAACAAGCGAAAGCATGTCGTGCAGCTGCTTAGCACATAAGATATAGCCAACAGGAAACAAGTAATGCTGAAAGACTACGCAAGAGATGACAGCGTTGCACATGAATATGATATTCATAGAACATCGGCAAAAGTTTGTTCGTGCGCTGTGATATCGGTAGATGACACTGGATGGTGTGATCTATTTAACTTCGTTCACGTTGTAGGAAATATATATATATATATATATATATATATATATATATATATATATATATATATATATATATATATATATATATATATATATATATATACGAAAGAGTGTGGCTCACCGATCTGCTTAAGGAACATGTATGTTCCGTTGTGCCCTGGAGCTCACATTAGAGCCCTCACAGGCGGTCGCATAGCGACGTGTAGCATATAATATAGCCACACTCTTTCATCATATTCCCGATCGCAACCGACAAAGCAACGAGCCCGTGGCTCAATGGTAGAGCGTTCGACTCAAATACCAAAGGTCGTGGGTTCGAATCCCAGGTGTTCCACACTTGGGATTGGGTATGACTGGCTGATGACGGCTAATAAGCCAGAAATGGCCATTCCGGTCTCCCTTGTCTTTGTCGGTTCCACTATATATATTATATATATATATATATATATATATTGCACATTTCTCTTTCTATATGTGATAAGTGTTAACATCTGACGCCTAACTGTATGCATTACTTGAGAAGAAATAGACGCGATACCTGGGACAAAATCATACTCGCATGACGTTTCGGATTTTATTTACAAACAGCCTTCAGAGACAGCCTCAGATAAGGGTAATACGTACACTGGGATTTGCAGTATCCACAGGATGCAGTCGCTATGCTTCTGCATACCTTTGACATTAAAATACTCCCTTTCATCGAGGAAGCTTGCCCTCTGGTGCGCTAATGGCTTACTGGTTGGCATGCATGTCGTAATCTGCTGAAATTGCATCAAAGGTGTTGATGGTTGGCGAGATGATTGCTCGGCAATCTAGCTCACCGGTACTGGTGTTGTAAAACGTGTTCGACTGCATGCTCACCGAGTAGCTGATTACTTTGTTCAAGCTGATGCTCTGCACCAAAGATGGGTTGAAGAGGTCATTGCACTTGGAAAACCACGATAAAAGCAACCTCCGACTCACAAGACTGTAGCCTGTAGCGAAAACATCGGCCTACTGTAACTTATGTAAGAATTAACCTGGTCTGATGCCATCGCTGAAAATGGGATCAGGAAGAAAAATCGATTGTCTCAGCAATTGCGTCTACTCCTTCTCACTTAATTCCTGGAGCTCACGTTTTCACTTATATCGATAAGGTTCGGATCAGTTCCTATTAACTTACTGCTATCTTGATGAGGGATGCTCATATGCAAGGGAACCAACTTTTCTTTGAGCCTCTGAATTCCGTTATAATGTCAAAACAATCATTTAGTATTTCAAAGATTTGCAAACTAAATTAATAAAATGTTAATGAGGTTGTTCAGAGATTTATTGTCTAAGTGATTCACCCAAGAAGAGAGGGCAGATTAGGTTGGCCTCACTGGAGTATGTGCTGCTTTCAGGACGGACTGACTGTGCGGCCTTCAAGGAACACCCGAAAATCTATGTATTCACTGTCCGAACTGCACATACAGTCAAAACTGGCCACGTATTTCCTTTTGGCTGCTAAATAAGATTGCGTACGTGTATGTAAATATATCCAGACCAGCTTTAACCAGCAGCCTTCAATGACAGACCCAGATTGCCTTAAGCAGCTTTCGCACACATGTGAACACTGCACAGGAAAGTATGCAAGTAAAGGACTGCTTATTCGGGCCGCTTGAATGCGCTGATAAGATAGGTCGATGGATGCTTGGCCTCTCACGAGGCCTTGCATTTTTGGCCATGGACTGCGCGCAAAATCCTCATTCATACATACCATTTGTTTCGAAAGCACGAATAGTTGGCCTTTCTAGTCTGTCCTTAAGGCAAGTAGATTCCCGTGGCTATCTGCTGGACTGCACGTCAGTCTGCAATGGTTCATTCTTAATGTGGCATTTATGGCACTCCTACTCAGCTGGGATCTGAGCCAGGTATGGTGTCTCACTTTGGGGTGGATCCGGCCGCGCCAGTCACCTGTTTCTAGTTTTCCTAATTTTGGTCGTGAAATTGGGCTCAGGCGGGGAAGGAAATGAAGTGCGATAGATGCAGTTGAAGTCTACTTTCACTGTTATCTCATTCACGCGAATGGCACCGTCCTTTCCACAACCATGCTGTGTGGCAAAGAGTTAAATCTGATTGGACTACGAAGATCAGACAGTCAGGTTCCTGGTCCTTAATTTGAATGACCCCTAGCTAAGCACTTTAATTAGAGTAAAAAGTTCAAAATAAGCCAGTTATTTGAAATTTAATTTCAATTTGGCCTGAAAGACAAAAAATACACATTGATGAGACCATACACTAAAATAAACTAAAAACTAGTGTTTACGGATATTCGAAAATATTTATTTCGTCAATCAAGAAAACTGCACAGTTTGCGTAGCGTATATCCCCTTTCATCAGATTAAAAAGCCTATATTTGCAGATTTTATCTATATTTTGACACCTGTAAAAAAATATTTGCGCTAAATTTAACCTAGCCGATCCATCTTATAGAAACGTTAGTCCACTTTTATGTCTTTTTTAGAGTGTTGAGTATGCTCTAGGACCACACCTGAGTTTTATTTGTGTTTCTTCTGTTAAAGGGTTCCGCTACTAAAGCATTGTAATGCTTATGATATTTTGATATCCCATTGCACTTATTATTAATAGTATGACCAAACTTGGAAGAGTGGCTCACATGAACAATTATACTACCATCATTCTGCGAACGAACGAATGATAACTCAGTGC
The DNA here is from genome assembly GCA_017591395.1 of Schistocephalus solidus. Taxonomy (NCBI): domain Eukaryota; kingdom Metazoa; phylum Platyhelminthes; class Cestoda; order Diphyllobothriidea; family Diphyllobothriidae; genus Schistocephalus; species Schistocephalus solidus. The sequence goes on along the minus strand of WEDG01003974.1, from coordinate 320,984 downwards.
TCTAAAAATGCTTGTTTGTAAAGCGAAATGTACTGCCTTAACTCAATTGAAAATTACCTCAAGCCATAAGCTTAAATGCGTCAATTGGCGCATGGATTTCAATGCTACAGGGGGATATGGGAAAGAGGAGGACCAATCCAGACGGAAGTATAGCATAGAATAAAAGCTATTTAACACAAAGGTGCATTCGTCCCTAGACTATATGGGGTCAACCAAGCAAATATTGAGGTATAGTTTTCTACAAGCATTCTAGGTAAGAGCACGATAAATATTTCCGGAGAAAATTTGGTCATATCCCAAAGTGTAGTCTGTATAGCTTGTTGGGTCACTAATAGGTATGGAAAGTTTTAGAACGGTAATTGAGGCATGTTATTATTAGACACAATATCATTTTAACAAAATACCCTGAAATCCTAACGATGAAGGATGAACTATTTAATGAATGTTTAGGTTCTCCTACTGCATCCTCTATGATTAGGCTGTTTACTCACCTGGTGGGCTCACAATTGCGAAGTGAGCCATGGGATGCAGAATATATTTCATGCAATGACACTTTTTCTTCAGATCTCTTGTGCTATGCTACGTTTAAAGGAAATAAGATTTGAAGGGTATTTATACGTTCTAGTAACTCGGGAATGCGTTGCAGTAAAAACCACCGAAATTTCGGAGATGTACTCATATCCACTGTTCCTCATTATTACCCTAAATGAAATTCCGATACCCCAAAACGAGTGCTCTTGTAAGCCTTCGCTACTAGTATTATGATTATATAGCCGATGGTCAGTTATTTTATCTACAATCCAGAAACTAAAAGCTATCTTCATATAAATAGATAACGGGGGTGATTTTTACCTGGAGAACTAACGGGTCTATTTTGAGAGAATTGGTCGAAATCTAATGGTTTTTCGCTTTCAGGTCTGTTCACTGGTGATTATTAAACGCATATGTTGCCGAATTGTCTTTTGTAATTGCGCAGGCTATTTCAACTTCGACATTCGAAATTTACGATTTTTGCTAAAAAGGTTTTGTAAAGGAAATAAATATTACCACCTGCAACCATAAAGGTACATTTACTTGGGTTATTTTGTAGACTTTCATATTGTGCGCTGAAAAGGCATAAAACCTAGAGCAAACCTGTGTGAAAATTGATCAACACATGAGGTTGTTTTAATATTTCCAAAAAAATAGTTCACCTTTTTTGCAGAAGAAGGTGTGCAGCAATAGTGGATTTCACCAATGATGGATTAACATGCGGTCAGCGTTCCATTACATACTAGTAAGCATTCAATTCTTATTTTACTAAGCAATCCGCAGTTAGCAGTTTATTTTCGAATTGCTGTCAAACTGCCATAAATATGAAGCTCCGTCTTCATAGAAATAGACATTTTGAAATATTTTCGGGCAAATGTGGCTATGCGAGCTGTGTTAATGAGACATTACACACGGAAATGCTAAATATTGTCGAGTTCAAATCGCATCTTACCAACACATGAAAATAGGAGTTCAAACCATTACTCTTAGTAAAAGCAGAATATTTTTTATTAACGTGAGTATTTTTAGAGATTAAGGTGCCTTACTACGCTGATGCATCTTTCGGAGGCGGCATATTTGCTAAACAGATGAAAAATACTAACTCAAACTGCCTTCTACAACATGAAGAACCATTATTCATTTGCTTAAATTTATGCTAAACTTTAGGCTGCATACTTGTATCTGAAGCCTCTACTTAGCAATTTGCATAAGTCGATACGCTGTTAGTATGCCATGTTTCTCGCCAATTTGTCCTCCTTCATCGTTTATTTGCCAGTTTGTATAGCACAGAAGGACGAGCTAACGTAATATTTGAATCTAGAATTCCACATTATACTTCTTAGGCGTTGCAAACATGCACCGGGTACCTACTGGTATACCAGACTCTTACAAAGCGATTGAATGACAAGCGGAATGTAAGGCATGGGGTTGTTTCTGGCGGATGCGAGCTTCAATTGAACCTGAGCTGTGCCTTTTCATTTATCCTGATGATGGAGCCGGTTTGGGCATTCTAAAACACAGTTATATGCCAGCTCGGACTCATTGACAACCTGTCTTATAGCTATGTTAAAGTTATGGGTTAAGTTTATAACACATAAAAAGAGATATTTTTTTCTGCTCCAAGATTAGCCTTGACCTGGTTTCAACTTTCTAATTGCACTCTTGAGCATTATTACTAAAATATGTTTTAAAGTCACGTAGCAACTGGCATGCGAACACTCCACAACGAATGAATTTGAGGTCGTAGAGTTTCAAAAGTACATTATCCGGGAGGCATGCTATCGTCAGCGGATAACTGAAGTGAATCTTGTCGTATTCGAAAGTGGATTTGAGGAATACTGCTTACCCTTGATAAAGGTCTCTTAACTACAAAAAATATTCGGCATTTGTCATGAAACGTAATGACAAAAATGGGAAAATCAATTTTCAGCAAATAAACGGCTGTATATTTTATTTTTTTTATTTTATTTTAGAAATAAGGCATATTAGTCTGAATTTTTACAAATTGTGGCAGAAATGATCATTGTGTGTTGTGCAAGTGGATTCCTATGTGAATTGTTATCGTAGACTAAAATTGTAAATCCACAGACATTTTCCTTTGAGAAGAGCGTACTTTGCGTTCATTAACTACATTACCTTGGATAGTCTCTGTTTGCGCTTAAGAAGAATTTTGCTCGGTTATAGCGATTTTTAACCTTGGTATTACTAAAAGAAGTAGTATAATTTAAATATTTCTGTTCGGTTTCAAGTTCACATAAAGATATTTATTAGGATATATTCGATATATTCATTAGGACAGGTTTTCAAATTATTAATATTCATTCGTAAATTCTGGAATTTTGTATGTGATAGGTAACACCTAGAGTGGTTTGAGGGAATGATTCAGACAAGGGTTGCTATTTCATACGCAAAGTTACTGTCCCATGATAAATACGTGACGCACAGTTAAAATGCGAAAGCAGTTTATAAAATATTTTGACATCTCATTCGCACACTTGACATTGACAGTTATCTCTAACAGAGATTCTGCGAGAAAATTAATTTGATTATTTCTATTTCTTAGGCATTTAATTTGTGATCGACATTTCATGTTTAACAGGCAAAAGAAAAAATGCAGAGCTGGCTGCATGTTGGGCACCTTATAAAGCATATTAATTTTTTGCAAAAAAGTACTTTCTCCTTTCTGAAAAGACCAATGAGTTTTGGTCGTGATTTGAACCCTGTGAGCAGGGCTGAAAATGTGCCCAGTTTAAAAACCTGCTGGCCAGCATTCTTAACCCATTTGGGTTACCACTTCTTTGCTAGTAAGGTTGCTTAAAATTACTGCAAGCTCTTATAAAATTTTAAATCCCTCGCATACTTGCACAGTGAAGTCTTTGGAAAAGATTCCGATAAGAGTGAACATGTTCCATGCGTATTCAATGTTCCGCACCTTGTCTGCGGATGTGTGGATAGAGTAATGAGTCAAGATCTGCACCTAAGATACAAAACTATTTAAACAAATAAGACGGTCATTTTAAAAGGGAAACGTTTACTTACAAATGTACGTCAAGTTTCCCCATCGTACCACGATGAGACCCTGTGGAAGCGACAAATGACCTTTAGTTGTTGAATAGTTAGAGGTCTCCAATTTTTGATTGCATCTCTCATACAAGAGCCGTGATAAAATTACTTGTAGAATGGATGCCACCGTGTTTACTTTAAGTTCCTAATCCTTTTAGCATCGGCAAGCAAAGCAAACGAGATGAATAAAAAGTTCAACTGCTGTATAATGCAAATGGTCATTGGAGCCTCGATTAAAGCAACATTTATTGAAGTGTATAGTCAACTCATTTACCATACCCCCGGTAAAAGCTGAGACGTGACGTTCACTAATGAGTTGTATCCCTCATAGCACATTTTAGTACTTCAAACAAGCCTTTGTAAATTTTGGTCACTAATTTGAGGGCTTACTCTGTTCCATTCATAGACGGCGTCTCCTGCTGGATAATTGGGGTTCAGAGCAAAAGCGGAGGGCAAAAATTAAGGAAACAGACGTGCATAGCTCATTCCAAGTGTGAATTACCACTGAAAGATAAGCTAGAGCAGTCATTTTGGTTTTGAACAGTTCGTTGCGTTTTAAAGGAAATATCGTCATTAGACTAACTCCAATTCCTTAATAAAAACTTATTTCTGGAACTTTTAAACATAATGGAGTCTTCTCTTGTGCATGGTGATGTATATTTTCTTCCAATATTTATACCTATACATTTCCTGATCGACTGGGCGACTGAGATTAAATCCGGTTTCATCTGGAAGACATTTTTTACAAACCTGCGATGTTTGCAATCCATTTAGCAGCCTTACGTGAAACACACTCCTTTGAACTAGACATTGCGCATTTTTCAAAACTTTTAAGCAAATGCCTTCTAGTGGCCTGTCCTCCCTTAGTGAAACATTGATTAACCTTTTACTAATACATTGTTTTAGTCAAATTCCTGATGAGGTAAAATTTTTGGAGTATTAATTCTTTCAAATTATTTTTTCAGCATCATTATCCTATAGCCTGTAAACGAGCTTAGATTGTACAAGCAGTTACACAACCGCAAAAAAGTATCGTATTTTCCGAAAATTTCATCAGACTGCAGAGGAAGAGCAGTTGCTTATTTAATTGAAACTTTATTTACTGTTTCAACAACTGGAAAACGTCGCTGTTTCCAGGTTGAACTGCACATAACCCATAATTATTTTTTCTTTTGCGCATTATCCGTGAAACTGGGATGCAATTAACAGGAAAAAACGAATATTTGTGGTTGATAATACTGTTAGCTATACATATTGGGCTGTTTTAAAAAGGAATACCAAGAGTTGCAGAGGTTTGCCATTGCGGCAGTTGTTCGAATTAAAAAAGATAGGGTAGTATAGTCAAAGCGTTTGTGCATAAGTTGAGCGTCTTATCATACACATGAGAAGGGTTCTTCTAAACGACTGCCACCAACAACTTTTGCAGAAATAAAATGCAGTGATTGAGCCTGGTAGGAGAGACACGTCCGCATTCTTGGTGGACAAGGACCTTGGAAAGACAAACATGATTCTTATCCACCGCGGGCAAGCCCGGCAAGAGTAATTTTGAAACAGTTACGAAAAGAAGAACACTTTCTTTAATACAACGGAAATGTTTGCGCACGACTCCCCATCAGACAACGGTAACATGAGCTGTTTCTAGAAGTTAACGTCGTCCTGTAAGATGTCCGTGCCCACTTACCTTTTTAAAAACCTTAATGAAAACCATGGCAATATCAGTTATCCTGTCGTACTTTGAGTTACAAAATTAACTTTCACCCACTGTTACTGGGCACCCGCGTTGAAATTGGATGCAGAATTACAATGTGCTGGCCAATATTTGCACTCGTGGTGTAGATGAAGGTTTCTTTTACATGATGAGAGGGAGACAACGTCGAGCACATTATTGCACATATGCATCGTTCAAAAGATTGCTTCCGTAAATGAACTAGGCAGCCAAGCATCATGATTGAAATTTGAGTGGATATTTTGCCATAAATAATTGTTGCTAATAATGCTGTCCCTTTTTGCCGTTACACCTTGCGATTTCGATATCAAGCACCTTCCTGCCAGGACTTGATTTTGAGCACAAAAAAAAATTCGCGGCCGAAAGTAAGCTGCGTGACCAGTAAAGTAATCTTTTATGCGTAAACCAGACAAAAATGTGAAATCTGTAATAATAGGACAGTGTTTAAAATTACAGAACATGAAGCCAAACGGTACAAAAGAACGCAGGATGACAATTTTATTCGTCCTAAGCCAAAACTTTCGATTAAGTGACGATTAGGAATCTTCAGAAAAGATAGTTATCAATATTTCAATGCATTATACAAAAATATATGAAGAAATGTGGCCTCAATTTGCATAATTATGTGAAAAACCTTTCTTAAATACAAAAAGTAATTATGGGAAGAGTTTCAATTTGCTCAGAAGTATATTTACCATACGGTTAAATTTAAAAAACATTTATTTTATATTCAATTATTATTTTGATTGTATCGTCAAGTAGAACATTTGATGTCAGCTACGTGCTCAACTATGACAGCTTTTCATTTCATGTCAATTTTATATTCTGATACTCTTTTAACTTACGGTTGATAGCTGCTACACATACGTCCTCGTTAAAAATTTATCTTGTGTATTAACAAACATAATAATATATCTTTTTGACCCCCGTTTAAATGTAGAAATATCAAAAATCCTTACAGTTATACAACATGCGTTCTAAGGTGGAGCTACAGCACTGCCATCAGCTCAGACAAAAACGGTGTATTTTTCTTTTATATTATTACAAAGTAGACACGATGAGATGGGCTTGCGAAGTTTCCTTCTGGAAAATTTGATCTTAATAATAAGCTACGTGGTCGGCCAGAATTTAAGATAGGTAACAAAAACACGTTAAAGTAGCCGTCAAGTCAGATACATCTCACAGTGCAATTGAATTAGCGTTCATATTTCTGTTAGCAAACAAACAGTTGTAACAATATTTAAAAATCCTATAATTATCAGGTTTCTATACATTTTTATTGTTTTACAATTATTTTAACCAATTTATTACACTCTCCTTCTCTGCTGTTCATTGGTTTTGGAGTTAAAATAAACGCTTTTAAATGAAAGATTATTAAATATAACCAAATTCATTGATTAATAGATAATAAGTTAAAAAGAATGTTATGCATTCGGTTAAATAATAGTCAGGTATCTTTAACTTATAAATCTTTCCTAAATTTTACCATGGTTTTGTGCGAATTTCATGACTTTTAGTCTATTAGGTCCTAACTATGAGCGTTCGCCCTTATTAACCCATCAAAGAATATCTATGTGAACATATCTATCGGAAATTCTATTTGCTGATTGGATTGGCGGGCAAATCGGTTCAACAAGCAAGAAATCGAAGACAAAGGAAGACATTTCAATCACCGCAAGCATGTATTATCAGTTTTTCATCATTGAAGGCATACAGTTACATAGATAATCAAAATATGTGGGTGAAAATGATTCATAAAGGTATTTTGTTTCCTACTCTTCGTTCTTATGTCACCCTCATGGTCAGGTCAGTTTTTTGAAGTCAGTCGCATAGCTACTAAAGAATATAAGAAGTTCAAGAGTATTTATGGTTTTTAGATTGGGTTTATGTGCATGCAATAGAATTAATTAACTTTTGATAGCAACTAAGTAATAACGTAGTATCCAACAAGACTGGCATTTATATCTGTTTCGTATTATAAACGTTGAATAGTGAATGATTTCACTAGCAAATCCAGGCGTCCAACTTTACAGGGAGGCTGGAAGAAAAAACTGAATTTATTTTTATTTAAATTACTTCGACTTCTACTAAAAACCATGGTCAGTGCTCAAATATTTTATACAATTCTTAAATGTTCTTTCCCTTTGGTTCGTTTCTGCTCGCAAGTTTACTAAGGCTTGAGAAAAATGGTAGTGCGAGCTTCGTCCGTTTAGTGAGCAGATGACAAAAAAACGCTCATCAGGCAAACACGCTAGTTTCGTAAAGTGGATTTAAGTAAAAAACATTTTAATGGACCAGAGCGTGTTGACCATTACTTTTTAAATCTGTATGTCAGAAATATGAAAAAGATTCGAATTTACCTAAAGAGCTCTCTCTGATTTTTCTCTTCTTCTAACAACTGTACTTTTTTTGCTTTTGCTCTTGCGATTTGGATGCTTAACTACTATTGACAGTCTTATGATAACTGAAGATAAAATATAAGTGTGTGGCGAAATGCAAATGCACCTATTCCATTTTATTGGCATGATCAAAAACGGTGCCTTAATAAGTCTTAGGTTTTTTTATTGCTACTGAATTCCTATTTGATAGACATTTTAGCCTTTCGAGTTAATTTCATCCTGCGATAGAAATGATTTGGTATCGCTATGTAGTATTAATTGCATTTCGAGAACTGAGAAGGAATTTCTGAATTATTATGCAAAAAGTAATAATTACTATTACGTTGGATTAGGACGTGAAGTTAGTAGTTAAGATTATAAAATCATTGGTAATATATTATATAATTACATAATTCCATAAATTTATTAATTATTTTAAAGGTTTTGTAAATATTGCCGTGCTCTTGCTTCTATTTCTTACTTCCACTCTCATCATGGTTTATTTCCTTCTAATGAGTTAACCACTCAGCCTCTGTTCTCAAAAGCATGTGTCCGTTGTACCTAGAGTAACAATTGTTCCTTTGTCCACGTCACAAAATTATAGGGTTCCAGAGAAGAAACCGGGCATTTAATCAAAGCAAAGGTGAAATCACATAACCTTCAAATATGCACTTGTTCATATAAATAATAAATATCTCCCTAAAATTAAACATTTGTTTTAAGGGAAATTTATGTATGGAGTTAGCTACTGTTCACTAGAAAAATGAATAATCAGGCATTTGGCCAAAAAAAATTATGATCGAGTTTTCCTGTTACAGTAGACTTGCTGGATATGAATCCATTTTATAAATAATCCACATAACTTTGCTTGATAAATTTTATTTATTATCCCATTTTTGTTGAAAGGAAGTCCTTCTGTCATAGATTTTAAAACAATGAAATGGTCCTCACCTCATGGTATGATTATCAAACATTAGTAAATTTTCAACAGGATTAAAGACGATGTTGCAGATTTCCTATCTTAACCGGCAAGAAAACGAGCAAATGGCTCAATATGTCAAGCACTGAACCTCTGATCAAAAGGTCACGAGTTCGAGTCTTAGGTGATTCATCAACTGGGTTGAGTATGACTGGCTGACTGCTGCCAATTAGTCAGAAATGACCATTCCAGTTTCTCTGGCCTTTGCTGGAAATTTTCATTTCGCAAAGAGGTGAATTGGCATAAAATTTGATAATGCGTTAAGAATCGTCTCTTTGAATGAAATTTCATCCTTTAAGGCTAGGACGAGGATCAGGATTATGTTTAGGGTTAATGCTTGGGTTAGTGATAACATTTCGTTCAGGATTGAGTGGGGAAATCGGTTTAAGTTTCTGTTAGGATAAGTGCTAGGGTGAGGACACGGGGCTTTTAATGTTTTTTTGCATGGGATTATGTAAATGGCCACTTTTCAGTTTGTTGGGATGTTGCTATTCCTTATAAGCGGCCATAACAGTTATGCCTAATGACCAAACTTCTAATTATTCGTACGATATTTATTCGTTCAAAGCTATTCAGTAATGCACTTTTCTGATACAGTGTGCTTCGTAGGCGTTAAATTCACTTAATGTTTACGTCATTTCCTGTCAGTAACAGTCTTGCAGCACACGTGCGCATCAATGGGTGCTATGCTCACAGATAGCAAAATATATAAGGATAAAAAGTTGTTAAACATTGTTTGATGACTTGCAACTGACATCTTTAGTCAGCGGATTCGAATAAGGAACAAATACTCAGAAAAACGTTTCTCACTTCTTTGACGGCTGCGTTCTCCTAAGCTATGTAATCATTCGCTCTTAGGGACAATACTTACGTCAAGGAGAAATCCTATGTTATAAAACCGCAGACGTATGCATCGTCTCACCATCGAGCACCTACTTCAGCTCCTAAGTGTAAGATCAGATGCCTATTTTAATAACTCGATTGTAAAATGTGCAACTTGGAAAGGCAGCTTGCATGACGTTAGATTATTTTGAGCACTATAGAAACCTTACTGTGAAGATCACCGAGATTCGTACAACGAGGAATAAAAAAGACGTGTTTGATGAAAAAAGTTGCAAATTAAAATATAATTTTAATTTCTATTTCTCGGTAGAAAAATACTGATGTGTAATTTTATTCTGCTACATTACTTACATTTGTTGTAAGATTATTTCTTGCTGATATGTCAATAGTTTAGACCTGCTTACCAATATGAGCTGGATCTTTTGATTTAACCAGCAATATTAGAGTGTGTTTGTGTCACTAAATAAGCAAATGCTACAGAGGGAAACTGAAGTCACACACATTGTATGCGAAATCATGTATAAGTCCAAAATGTGAAACCGTTTCCATTGGTCTCTAGTAAATTTTCGATCAAGGTTAAATTGCATTTTTAGGACATTCAACTCGGTGATCAAACACCGTTCCACAAACGCCTCACCGAGGGTCATTTCTTGCTGAATTAAATGTTTTGGCGAACATTTCAAACAGGACGGCTAGAAAAATGGCAATAAATGTGAAAACATGACAATGTGCTGCATTTGCAACCCAGTCCAACTCTTTTCTTTAGTATTTAACTAAAGTTCGAGGCATAAACAGTAACTTTCAGTTAAGATTAAGTCTTTTGCCCTTCATTCACGATTTTGCGCCTAATTTTTATCGCAAGAAATAAGGTTGATTAACCTTTAAACAATAATCTTTTAATTCCGGAATTTCAATTTAGACTGGCCAGCCAGATAGTGTCTCCTATATGGAAGCTCAGCTTCAATATCAAAGGAAAAGGTCTACAATTTTTTAGGTTTTGATTATCATTGAAAGTTCTGCCTTTTTAAGTCGAATCAAGCCTTAAATTTGACCTCAAATAAGCATTAAACCACTTATGATTTTGTTAAAAGAAATCTTGAGATGATTAGACTGCCAAAAGCTGAGGACCTCAATTAAAGTTTTTTATATGAGCAAATTATTATTTAAATGTTTTAAAGCATACGTTTCTATGGTCTTAAATTAAATTTGCGTGAATATCTAATTATGTAATTTTGGAGCAATATTTTAATCTAAATAAATTTCATGTTGGCATCCTTGTTTTTGTTAAGAAGATGGTCTATACTGTTAACGAGAAAGCTTCGCTAAGGCAACTACCACTCACTTCCAACTTTATTTTTCTTCAGAGCATATCTGGTGAGAAAAAATGGAAATAAGACATTTAACCTGAAAAACAGTTATCGTATTTCTAAAAATTTTAATTATCAATTATACTAACTGTACGCCTTTAAACGACTTAAAGACGTCACAAGGCATAATTTTATTACAACACTACGCATTTTTAGGAATTTACTGTTTGATTAATTTAAAGGCAAGTAATACAGAATTGAGGACTAAATACTTCGGAACAAACAGTCCACTGTCAAACAACCACTTAATTTTCCAGGAAAAAGATGTTTTTTATGCAATACCCTCACACTTGCATTAATGCGGAATTGAGAGACGGATTCAAAAATAGTCTTGTTCGTTTAGGGTTGCACTGTGGAGCATTTGTTATTATAAATTCAGCAATAAAAAGAACTCCAACAACGAGTGACAGAGGGTTTTTGCGAAAGAAATCAATTAATAGTGTTTATTCCGCAAGGAAACATTCTAATTCTTTGCCGAATTTATTTTGGAAGGAGAATAATAACCTCTGTTTGCATTAATAAGGCAAATTTTCTTCAGATACCATAGAAAAAAAACTGCAAGTTTGATTCTGAGATAATCGTTGCGAAGTTAGACCGTGTCTACCTCAACAAAGGATTATATTCAACAGAAGGAACCCAAGTCGCATCAATGATCTATGCAATCACGTTTTTCCCAAATACCTAATAGTTTCTATCGATCTTTTTGATGATGAAGTAAGTTTTAATGGCGTTTTCGGAACAGTCGTCTATGCAACAAATTACCATTGCGCAAGCGTCTGAACAAGTTTCCTTGTTTGCTAAATAAAAATGTGCGTTTGCGCAATTGCACTCCAGATCGGAATACAAATGTGTATTTTTTTGCAATAACATGAAGTGATATTGTTTGAAGAGGTTTTAAGAACCATGAGTTCAAGCATGCCGAAATTCCTTCCTCAATTGTAAAGTTAATTTCCAGGTCTTAACAATTTGCTTATTTTTACTAATTCATGATTTATGTTAGAACACGAAACTGAAATAATAAAATTTGAAAAGCCAATTTTATAACTACGCAGTGTGCAAAAATCATCGAAACTAAATTCATTAAATATTTCATTTCAGCAACTTGTTCACTAGAATATGGAGGCTTATCGTTTAAATCACTGCTTTTGTCAAAGGTCTCTCGGTTTCCACTGCTTTCACTTACAATTGCATATCCTGCTATTTTTAACCCAGACATGGCTTATAATCGAGTGCTGGATATCTTAAACATGAAATGACTTATAAAATCATAAACAACATTGTGCGAATAACCAAACGGTTAATTAAATTAAAATGTACTTTATTAGCTTAAAATGTTTTGGAATGTCTGTTTAGTTAAACAGGGTGTGGTTCTTAATTAACACGTTCTGCATAAAAATCCAATTTCCTTTATATTCAAACCATTTCATACGTTTTTAACCAATCTTACCCACACGTGTATGTTGCATTAATATACTTTATTTACGTAAACTAGAAAGATTTGTTAAAGCGCCCAACGTTAACTTGAAACCGGGAAACCTGACAAGGCAACTTATAATGAGGACAATGTACCGAGATGAAAAATTCATAAACTTCTTTAAATTCAAATTTTCGACTACGCATGAATTTAAGTACTAAAGAACAGTGACAGTGTAAATAGACAACCTTTCGTTTGAGGACCCCTGCAATCTCTAGGCATACAAAAATGCGCAAAGAGTGATTTTAAAAATAATCTCCTAATAAAACGAACAGTTAAGGATATGTTTCATGTGCCGCCGCGGTAATACCTATTCGAAATTTATGAAAGTTTCAAAATACCTGAGTCATTTTTATGCGTAAAACGTGAACTAGAAGTGAGCAAAGATGATGAAGCTAGCCTAACGGCAAAGACAAAACGATACTGTAATTTGAGACGGCAGTTAATTTTGTTTGTTTGTTAATTCTTCGTTGACCTCACCTCGAAAATAGAACGGGGACTTTTGTTCTCATGTGCGAATGCCGTGGTGAAGCACATTTGCGAGTGAAAGCGTATTAAAAACGACTCAGAATTTGAGACTGAGATGCTTTATTGCAGGTTTAACATGTGAGTGAAAGCAAAAAGGTGCTTTTAACTGCTATCTTTATAAGATAAATATCTGAGAACTCAAAAAACTAAAAATAATTTTCAGAATTTTCCTTTTTCGAAAACCAGCGGCAGTTTTTGAACAACTGTTTTGAAAAATTTAAAAAACGCAACGTCCTTAGCAGTATTTTGGAAACTTTAAAACGCTTGCTGCCTCCATTTCTACCCGAAAAAAGTGGTTTTTGATTGGTACAAAATTTTCTATGGGTTTCGGCAATGGTAGGAATGTGATTGCGGTGACCGTTGACGGATTTTTGGTGTAAATGTATGTTGCATTTGCTCTTTTGGCGTCAATGAGCATACAAGCAGCTGAAATTCTCTTCACCAGTGTAACCAGAATGAAAACAAAGTGTTCTTTTCGAAATTCTTGCGTAATGTTTGAAAAAAATGCTAGACATCACGCCTTTAATTTGCTTACATATTAGACTCAACCATATTTCGTTCAGCATGCAAAGGTATATCACGTTATTTTACTATGCTTTCTTCCAATTGCTCAATCTTGCAGCATCTTTTCTCAAATTCCTTATTTTCTATTTTTAACGCATTTATTAACTCCTAACGAGTGTAACATGGTTATGTTTCAGAAACAGAAATCGTATTTCACATAAATTAAATGTCAGAAAGCATAACCCCTAACAGGAAACGTTTGTTTTAGTTAAGAATAGATGCTAACGGCAGCTAACTATGGTTTGTTTTTCCAAGAAATCAACACCGTTTTTTAAACGGAAAAATATATCCCTAAGATGTCGTTGGCTTTCTGTTGATGCAGCCTTTAAACGCCTTATCCTGGTTCTAAGACAATCGAGGTAATTTAATCTGATACAATTACACTACACTTATACAAGTCAGTCTGAAAAATTTCTAAAGTAAACTTTAACTGGCCCAAGTGCAGCATAGACGTTTTTAAGCCATAATATATAAACATTAGACGTAAACTTCCTCACTGTGCCCAAGTTAACATTCCTTCCAATAACTGCACTATTTGATTACATTCGATCTGAATTTCATCATCATATAAGCCTTCGTGCATTATTTATAGACAATTACATATTTCTGTCCTTGATGAAATATTTATCCACCATTACCATTAAATCCACAGATCTGGAGACATCTTCAAAACTCTTGTGCAAAAATATAGTCCAATTGGATTCTGCTGATCTGCCCCAAATAGCTTATGTCGTAGTTTAACGTATACCTCGTAAATTGCCTCCTGAACCATATTCCGTTTATCAATCTGGGGGAAATATCTATTGAAGGAAACTCAAAAAATCCAACATTTTCGGGTTTTTGAGACGGCTCCGCGAATGGCACCTTGAATAATATGCTGGAAGCCAAAACACGCTTGCTTCATTTGTCTTTGCGTTTTTGCACTCATGGGGTGGGGCGACTACCTTAATGATTGATGACTCTGCCTATATTGCGTGGTGATGTGGTTGAGGTTACTTCATGATCTCCTTCATTGCTTCTTTAGAAGTTTATTCAAGCTTTGGTTGCTAAACTGAGTTCGGTATTATTTGACAGACACAGGGGTAAAGACAGATACGTCTTCATGAACTTTCATCATATTGCTATGAGGATATTAAGGAATAGAATACACATAAGTGAATAGACTGAGGTGAATGTGAACAATTAACGATGGAGCACGTGAACGGAAGGGATGGAAGGTTGTGAAATTGGCTAACCATTGACACAATCTGCATGCGTGCTCAGCAAACAGAATTTTGGCCCTGCCACCAACGAAGTTCCGACCAACGCCTTCGGTGCACGCAGAACAAGGTTGGAAAGAGTACATTTCGTGATAAAACGTTTTTCCCACACACATTTTCTTGGCCATTTTAACACTGCAAGGATTTTACGGATGGCCTTTTATCTGCGGAACGATTGATTCTATCATAGATGCTAAGTGTTATAGTATTCGTTTCTTCGGGCGTTGCCCAGTTCGACCAAGGTATCACGCTTCAAGGGAGCAAGGGAAGTTGGGTATGCCGATAAAAAGTTATAAGATGGTATTTAATGCTCAGAATGCTAAATTTCGCATTCCATCTGAGCGGAGGGATCTGTGTTCAAATCAAATCGACTGCAAACGAACAACAAGCCGTACGTGGGGGTGTTTACTTTTGCCCTTGTATTTGTAAGAATCTGCAGTCAGCAATTGAATAGAGACATAGAAACCAACACATTTTGACCGGAGCAGGTAAATTAGACCAAGTCCAGACTACTGAGTGAAGTTCGTTTTATTAAAGTCATACATATTTCGATGCCAAGTCAAAGATGAGTTGGCGCGCATCAAACATTAATAATAATAATTTAATTAAGTTCATATTTCTTACTTTCCAGGGCGCTATTTAAAATTCCTGATAAGCTGCTGAGACAATGGAAAGTGAAAGAGATCACTGTAATTTATTAATGAGTCTATGATGTTAACAACGGAAAACCTGATGCGATTTTGCAGTTTTGAAAGTAATCATACCAAAAACCAACGGTGGACTATTTAATTGAATTTTACATGATACTTTTTGTTAATTTAAATCGCTTGGTCTTTTTTCATCTTTATCTACTGCTTCTGTTTCCCTGTGTTTTTTCATACAATTATAGTTATGAGGATATCTTTGCAGTTAATTAGCACTCTTTTTGAAAGGAATAGAACGTCTGTATAGCAATATAGATTAACTTTATTGGCGAATGCCCCTGATACTCACAGTTACATTTTTTGACAAGTATCTCGCATTTGTCATCTGATCGTGCTCTCCTGAGTCTGGTTCCGTCAACAGAGCCTGCATATAGAAAATAATAAGTTTACTTAACATCAACCCATCTACTACCTGACATGATTAATACTGGTGGGTTATTTAAACCTGTCTTTTCAACATCGCCATGTCAAATTGTATTTAATGCTGATGGGTAAGCAGTTCGGCCTTTGTTCTTAATTCATACTGGCCTTTTTGCTTGAATCAGCAATGCTAGGCGGTCTGCATCACAAAATGATTATGTTCCACAGAAGAAACCGGAAGTTGCACTTTTGCAATGTGAAATCACATACACCCCAATTAAGAAGTGGTTCGTATTGGTTACAACTACTTTCTGAAGTTAATGAAAACATTTGATTTAGAGAGATTTGAATCTGGAGTCAAATATTATTCCTCAAACAAATGAAATAAATCAGATAAAATACTTTGATGTTCTACTGAATCAACGTTTGAGCAGATTCCCAAATTAGCGTGGACGTCATATGAATTAACGTTATCCTGAAATGCTCACTCAAAAGTATTGACTGCATTAAATTAGAGATAAGTGACTCGTAAGGGTATTTTAGAGAGGAATATTGGGTGTATTTATAAAAAAGCACTCTATCATAACTGTTGGCATTTCCAATACATCCTCACCTCACGATATGATTATCAAACTTTATAACCAATTTTAAAATATAAAAAATGATTCTAAAGGATTATGCAACATTGCAAAGAAGAAGAATTCACATAATGTAGAACAATGCATTTAGGCCTTTCGTTCTGAAAAAAGCATTGATAATACACTGTCTCTGAAACGTGTGTCTAAGTAAAAAATACACATCTAAACTCGAAAGACATCATCTCCCAGATATTCAGGTAACAGCAGCACGTTTATAATTGATAATAGAGCTAATTATCCACCTCTGGAAAATACATTTCAAAAAAGCCTGCAAAATGTTTGCTGTCGCCGAAAAATAAAAAGTATTTGCACATTCACTCTCACGATTGAGAGAAAACAGAGATGCTTTAGGAAAATTGTTTAAGCTCATGGACAATAAACGTCCTTAGATTTCCATCAACATTTCAGGCGAATCCGGAACGAACTCTTCCCTCAGTGGCGGCGTTTGGTTTAATTATAAGCACAAAAAACTGCATTAATAAAATACAAAACGATTCTTAAATAATTCCGCTGGTTCGACGCAAACTCACAATTATATCTATTCATATTCCATTTTCCTTCAGTGGAAGATTGGCATCAACATGACCCGTGGTGTTAGAGGTCTAGAAATATCTAGCAAAATTCTGTAATTTTATATTTTAACATGGTTTATAATTGCCTTATGTATATTTGACGCACAGAATAGCGTATGACATTGTAAAATACATTCTACAGATGACTAGAATGCTCAAACCTTATGACCGAAATGAGAGCGATCAGCAATGTTTACATATTGGCATATAATGTTTTCGAAACATTTTTATCAGGCCATACCTAATTCAAATTTATAAACTAAACGATAAAAATTAAAATTTGTTGTGAGCAAATATTTTGCATTGTATGCTGACCATTGTGTTTGAAAATAACCATCTTTTATCTGATTTCTGTAGTAAATAGAGTCTATTTTTGTATGAGAACGATTCACCAAAGCCACTATGGCTAACCCGAAGCCTAATTTTTTAATTCGTAGATATAAGATGAACCAAAATTATATGAGAAAAGTGTTAATTGAATAACAGTTGACTTTTTTCTGGAAGTTTTAATCTTATACCATGAAAAGCAGTAAAGTCTTAATGCAGTGTATTATTTCACCTCATCGTTAATTTGTACGCGTAAGAAAAGGCTCTATCAGTAACTAAAATACAGTCCATCTTCACACGGACATTTTTATCATCAAACAGGCAAAATGTTAGTTTTTCTCCTAGAAAGCAAAAAGAAAATGAAGACTAGTCAATGACATCACTAATCTTAACACGTATGAATTATATTACACACTGCGAAAGATTTTGTGACTCGTTACCAAGCAAAGTAATCACAGGTTGTTGCTTAGAACAACCATTTTCTCTAAACATCAACTGTCAGCTATAGGGGTTTATTAAAATATGATTGGAACCGCTATATGGATTAACAGTGACCTTTCGTGAACTAAAAACTCGTTATGTTTACAAATGCTGTGTAGATTAAGAGGAATACGCATTGCACAAAACATTCCCCATTAATTTAACGAAGATCAAAATAATCAACTGTCGTAAGAAGACGCACAGTATTTTACGAAAGAGAATTTCTCCTTTTACGCAGAAAATTGGAGCTATATGATTGTCCCTGCAGATATATGCCAATTTTCCGTCATTTAAATATCTTTCAACAAATGCTTTGATGAAAATCTGTACCCCTTTTATGATTTTGGCAGAAAACCTAGTTGCTGTTATCAAGTTCATCTTGGAAGTAATTTGGAAAAAGTCTAATGGAACTTTAAAGTTTCTACCGTCTACCTTTTGGCATGCCACAAGTAATATCTGAGAATAATGATTTGGGGATAACTTCAAAGTGTCTTCTTAAGGTCGCCCGGTCCTCTGCAATGTAACAAGCACTTTTGTAGCTAAATGTATTTCTCCTTCCGCCTTCATTCTCGAAATACGTTATCACTTTTAATGAAATCAGTAACAGTGGACTGCGTTTGCATCAAAAATAATGATTTTCCGCTGGAAGAATCCGGATGTCGCACTCATCGTATGTGAAATCGCATAACTGCGAATGCAGAAACGGGTCATATTGGTTTTTAATATTTACTGAATTCAGTCAAAATTGCGTTTAGCTGGTTTCAAATATTTTTCTTCGCCAACGTGAAAAGTCAGTCCAAATGCCTAACTAATTTGTGAAGTAACGTTTGGGCAGTTGGAATGCAAATTTTCCTGTTTTAAATATATTAGACCGAAATTAATTCTTTGTACTTTATTGAACATATCTGACTTGTAAAACCTTACATGAGAAAGAACGTCTCCAGTTTTTATGATTGACTGCTTTCGGGCACTGTTGGGACCAATACTCACCTTGAGACACATAAAAAATCTTTTAAATTTTACTCTGCATGTTTAAACACGATAAAAGTTGACTTGAGCGACTTTATGCCAAATCAGATTTTTCCATCTTGTAATAAATGAGTAATGAACTCCTACTTAAGATTGACGCTCCGAATATTCTTCCATCGTCCACAGTACGTTCATCGAAGTGAACTGTACGTGTCTATATGGATGCCATTCGAGAGTCGGTTACGTAAGAAGCTTCCTGCTTTATATGCTTCAAGCTAAAAATCTTTTAATATGTTGTGCTGGGTTAGTAGTTAACTAAAAATTGATTTGGAAGATGTGACGCCTATGTTGACCCTTGAAGTGTCTGTTCATAGGACGGGGGCTTAAAGTGATCAGCGCAGCCCTCTTTTGGTTTGTTAACATTGAACTTGGGTTTCGTAGTCAGGTTGAGTTTTATATATTTCAGAGGACAGAGTGTTGTGTGTACCTCCACACCCGGCATATCTGACTCCCGAACTTCCCACCTCCCCCCTCTCAAAAAGTCCTACGATTGGGGCGACAGCAAACCCCAGGGCGGCCCAGGCTAAATTGGGTCGTTCTCCCACTAAAACAAAACCGTGACCCGAAAGTGGAGTTCGGCAGCCGTCTGGGATGTCCGAACAACCCTATTTAGGGACAGCACTGCTTGCATCCTCGCGAAGGAAATGGCTAGAACTGGTGCATTAAACAAATGCTGGGTCTCACGTCTTCTGCAACCGTCTGCGGCTCGCAGATCGCAAAAATGCGGTCGTAAAACGCAAAGAAACAACAATACCCACCGTCCCCATCCCCCTCGCTATAACCTCCAGGTTGCTCGGGTGAGTCTACTCACACTAGCAGCCTGGAATTTTCGTTCCCTTTTACACAATCCTAGGAGGAACCGGCCGGAACGAAGGACGGTGATTGTCGCTCCAGAACTGGCGCGCTACAAGGTGGATATTGCTGGTCTCAGCGAGACCCGATTCTCTAAGCAGGGTCAGATGGAGGAGGTGGGTGCCGGCTACACCTTCTTCTGGCGTGGCCGGCCAAATGCTGAGCGACGCGATGCTGGTGTTGCCTTTGCCATCCAGAACGACATCGTGGGACGTCTGCCCTGTCTGCGCAAGGTATCAAACGATCGCCTGATGCACGTCCACTTGCCTTTTCGTGGAGACAAGTTCGCCACCATCATCGGCGACTACTCTCCCCCAATGACGAACTCAGAGGTGGCAAAGCACAAATTCTACGAGGACCTCCCACCATGCTGGCGACTGTGCCGAGTGTGGACAATTTAATTGTCCTTGGTGACTTCAACGCCCGCGTCCGGACGGACCACGCTGCCTGGCAGACAGTGCTGGTTCCCCCTCTCCCATCTCCTGTCTTCATGACACCGGGATTAAGGGGGAGAGGAGAGAGTGCGGTAGATGCAGTGCAACTCTACTATCACTTTAAAAAAATTACGCGCAAGTCACTGTCCCTGCACCACCCTCCCGTGAAGCATATAGTGGATATAATCGTAATTGACGGTTGAACTGTCATGGCCATATCAGATTTAATTAGGAACACTAAGAGGAAGAAGAATAGGTGTGAAGAACAATTCCGATACATCACCATCAAAAATTACGTTACTACTTTTATACGATCAGAATGGGTATGGTCGGCAAACGCAGCTTTAGCCAGGGCAACCGTATGGTTCAAGTGAACTTTTCGTAAAATGCTGAGCAACGTTTTGTAGCCTGATTTCCAAAGCATGCTCTGTTGTCAACGCGTGAATTCAGGGCTAATATTCGCATGATTCTGATACTCGACAGAGCTTTTGCAATCTGCACCAAGAAGAATGTTTTAGCTCGTGCCTTTTCCTTCGCGCATAATAGTGGGATTTTTCTCCGACAATGTATTCTGCTTCAAGGGCGTTTTTGAAGGAGACTCTACAAACGACATGGTCAGGTTAGGTGCGAAGCAGTTGGGTTGCTAGTGTAACATTCCGTTAAATGAGACGGACCTACTTTACGAGTCCAAAGTGTCGCCAGCCTAGCATTCGCGTATGATTGACTGCAGATGAAGAACGAACCAGAAATGCTAATTAGAAATGTCTCATTTCCTTGTCGAGCTCGTGGATGGTAGTCATCCGCCGAGGTATGTTTGGCTAAACAATGCAGGTAGAACTAGGTCAGATCTAATAAGGCCAGCTTGCTCTAGTAAATTTATGAACGTAAAAATCACGCTGCTTCACGATGAATGTGGCTAAATGAATTGCTAGCTTCTCTAAACCTCCATGCCTTAATACAAACGATGCATATTAATGGCGAATTCGTATTGCCATCCATGCGAGGTCATGACATGGTTGGAACTTGTGGATGCCAATGTAACCAGTGTGCCAAGCTGCAGCAATCGGACAACCAAAATCTGTTCTTATCTTTGTCGTTAGCTCACAAACAACTGTGCCTTCTGAAAATCAATTCGCTGAACGCATAATACACCTGAACTGAGAGCCAGACAAATCCATGGTACACTTCGATATCGTTTTATTATTCACCTTCATTCCGCAACAGCTAGCCATAGCAGTTGTAAAGCAACTACTGACTGAACGCTAAGATGAGATAGACAAGGTTCAAAAGACCGACAAAGGCTTAAAACCTATTTCAAATTCGGTAGACAAGTTTACGAACAAATTTATCGCACTCCCGAGGGCTCACACATCAGTTCAGATTGGTGAAGTAGCCCAATAATGGAAAGAACAGTTGGTGTTCACCAAGTATCTACCGAAAATCTGGGCTGGTTAGGTCGACGACACCTTCGCCGTTATTAAAATAACTGACACTGAGCACCTCAAGGAATAAATGAACTCGCTAGAACCGAATATCCAATTCACGATGGAAGGCAAGACCAACAACCCATTCCCCTTCCTGGACGTGCTTTTGCGCCGGTGAACTACTGGACAAACCGCAGTGCTTAGAAAAGCCAAAGGCATGAAGCAAGTACTACACTTCAACAGTAAACAACCTCTTTCTCACAAACGTAGCTGTATCCGCCCTCTATTCAAAAGAGTCGTCACCCATTGCAACACGCCAGCAGACAAGAGGGTTGAACGACGTTACCTGCAGAATTACTTCCAAGCTAATGACTATCCTAAACATTTTGTCTAGAAAACCAGGCACCAAGTGAACAGAGGACAGCCAATGGAACGGCAAACTGAAGTCTGGAGGGCCAGTACCTATACTGAGGAAATATATGAGGCGGTTTCCCGACTTTTACAACCCAAAAGACTAGGCGTAATCCATCTACCCAAAGCCCCAAATTATCGCCGTTTGATGCAACCCAAGGATACGCTGCCACTTACTGAAACATTACAAAATAAGTTGCAACGAGGTGGACTGCAAGTACGTTGGAGAAAACTGGGCGGAAAATAGAGACTCGCTTGCAGAAACACAAATCGGCTGCTCGAAAACTAGGCCCAAACTCCTTGCCTACGACCCCTGTGGGAGAAACTGGCCAAACTGTCGATCTTCAGGGAGACGCAATCGTTGACCGGGGTAACTCAAAGATGGAACGGCTAACGCTTGATGCGTGTTCTTCAGATGCCAACTCCGGTAACAGGCATCTTCACCTGCCTGCAGACTGTAGTCTCGCGTCATTACGTACGCGAAACTCAGGACAAGTCCGCCACGCAGAACTCAAGAAAGCTGCACATACATAGCCCGAGTGCAACATCACCCGATGAAGAACAAGGCCACCAGGCCGAAAAACACTGGCAGAAGGCTTTAAACCCCCTTCCCCTCCCCATCGCGGGAATGACGTACAAGGCATGCAGCTAGACTGTCTGCCATAAGTCCACCAAAGGCCCGAGACAGCGAAAAACAAAGCCCGAGGTCGACAAACAAAAACCATGGCACGCAAATTTCGGTTCCATTCTGTTATCTGCAGTTGCCTTGACAATGACCAACCGACAAAGTTCCGCAAAACGTCAGCATACGAATAATTTTTTCAATCAGCCCACCTTATTCCTCAAATTATCAATCAGGATTTCTGAGCTTTGTCTAAAGGGAAAGAACTCTGTTCCAAGTCATGTATGCAGAGAAAACTGCCTTTGGGGAATTTAGAAAAAGAACCTTTCAGTAGTGAACTAATTTTGCTGGACATAATGAAAACTTTGGTTTTTATCTTTTTATGTTTTAAGCTTCTAAGTGGCCCCTGTATCTGGTTAGCGCCTGTCGCGCTTTAGATCTTTTGGTAAAAGGCGCCTTCTGACATGAATGATGGATGTTCAGGTGTCACACAAATCAACTTCGACTGGCAAGTACGCTGGCCTAGCAACGTCGCACTACGCTCATGACTACCTTTATTTTCGATTGAGGTCACATCCGTCTGCCCTTCAGAGATTAAATAAGCACATAAGTAAAGAAGAAGAAGGTTGTTTGCTCGCCAGAATCATGCCTTTATTCATTTGAGCTTTCAAACTCCTACTGGATATCATAGTTAGAGAGGAAAGTGGCATCAAACCAGCAACAGTTATAGGGGGGTAGGGGCCCATCAGACATCAGGGACGCCATTCCAGCTCGGTATGCCGGCACCAGATCGATAAATCGATTGATCAAGGTTCTTTTCGGAGGCCCAGTTTTCAACCAATTATCGGCTTGCCTTGCATCTGGCGTGGGCGATTCTCTTCGTGGCTGCCAAGTTAAACTCGTGACCAGTTTCGTTGGTGTGGGAAGCCACTTGTGATTAGACCCGTCTCACAGCCAGTTTTTGCTCGTGTATGCGCGATCCAAGCATACGTCCAGCCTGATTTTTGTTGCTGCTGACGATGAACCCGTTTAAGAGTTCGACAGCTCAGACTAATATAGCAATAGTTTTGGCGAGCGAACAATCTTCTTCTTCTTTACTTATAAACACATCTGGAATGCGAACATTCACCTGCATTCATTCTACAAGCGTTAGTGCAAGAACAGCTCAAGACAGGTGTAGTTGCATGTTGCCACACCTGATCATTCTCCTGACATTTTGTTTAACGCCCTTTAACAGCAACGCATACGCGCGGCAGGTAAGAGCAGAATGCAGAAACGAAGTAATAAACGAAAGAGCATTACACATTGGATGCGTCCCACTCGGCAACGTCAAAATGCGTATGGTGTGCATTTTTTCATTAACAGCTCTCTTCAATGTGCACTACACGCGCCAGTTTGAAATTGATTTACATCCTCGGGTCGTCTTCTGATATTACAACAGACGAGCAGAAGAGTTAAGGGGTCCTCCTTTAAAAAATTGACAATTTCTGGCTTTTTAGCCAGTCTTAATAATGAAAATTAGCTCTCGCAAATTTCTTCCAACACTACTGGGTTTACGAATTCACTTCCATATATTGTGAAGAACAAATTATCCATTTACCAAAAACAGAACTTTCCGAAAACTTCGAAACAACAGGCCAATTCTTGGTGCTCCAAATCCCAGTTTGCAATTTTGCATCAAACACCACGAGGGAAGGTTTAAGTTATAGGAAATAATGGCATGTCAATGTCTGACAGACGTTTTATAATAATGAGTGTAAAAAGACACGGTTCATTCTCCAGCTACTCCAATATTTTTCCTTCCGTTAAAGTAATTAAAGAATGAAAGATAAGTAGTAAGTAACAAATGTACGCAATGGAATCAATTACCAACTAATTAAAACATATTCATTTGAAAAGCAGGGTAGTCATAATATCTGCCTACTATTGCATAATTTTGATCGAAGATAACTTGATGCTCAAAACCTTGATTGAATATCACTGAAATTATCGAACGATTACCGCTCTTCATTTTTAGTTAATATATTAGAATACTCAAAGTCATAGTCGTATACACCATAAATTAGTAGGATTGATCCATTTCTAACACATTTGTGTTATCCAAAGTGTCGTGGATTTCATGATGCTCCTCTTAAGGGTATTGAAAATAACGAGCGTCAGGTTAATAAGTGTTTTTACAGTCAAAACGTTAAATGAGTTTTTGTCTTTTTTGAAATTTTTCCCAGATATAAATGTGAGAAGCTAATCTAAATGACGTATTACGCTGCTGACGTATTTAATGGACGTATCGCATTTGAATTAATGATAAAGATTCCGTTCTCTGTCTTAAAAACGTGACCCGGACCAAACTTTTTAGTTAATAATGCTACCGTGGTATGCATTGGAATCCAAATAAACATCTTTAGTAGGGACACGTACAGAAACTATGTTTCCTGAAGTCATCCGATTTTGACAACTTCTGTTGACAGAAAGTAATTAGGCATTTGTCACAATTTTTCAAGTTGGCATAATGCATCGCCTCTGGCTGCGTAGTAGCCGCAATATGGTTTTGTAGTAATTGCCTTAAATTGCTGTCGGGTTGTTTAACTGTTGCCTGTGGCTCATCCGTCCAGCCGTTGTCAAGAAAGTACTCTGAGTGTCCTCTTGTCCACGCGGTTTTCCGCAATGCTCATGCGAACCTGAGTAAACGGTCGTCACCTTACGTCTTTCTACCTTAAACCGCATAAAGCATTATGCAAACATCCATTCTTTACCGATTTCAGCTGACATACGAGCATGATTATCAAAGCGATTGCTCTATAATCTACCGCATAACTACCAGACTCACTTAATCAGTAGAATGTTTTGTAGATTTGTGTAACATATTTCATTCAATTGTGAAAGGTTCGACGGCCTGGATGAAATTCGAACACACGATGACAAGCTGAAGGCTTCAATGCAGAAACAAAGCATTTTACGTCGCCATCGCTTCACCCATGTCATAGGCATCTGCTGTGGAAGTCTTATTTCCTCAGACGTCTGTAGGATTTTTTTATGCTCAGCCTAAAATGCAACAAAAATCATCAAAGCTTGACATTTATTTTCCCAAGGACAAACTTACATGTACAAGCAGTTGATCGCTGTCATTATATGCTGTTTTTTACAGGAATGAACGTTGACTGACTTTTTTGCCTCCAAAGAAACTCAGAATTATAAATTGAGAAGTATTTCAGGTTAAATTTAAAGGATGCAGTCAAACTCAAGGGCCTCCAATGTCACATTTATTAGAACTCAAACTTTGCAAACTAAAATAGAACCTCACCGTTAGAATATGATGTTTTTATATTTTCTTTTGCTATAAACATTCATATTTATCCTGTGGTCAGTATGTCGACCACCTTCCCGTAAAACAGGTGACATTAATTTTTCCATATAAAATTATGTCAAAGACAATAAAAAGCCTTTTTTTACGAAAATCCATTCCCATTCTACGATAAAAACATGTAATCTCATTGAGGTGTTCGCGCTTAGCAAATTAAACTTGCAAATATAGGAAATCTGCCTAGCGAATAACAACCTGTTTTTACGTTCCAGTTTAAGATCGTGTGTGGCTCATTCAACCAAATTCTTCAACTTTTCGATTTTTTCAAAAAGATTACAAAAGAGAAGGTTAATAGTATTTCGTCCAATTTGTCTGTGCCGTACAGAATTGTGCTTTTTGTTTGACGTCTCAAGGGCCTTTTCCTATAAATTCCTGACTTTTCTTTCATTTGCAGACATTGCCCAAGACTTCTTGTCTATGGCCCAATCCGATCGATCGCACCAGTCCTTGTGTTTTTGTGCGTATATTATGCACCCTGCAGATGTGAATCCTGCGATCACTTTTAAAAACTTCATTAGCCCACTAAGGTTTGCAGCCAATCAGTGATATTTTAAAGTACTATCAAGAATGCAGCGAAGTACAGACACTGAATGACCGAAATTAGAACCAACTTCAATTTTCTCTTCAAACTCAAATATAAGTCCTTTATCGATTGGTTGATTATTTAAAGATGAAATAATTTGATTCCAGTAAATACCTGCAAATTTAAGACGGAATTTTTACACAGAGGCTTTCCTTTACTAGGTAGACGTTTTACTTGGAGATGTGTGAAAATTTGGCATTTCATCAATGATATAGATTTTTGCATTAGGAAGCATTTAGACTAATGTGTAAAAATCATTTTATGGTTGGAGTTTTGTGTAATTTATAAATAATCACCAGCAAGAATCTCAAATTACAATCCACTTTTGACTTATTTCAGCAACCAGTCCATAGCCACGAAGAAAAATGAGATTTTGTTGTTGTCTATTCTTCCTAAGGTCAATGTTTTTCGTCCTTATACATATTTAATAGATTAGACGCCAGGTTGTCTTCTAGGCACTCGCTGTACAAAATCCCCTCCGGAAAAGTGACAGCAAATATTCATATAAGGCAAATATTTGGCTGAGAGAAAAACAACTACTGCTACAGCACATGAATACGCACTTTTCAATTTCTTTGACTACTTCAGAGGAAACTACTCCTTTTTTCTGGTAAGGAAATATTTTACGAAAGTGAAACTTTCCTTTGTCGCTTGCCATTGCAATTTTGAAAGTGTTGATGAGGGTGCAGTAAACCAGCTAGCACGGATCGCCTAAAAACTACTGCTTTAAAAAAACGAGTGGACAAGACGCGGAAATAGAAACTTTCAACTGTTTTTGGAACTTGCGTTGGGTGATTGCTGGTGGGGTTGGAGAGTGAACCCCAAGACAAAATGGGACGAATGAGTTATGTAACAAACCGCTGAACGTATCCTTCAAATGCTCTCTTCTGCTGCTGGTGTTTCTTATACTGTTTTAGGGGAAACGATAATTAAAATCAGCACTTCGAAAAAGTCAAGCAATTTGCTGAGCAAATATTTGATAATGTAACCAACCCCTCCATTCCGACCTCATTTATTTGAGGTCCTACCGCCCCATGCACCGAGAGTTTCGTCATATCGTTAGCCGTATATCGGCATTTCGGTGCTCTTCCTTGCCATTTCTAGCACGCTACGTCAGATGAGAAGATAGGGAAATAAAGAAGCTGAGAATGAAACTGCCTCCCCAATTAGATGTCCACTTTTTACCATTCGCTTCTTACATAATATGTTACCCTATCCTATTCTTTAAGTGAAAGGACCCATTTTTTGCAGATAATTTTAAAGAATGCCTCCAAATTAGCATATGTCTTCACTATCTCTCTCTTAACCACTAGATTAATGTTAGTTTTAAGGTAAGGGAAATCCAAGTTTTAATTTGAAGTTGTAGACAAAAATATAGCTTCGGTAAATGGTGAATATTTGGCTAGGACCAAGGCTTGGGTAAGGATTTTGTAGCGGTAAAACTTGCACCTACGGAAGTGCTTTGACGTCGTAGACCCGCCTTACCAAGAGGTGAAATATAATCCAACGCCAATCTCTCTCTAGGTTGAATATATTAGGCTAAACTCCTGTTGTTCAATGGCATTAAATTCAACCTGTTTGACCTAATTAAACACCTTCAAACCGTAGACGGGTTGCTTTTGTAATAAAAGCAAACACTAGCATTAAAATACATCCAATAAATGTCAATAGAAATTTCCCTTCGATTTATTTCCACGATAACTTGAAACTTCTCTTAGTCATTTAAGGTTATTTAGCCATTTTTCAGAGGTCCAGGTTTCTGTCAGTAGCGCCATCCAAAATGTACTTCTTGGAATTCCCTCTAACAAAAATTTTGATAGTTTGCGTGCAATAGCCTTTTCAGAAGGAAACGGAAAGTTTTCTTAAGTTAAAGTTTGCCTCTTTTTATACCTGTTCTGAACTTAGGAGCAGCAAAATGATTTCGACGTCCACTAGTTTAGTCAGTTGACAGAAAAAGTGTTACAGCAGACACATCTAAATCTGAAATTAATGAAACAATACAAAATTCCATTTAAATTATAGCTTCTTGTCAGTGCCATTATGTGGACAATAATAATGGAATGAAGGGCCCAATCAGAAGCACATACAATGATATGGCAAGATCTGCCATGCACTCCGGACGTCTCAGAAGCATCTGAGCACATTGCTGTCGGACTAGATGTTGGCATTGCACACCAGCCCAAAGCTAACATAAGCAGCGGGGTGATGACAATCACAGACCGGCTATACCCCAAAGAGCAATCTGGGATAGTGTATCGCATTCCGTGCATACACTGGCCTTTGACGTACACAGGCCAGATTAAATTAATGCTGGGATCGCGCATGAACAAACATAAGTTGGCTGTGCGATGTGGCAACCGAAAATCACAATGTACTGACCAAACTTACGAAACGGAACATTAGTTTACCTTCGCAGCCATCAAGATAATTGACCACTCCGGAAAGAAGACGAGCCGAGAATTGACTGAAGCCTGGTCAGTGAATGGGATATCAATCAATCGATGAATGGATCTCGCACCCACACAGAGAACGCTGAGCAATTATTTACAAACTTACGTCAGGTATCCTTGATTGGTTTGGACCCCCCTATAAGTGTTACATTTGTGTTGCTGTTGTTAGCTCTGGCAATGGACTCCTGCGGTAGGCTAAAAGCTTAGAATAATAAAAAAAATGTTCCCGTGCTCAAACAGACTTTTCTTTTGCTCATGGAATAAACTGTCATATAAGCATACATAATTATTTACTTGGGATGCAGTTATCATGAGGTTTCAACTGAGGCTAGGGGCAAATAAATTGAATATGCCATTTCATTCTTCAATGCTATAACTCTTCATTCTATTTGAAGTGCAAACTCTAAAGACCTCTTCTGTTAAATATTGTTCACGTGTAAAATCGTTAAAGCTAAATAGGTAAAGACAGTGGTTTAAGGGTATCCGTGTAAACAAGAGCACCTAATAATACTTTAGCAGATACGGTTTATGTAATCAAAATTGCTGTCTATGCTTTAATACATTTAGAAGACATTTTGACTAAACCAACGTGCATTTGCTGATTTTTAAATTATTAAGTTTGCTGCATTAATTATATGTCATTTTCTTGTCCTGCGATGGGGAGCTTTTATCTTTAGATAAAAAATAGTAAGATGATGTAATATGCACCTACACCTGTTTGATTTGGACAAACCCAAACAATACCGCAAGTCACAAATGAAAGAGAAGTGTTACATTGTGCCCAAGCATAATATCGTTACGTTAAACAAGAAGTCTGCAAAAAGAAGGTTAAAAGCGTTCCATTTAAACAGCAGACATGGGTCTGGGATATTTCATGCAGTTGTGCAATTTAAGCATCACAATTGCCACTCCACTCCACTATCATTATCTTTATCTTCCAAAATATAGCCAAAAAGATTAAATTAATCCGATTATCGTAAAGATTTTCATTTGCGCCTTGATAAGTAGGTGACAGGAGGAAAGCAGTCTAACATGCGAGTCAACATCCTACTGTCTGATTTTTTTCAGCGACTTCTAGCAAACAGTACGCAAAGAATTAAAAAACCTAAAGTTTTTCGCTGCGGAAAATTTCAAGCAAATATTAACAGTCTTTGCTTTCGTAAAGCTTTTATTTGAGTAAATGTTCGTTCCGATAAAAGAAGATTGCATTGTTTTGACCAAAAGGCACATTCTTTAACTATGTTTGCAAAAACAAGCCAACATGTTAGATCTTGCATTTTCATAATTTATATCGTACGAAAAGCACTTCATTCCTTATACTTTTAAGAAGTTTACATTACTTTCTTATTAACCCATACTGAGAATAAGATATTGAGAACAATAGAGGCCTTTCTACAAATCTCATAAGATGATCACGCTGGGGTTGAAATTGAGCTTTTTATCACAACGGCACGAGTAGTTCCCATAATGTGGTTGGTGTGTTCCCCTGAACGCTACTTAAGCTCCCCTTAGTTGTGATTGGCAAACCAACTTTTGCACTCGTTCCTCACGAAGATTTTTAAGACAACTGAGTCGAAGTCTCTTGCAAAAAGCGCCCCCTACATGCAGTATTTTTTATAACGAGCGTGGCCGTACAAAAATTTTCCAAATAATGAGTGAGATTTAGCCAGTTTTATGAATCATATCAATGAACCAATTGTCCATATAGGGCAAGTATTTTCCGAACATTTATAAACTAATTTTAAACTCTGGCTTAATGAAAGGTTTTTGAATATTTGCACTCATGACTGAGGAGACTGCATTTTCGTAGCAAGAGCAGGATGCAAAGATAAAAGAATTTCTTATTAATGTCATTAGAATAACCGGACAGAACTTTCTTCCTAAATCTATAAGTGACGTTTCGGTAGCAGAAGAGATATGCTTCCAATTATTCGTAACTTACCGAAAAATTTTAAATGCAAGAAAGGTTATTAAATAATTTATAAAAGGCAAGCAAATATTGTACATTTTAAAAGAAGGCTACTTGTAAAACACCTCCAAAATTCCATATTTTTGTTATAACATGGCTGCACATAAGAACTCCCGTGTCCACAGAACTGACACTTTCAAGGCCTTTCCAATATTTCTACTATTATTTTTTGAACAGAAATTAAAGGTCTGCAACAAAAGTACTTATAATCGGCTCACAGATGTTTAACACACTAATTATTTGTATCTTTGCAATAAACGCATTAAATTTGGCCAGAAAAATGAAGTCATAGGAGGAAAGTGTGTAATAATACTGTTTTCCCACGCGGAGTGTTGTTAAAGTACAATTATATTCCCGCGATTCCGTGCGCACTGACGCTCCTGGAAAACATTTACGCACTAGGGAGTGCTTTTTTAACAGAGGGTATTCATTAAATGAGCATGCTTAGCAAACACAAACTTCCACGACTTTCAATAGATTATTTTTCGGCAGAAATCTAAGGACTCATGATGAAAATGGGAAAATACTCTTCAGTAGCACAGTTCTTTTCTGACGACTGCTTTCCTCTGATTTACGCTCTAAAAGACGACACTGGCGCCAACGAGCAACACGCCATTATTTTCCAGTCCTGGGCGAACTCCCCCATCAGGCGCCTATTTTAGCTTCTGTGCGTAAGATCACATGCTTATTTTACAAATTCGTTTGTACTAATGCGCACTTTATAAACGCGGCTTATATGCCACAAAAAATGTTGTGAGGGCCTTCGAAACATTTACATGGCCACTTTGTGGGGCATTTATGCATGTACAATGGGGTATACAGATAGGCAAATGTTCATGAAATTATATATGGTATAAAGTAAAAGCAGAGGTTATCTTTTTCAGTAAAACGACATTGCTACCAAACCCAAACATTTGTTTTTCAGTTCAGTTTCTGCCAATGAGTAAACAAGTCAACACTTGTTCTCGAAAAAGTCTGTGTCCCTTGACTAGATAAGCAATGGCAGACTGTTTTTTCTCAAAAATGACGATGTTTTAGCAGCAGGAACCACAAGTCGCATCAATTATATATAAAATCACAAGTCTAAAAAGTTATTTAGTTTTTATGGGTCTTTTGATGTTGATCAATTTAGCTTAAATGGTGTTCTTAGGAAATTCGCCTCTGCAATTAAGTACCATTGCGTAAACGTCTCAAAAACGTTCAATATTTGCTAAATAGTCATCTAAATTTGCACATTAACGCCCGAAATCGAAAAAATAACGGAGTATTTGTGAACCCTGAAGAATTTTAACAAGCGATGAGTACAGGTTATCCACATTTTTTCCTCAGTTTTAAAGTAACTTTCCAGCTGTTAACAAATTCGTATATTTTCAATCATTAACGATTTTCCGTCCTATTTGTTAGAACAGGAAACTGAAAAAATTCCATTTTGTATGCCAATTTTGCGAAAATAATCGCAATTTTATTCATTTAATATTCCATGTCAGCTACTGGGTGACAAGACTATGGACGTTCATCGTCAACATCATTGGTTTTGTCAAAGGTCTCTCAGTTTCCACGGCTTTCGCTTAACATTGAATATCCTGCTATTTTTCAATCCAGACATGGCTTATAATTGAGTGCTGGATATCTCTAGCATGAAATGGGTCATAAAAACGTAAACAAATTTTAAATGAAATAAAAATGTAATAATTAAGCTTACAGTCTTTTGAATTGTCTATTTTGTTAACAAGATGTGGTTTTGAATTTACACTATCTGTCTAAAAATCAAATTTCCATAATATTCAGGCAATTTCATACGCTATTAACCATTCTAACCCAGGCGTATATGCTGCATTAATGGATGCCATTTAGTTATACGAGAAAGGTTTGGTAAAGTGACCAACGTTAACCTGAAACCGGAAAACCCGCCTAGGCAACTTATAAATGATGAAATTGTACCAAAAATTACAATTCTTACCCTTCTTTAAATGAAAATGTTTGACTACGCATGCATTTAAGTTCTACACACCAGTGACAGCGCATATTTATGGTCGTTCGTTTGAAGACCCATGTAATCTCCAGTTACATAAAAATGCGCCAGGAGTAATTTAAAAACACTCCTAAAATTTCCATTTAAGCTTATAATGGTCAGTGTCGACATCACTGTTATTGTTACATGTCTATCAGTGTCCAGTGTGTTGACGTTCAATCGAAAATTGTGGTATTTTTCAATCAAAACATGGTTTATAATTGAGAAATGGAGATCTCGATCATTAAATGGCTTATAAATGAGTAAAGTTCACATAACGGATAGTCAAAAGGATGAATGAAAGTTAAATGTATATTTGGATAATAAATATGTTAAATATTTTTGTAATGTGGATTTTGACGAACTGGAAGTGATTCTGAATTAATCAAATCTGTATGAAAATTTAATATACTTTAAATTTAGGCACTTTCATACGTTATTTCCATTCTAATCTACGCGTGTATGCTGCATTAATGGACGCCATATTATTAAACCAGGAATATTTGATAAAGCGAACAACTTTAACCTGAAACCGGAAAACCAACCGTGATAAAATATAAATGAAGAAGTTGTTCAATAATTATCATGCTATCCCTTTATTTGACCTCTTGTAATGTTTAGCCTCAAAAACAAAATCAGCGAAAATAGGCAATCTTCCATGTAAAGACCCCTGTAATTTCCAGACGCATCACTATGCTTCAGGAGTAATTAAAAACACTCCCCTATAAACAGACAGCTAAGGATATGTTTTATGTGCCATCACGTTTGCAAAAATGCAAATAAGTAAATCTTTCGAAATATCTGAGAACTTAATATGATTATTTTGTTGGGCTTTAATAATCGTAGATCGTGACCATGAAGACAGCAAGGATGGTGAAATTGGCCTAATGATGAAGAGCAGAGTATGTCTGTATTTTTGACCGTATTTAAATAGAGGTGTTTGTTCTGAAATTGAATAGATGAAGGCAGTTTTATTATTATTTACCGACTCCACTTTGAAAATAGACTAAAAACCTTTGCGTTCATCAGTGTAATGCCTTAGTTTGGCATATGTGTAAGAGAAAGGGCATAAGAAACGAATCAACATTTGAGCATGAGCAGATTTATTGCAGGTCTTCATTGTCTACGTACTTTTACATTTATGAACAGGGTTTCATACTTAAATTAAGTTTTATAGGTGTGTTTGACTGCTATCTACGTAGGATAAAAATTTCAGAACGCATCCTACAAAAACGGTTTTTTTGAACTCCACTTTTTGAAGGTTTCAAAAACCCAATACCAAATGTCTGGTTTTTAAACAAGTGCTTTTAAAAACTGAAAAAAGCAAAGTGCTTAACAGTATTTCGAAAAATGTTTTAAAAATACAGCGGCCCTCACCGGGAAAAATAGGGATGTTAGCTGAAAACATTATCCCTGTGTGTGTCTGCCGATAAAAATCAGATTCGTTGGTAGTTGACGGATCTTTTATCGTAACTTTAGCCTGACCTTGTGCTTGTGACGTCACCAAACCTGAAATTGAGTTGAAAATCTTCTCACACTTAGAACGAAAATGGTACCGAATAGTGTTTGCCTACCTTACTGTGAGATTGCATAATCCTTAACGGAGGAACAATCTGTTCTTGTTTAGAAAGGTGCTGCAGAGGGTTAAATTTAGGTTGGTTTTCAAAGACATTAACACCATTTTTCTTTAACGGAAAAACGAATCACTGAAATGTCGTATGCGGTCTGTTGAAACAGCATTCAAATGCATTATCCTGGTTCTAAGGCAATCGAGTTAATTTAATTAAGCCCTATCTAATTTAACTTTACTTATACATGTCAGTTTGAAAAATTCCTAAAGTAAACTTTAACTGGCTCAAGTGCAGCATAGACGTTTATAAGCCATAAGCTATATATATTAGACGTTAACTTCCTCATTGCACCCAAGTTAACATTCCTTCCTATAACTGCACTATTTGATTACATTCGTTCTGAATTTCATCATTCTATAAGCCTTCTTGCATTATTAATAGACGTTTACATATTTTTTCCTTGATGAAATATTTATCAACCATTACCCTTAAATCCACAGATCTGGAGACATCTTCAAAACTCTTGTGCAAAAATCGAGTCCAATTGGATTCTGCTGTTCTGTTCCAAATAGCTTACGCCATAGTTTAACGTATACCTCGTATATTGCCTCCTGAATCATATTCTGTTAATAAATCTGGGGGGAAGTATCTATTGAAGGAAACTCAAAAAATCCAACATTTTGAAGTTCTAGAGACGGCTCCGCGAATGGCACACTGAATAATATGCTGGAAGCCAAAACACGCTTGCTTCATTTGTCTTTGCGTTGTTGCATTAATGGGGTGGGGCGTCTACCTTAATGATTGATGACTACCTATATTGCGTGGTGAGGTGTTTGAGGTTACGTCATGATCTCCTTCATTGCTTCTTTAGCAGTTTTTTCAAGGCTTGGTTGCTAAACTGAGTTCGGTATTATTTGACAGACACAGGAGTAAAAATACATACGTCTGCATGAACTTTCATCATATGGCTATGAGGATATTAAGGAATAGAATACAAATAAGTGAAACGACTGTGGTGAATGTGAAAGCGCTATGCTACCCATCGCCCTGATTCTTTGGAGAATCACGATTGTGTTACGTTATTATACCTAACGTGCTGCCATAGGCTCAACCTTTTAGCCTTTTATATCAAGGTGTATGTCGTCAATCATTGGTTTTGATAAAATTGTGAGAAGAATTAAGGCCATGTGTTCCCATACTCGTTTATTCGGTGTTAAACAATTTCCACCAAGGTATTACGCTTCAAGACAACAAGATAAATGTACAGACGAAGTGGTCTAAAGTGGCCTCTAAGCGTCAGAATGTGGAATTCGCATTAGCACTGATGGGAGAAGCCTGCATATACATCGTAATGTTTCGCACCTGATTAGCTGCAGATGACAAACGAGCAGTACGTAGTAACATAATCTCGATTCTATATGGAAACACAGCCTATTTAATAAGGGTTTTTATCATGCCCTTGTAATTCCTAGTATCCGCAGTCGGCAACGGAAGTGATGTAGTAACTGACACGTTTTCACTGGGCACAGCAGAATAGTTCAAGTCTAGTCTTACATGTTAATTTTGTTTTAATTAAGGCATAAACGTTACTCTGTCACATCAAATATAATTTGAAATGCATCCGTTAATGGCTGCAGGATGATTGCATGTTGGTATAAAATCCTTCGAACATTAATAGTATTAATCCAAATACAAAGCATGACCTATTTCATGAAAAGTGCCGACATTTTCGAATGATTAATGACCAGTGACAGCCCGGCCCCCAGGCAGGTACGAAAGCTTTGGAGTAAACATTAACAACATATGTGCATTTTAAACTTAAAGGAAATGATTGCATAAACAGTACTTCATTTCGAAATAGCTCCTTTTTTTCCAAAAAGACACATTTTGCAAAAATCTGCTAAATTGCTGTATTTTAAGCAATACAGTTAGATATAATTTAAAGCTGAAGTGGCCAACATACGATTTTATGTATAACAAACGCATTTTTGTTTCTAAAAATGTATCTATTGATATTTTCAATATTGGAGTATAATTAGTGTCTAGTCGTCCTCACACAACCGGTCAATTCTTTGCGATTTTTAGAGTTTAAAATTGCCTGAAATAAATAATGATTTTTTATATATGTTGATCAAAACCTACAAATAAGATTAACCTAATATTTTTTTACGCAAGTAGTGAGTTTTTAGATCTTATTTCTTACGCTATTGTCCATTCGAGGCATATTTGCAGATTCACTAAAAAAAGCCACAGTGCCAAGAAAAATCAGCGTCAATAACAAAAATCGACAACTTTTAATCCTAAGAGCAATTAAAACGTTCCATGACAAAGCTTCACATTAAAGGCAAGTAAGATAGATATTTCGTTTATGTATATGCAAGGGCTTCACCTTATTTTCAATCTTACTTTTAGATAAAAGTTTGGAATATTGACCGTTTTTTAACTTTCCTTAAAATAAGTGAGATATTAGCTGCTCAAAATTAAGACCTCACCTGTTCTTTTGTACTAAAGCTTTACCGATATATTTTTTTACTTACATGTGCGTTCTAAGATTGCCAATGCACAGAAAAATGGCCGAATAAACACTAAGATTTTGCGAAAAAATGTGAATTTATGCCCATTGTGTTTCTATATCCAGGCTTAGCGGAAGCTTTGTTTTTTAAAATAAGTGGGCATCAAATGCTTTTTTATTTTACAAACGTTGTTTGCAGGTGTCCTTCTCCAGAGTAGTTTGTAAATATTTTGCTTAAGCGTCTTTTATTCGGCGAAGCAAAACGAAATGATGGTAAACAAGTTTATAACTGCGTCTTTGGGCAAAACACGCAATACATTTGCAAAAAATATTTTAAGCTCAATTTATTTCTTGTTTCCGGAAAATAATGCGATTCCCTTAACTCACTTTTACCTGATTTTTATAGAATTAAGAGCAACATTTGGATTTCATTGGAATCTTTCTTGCATATATTAATGTCCTTTTATAGCATAACACAGAAAACCCATAATTTTGTCGTGTTATATAACAAAGCATAGTTAATATCTTGGATATCCGGGAACCTGTGAATTTGCCCAAATACTACCTATTTACCTTCAATATATAAGATTAAACGTAAATTGCTCTTTAAAAAGGCTTTGTTAGCATCAAATCTACTCAGAACATCACCACGTTCAAATTCATATCGCATATTGCATATGTTATGTCATCTTCTATAAGTTCATATTTTTTTGCTACCTGGGTGATTGAGGACTGCTGACAATCCTCTGATCCAAATTGTAGATGCCAGGCTAAGTCGCATACCCTACCAAGTTGTTTAAAACCACACACCTGATCAAAACGAAGTTTTCGAAGTTTTCTAGGAAATCATGCGAATGAACAGCTGGCCGGCTCTGCAATTGGAGCCATCATTTATATGCTCTGAATTCACATGTCAAGGTTTATAACTGTACATCACTTGAACCATTTAAACCATTTTATGTTTTTATTTATTGGTTTAGACAATGTGTTTTGGCTCATCTGTTTAACCTCTGGTTTAAAGGAATAAAAGGTCCACTAATAGTGCCTTAAATCAATCACAGATCGTCAGTGACGCAGACATATGAGATTTGAAGCCAAACTCTCGTGTTATCTTTTCACCTTTCCATCAACATATGCATGTTATTAAACAAAAGGTGGCTTCAATTAAAAATTGCACTTCATCGTTAAGCGAAGGTTATGCCCACAATTTGCGGTTTCGTATCGACCAAATGTCACTCAAATTTTAACCAAACTACAGGCAGGAGACATTCTAGCACTCCCACATTCTGCTGCTTTCGAAACGATTAAAAACCTCTTTATGCAGCAGAGGTGAGAGAATTGTTATATGTGTCAATCAGAACTGGTGGGAAATTGTAAGTTTTTATTTTCGTATAATGCTTTTATTGACATTTCAAGCAGGCCTTATTTAAAAACTCTCTATTATTTAATATGTCTTTCCATCTTCTATCTTTCAAGATGCGTCAGCCTAATTTGTCGAATTTGTATTCTAAAAAAATCTCATTTATTATCTTGCTGTACTTTGCCCCAAAAAATTTAGACGTTAAAGGCCTTATTTCCGTCAATAATCCTACACGTAAATAAACAAGCTAAGCTATTTCACGTACAAGTGGAGTTCTGCTGTTCAATTCAGGTGCATATATGCTGTGACCGGAGACGTCAAAAGGAATGGCCCACAAAATAATTCTAAGAAACAGTTTGTAGTATTTTATTATCCTATTAATAAGAAAAAATTGCCCGACTAAACGATTTGTTTGTTTATAAGATTTCGCACATTATTTTTACCTCTTCTTTACTCTGATGACATTAAGAGGAATGCTTTGTCTCTAACTCCTGCATCAAGCCTGTTAGCCCAAAGAGATACTGACCAGGACTCACTAAGTCAAAATTTCGAAATGGCCAAATAAGCAGAGATTTGACGAAAAATATTTTATTGGTTTTTTAAAGGGGTTCGTTATCATTAGAGTTTTTTAAATCAATATTAGGTCTTGTGATTGCTGAATTATTTTTTGGGTGTTTATTCTTCTAGGCCACGAGGTTTAATGTTGGACTGAGTTTGACTGTCCATCCGGTAGGCGATGCGGATCCCGGGGCGTTTATCATGGTAGGCCTCCATTAACATGGCAGAAAACATGAGGCTGAAGAGAGTTGGCGCAAGGAAGCCGACCTGCTTCACACCGTTGGCCACTGCGAATGCTTCAGATACTGTCCCATTGTCAGCAACGCGCGCCATCATCCCGTCGTGAAGCTGACGTACCATATGCGTAAACCGTTCAGGACAGCCGAATTTCTGCATGATTTTCAACAGCCCGTCGCAATTCACCGTGTCAAAGGCTTTCGTCAGATCCACAAAGGTAGTGCAGAGGTGAGTCCGCATCTCTTGGCACTTCTCTTGAAGCTGGCGAGCAGCGAAGATCATGTCGATTGTTCCTCTATGTCGTCGAAAGCCACATTGAATTTCCGCGGACAGTCCTTACCCAAGGGGAGCGTTCAAGCGGTTGAGGAGAATGCGGGCGAAGATCTTTCCAGCGATGTTCAGTAGCGAAATTCCTCGGTTGTTGTCACAGAGTTGGCGGTTCCCTTTCTTCTTGTAGAGGTTGACAATGGTGGCGTCCTTGAAATCCTGAGGGACTTGTCCTTGGTGCCACATCTCCTGGAAAATTACTGTGAGTTGATTCATCAGCTGGGGTCCACCATGCTTGTAAATCTCAGCAGAGATCGTGTCCGAGCCAAGTGCTTTCCCGCTGGAGAGTTGATGCACGGCTCTGATGGTTTCTTGGAGAAAGGGTGTGAGATCAAGGTTGGCGTTGTTTTCCACTTCAGGCAGGTGATAGATGGCGGCGTCGGAATGATGGAGGGCTGGTTGAGAACGCCTTGAAAGTGTTCTGCCTATTGCGTCAGGATTTGCGTCTTCTCAGTGAGCAGCGTCTTGCCATCGGCGCTGAGAAGAGGGGCGGCGCCTTTGACGGGGGGTCCGTAGACAGCCTTAGTGGTGGCAATTAAGTTCTTCCATTCGTTTCGTTCTGCGTACCCTTGGATTTCCTCGGCTTTGCGCATCATCCAGGCATCCTGCATCTCCCGCAGTCGTTGCTGTACAAGGCGACGACTTCGGTAAAAGGCTGTCTTTTTTGCAGCGATAGGGCGATCGATGTTGGCTTTGTGTAACTGGTTCTTCTAGACGAGCCGAGCGTTGAAAGCTGCGTCATTGTCATCGAACCAGTCTTGGTGCTGACGACGTGCGCGGCCGAGGACATCCAGGGCAGTGGATTGGATGGTGTCTCTTAGCTGACACCAGTGGTTCTCCACGGAGATGTCCGCGTCGGTGACTGGAAGTTTGGCTAGTTGGTTG
The DNA here is from genome assembly GCA_017591395.1 of Schistocephalus solidus. Lineage (NCBI taxonomy): Eukaryota > Metazoa > Platyhelminthes > Cestoda > Diphyllobothriidea > Diphyllobothriidae > Schistocephalus > Schistocephalus solidus. The sequence continues at coordinate 280,595 of WEDG01003974.1, read as the reverse complement.
GATAGTTCGTTGCTTAAATGTAGATGGTGAGCAGGCACATTCAACAAAACAGTATTTAAATTACCTTGTGGTCGCTTACCTTGGGGTCTTCTGCGGGGTTGCAGACGGAGTCTCATCTTGGAGGTGACGAGGCGGTGATCCGTCCATCTATCGGCATAAAGGATCGCCCTTGTCTCCAACACACCATGTTTATCTCGCCTCCGGACGATAACATAGTCCAAGAGGTGCCAGTTTCTCGATCGAGGATGTACCCAGGTCGCTTTTTGCCGCTTTGTGAGGCGGAAGAAGGTGTTGGTCAGAAAAAGGTGGTGTTCAGCGCAGGTTCGTAGGAAAAGAAGACCATTGTCATTGAAGTCAGCGATACCAGGGTGACCCAGAACTCCTCTTCACGAGGCACGGTCTGTGCCGACGCGGGCATTAAAGTCACCAAGGACAATTAACTGATCCGTCTTCGGCACAGTCGCCAAAAGAGAGTGTAGATCGTCTTAGAATTTGTCATTCACCACATCAGAGCTCGTCATTGGGGGAGCGTAGGCACTGATTATGGTGTCGAACTTGTCTCCCTGAAGAGGCAGGCGGAGGCTCATAAGGCGATCATTGATACACTGCGGTAGACAAGGCAGACGTCATAGGATGCCGTTTCGAATGGCACAGGCGACACCAGCGTCGTGTCACTCTGCCTTTGGTCGTCCGCTCCAGAAAAAGGTGTAGTCGGCACCCATTTCCTCCAGCTGACCCTGTTCAGAGAATCGGGTTTCGCTGAGAGCAGCAATGTCAACCTCGTAGCGCACCAGTTCCCGAGCGAATAACGCCATCCTCCGTTCCGGCTGGTTGCTTATCCGATTGTCTAAAAAGAACGAACATTCCAGGCTGCTAGTGTGAGCGGACTCACCCAAGCAGCCCGGAGGGAACCCCGAAGGGTACGGTTGGGGGGATTGGGAGAGGAGTGGTTGTTGATATTTTTAGTTTTTCGACCGTATGTAATTGCAGTCTGCTATCCACGGTCTGCTGCAGCTGTCGTGAGACCCAGCATTTGTTTAGGGCACCTTTTCTAGCCCCCTCTCCTGCAAGGGGGTAAGCACTGCTATCCCTAAATAGGGCTGCTTACTCCCCCAGGTGGCTACCGAACTCCACTATGGGTCACGATTTGGGTAAGAGAGAGAACGATCGTTTCACCTGGGCCACCTACGTGATTGCATGTCACCCTCACCGTAGGACTTTTTGACCGTGGAGAAGGAGGTAAGGATGAGGATAGAGGACGAAGAGTAGGGGTGGAAGCAAGAGTAAGAAGAGGAGAGAGGAAGGGGTGGAGGAGAAGTATAAGGGGAGAGGGAAGTGCGGTGGGAAAAGGAGAGGAGGAAGAGTAAGGAGGACGGAAGAGGGCAAGAACAGTGGGAAGGGAGCAGATGAACCGGGTGTGAAGACACACACAACACCGGAGACCCTCACCTGGTTTAACCCGCCGGTCGTGGTGGTTGCCTGGTTTGTGGCCGCTGGGAAGAACCAGCTTCAAAGAGCCACAGGTGAGAGCTGGGTACCAGTAAAATATGGCCACAGGAGCATTTACTACCTTAACAAGACAAATTGAGCAACCAAATGCTAGCTGTGTAGTGCTACCCCTAACTAGTACCCCCTACACCCACACGGCAGTTTGACCGTCGATTTCGACGATGTCCACCGTATGCTCCGCACCAGGTGGTGCAGGGACGGTGACTTGCGCGTGAATAAGTTTTAAGTGATAGTAGCCTTGCGCTGCAGCTACCGCACTTTCTCCTCCTTCCCAAACTGAGCCCGGTGTCAAAACAGAGTCAAGAAGACCGGAGATGGGAGAGGGCACAGGTGGCTGGTGCGGCCGGAGCCGCCCTGGGCGTTCCACCACACCTGGCATTGATCCCACGGAGTGGGAGTGCCATAACGGCCACATTAAGAAGGAGCCATTGCAACCTGATTCTCAGTCCGCCAGTCAGCCACTCCACACAAAACACACATTGGGCTGACCACGCGGTCCGAGTTATTCCGTCAGTTGGCAACCTTCCAATCCACGGCTTTTAGCGCACCGTGATAGTTTCAAGCGCGTCAGATTGTTTATAGTGAGGAAAATACGCTGAGCTGTCGACTTCACTTTCTCCCCCACCCCCACAATCAGACCACTGTCCGAGCCGGTCAGTTGTCTGATGTGGAAGCGGGCGCAGCTGCTGGTGACCTCGTCTACCTGTACTACGTACACGACCTGCCCCCCCAAACACAAGCACCAGGATTTCACAGAACAGGAGGTTGAACGGCTTACATCTCACATGTGTGAGGTAGCCAGAGGTCACGTTAAGAAGGAACCATCGCAGCCTGACTCTCAGACCCCCAGTCAGCCACTCCACACAACACACATTGGACTAACTGCGAGGTCTGAGTGTAATTGTCATTTGGCAACCTTCCAACTGCGGCACTCAACGTTACCGCACTCTCTTCTCCTCCTCCAAATGAGCCCGGTCTCATGACACAGTCAAGAAGACCGGAGATGGGAGAGGGCACAGGTGGCTGGTGCGGCCGGAGCCGCCCCTGGGGGTGCCACCACACCTTGCTTGGATCCCACAGAGTGAAGGTGCCATACAGACCACATTAAGAAGGAGCCATTGTAGCCTTACTCTCAGTCCGCCAGTCAGCCACTCCACACAAAACACACATTGGGCTGACCATGCGGTCCGAGTTATCCCGTCAGTTGGCAACCTTCCAAGCCACGGCTTTTAGCGCACCGTGATAGTTTCAAGCGCGTCAGATTGTTTATAGTGAGGAATATGCGCTGAGCTGTTGACCTCACTCTCTCCCCAACCCCCACCATCAGACACTGTCCGAGCCAGTCAGTTGCTTGATGTGGGAGTGGGCGCATTGGCCGACGGATTGGCGAACCCGTCTTCGCGCGCCACAGCATGACCTGGCCTCCATAACGCATACACCAGGATTCACAAACTCAGAGGATATGGAGCAGCCATCGCCGTCTAACTCCCAGTCCACTGGTCAGCCACTCGACACACACAGCACATACACTGAGCCGATGGCGTGGTCTGGTCGAAGCGTCAGATTGGCAGACTTCCTAGCCACGGTTTCTAGGAAACCGTGATATACTCTGGTAAATGGTGATTGTGAAGGTTTTGTCGATGTATTGGTGTAGCTTAGCCTCCGGTGGTTTTTCCAGAGGTTGTCGTGGAGGCGCATGTGTCCTAATCGGACCATGCGGTGTGTAAATGTGCGGGAGCAGTGAGGGCAGTGAAGGTGGGTGCGTCGACTGTATGTCGGAGCCCCAAACACTGGTTCACCAGCATCCGTCCGATGGCTTAGCAGGTGACCGACCAGGCCGATGCGTGAGTTGAAGGTGCGGGCGCAGTGTGGGCAGGAGAAATCGGTAGAGGCTGGGAGGATGTCATTCATGGTAGTGGGGGCGTCAGGGGCGCTAAGAATGGCAGGAGCGGAGGATGTGCATGGTGTATCGGTGTTGTCGGCATTGTGGTGTATGTCACTGTCATGGATGCGCATGTGACCGAAAAGGCCCATGCGATGAGGTAATGCGCGAGGACACTAAGGGCAGTGGAGGCGACGATCTCTGCTGTGTGGTGGAGTTCCAGGCAATGGCTCACCGGTCTCTGTACGATGTATTCGCAAGTGACCGACCAGGCCGATGCGTGAGGTGAATGTGCGGTCGCATTGAGTACAGCTTAGGAGAGATTCCCCATCGCTGATGGTGGTGGTGGTGGTGGAGGTAGTGAAGGCGAAGGCGTTGGTGGTTGCGGTGGTGGGGGTAACAGGTGATGAGTAGATGGATGTGGTGGAAGTAACGGAATTGATTCCAGGAGTGAGGGTGGGAGAGACAGAAGGAGGGTTGGCCGAATTTGACATAGAAATTAGAATTGACGGATTGTTGGTGCATTGCGTCCGAAGATGTCCAACCAAGCCGATTCGCGCGCGGAAGATGCGTTGACAGCGCGGGCATTTTGGCAGGGCCTGGGCATTGGCGGTGTTGGTCCGGGGCGCTGGTGACTTTCGTGCCGCTCTTTTGACCTTGGCGGCGGTGATCCGGTTGGCCTCATAGATTGCTGAACCAGTCTTCACTGATCTTCTCCATGCCGGTCTATCCTGGGCGAGGTCCTCCCAGTTCACCGAGTTGATTTGCAGTTGCTTCAGTGATTTCTTCAAAGTGTCCTTTTAGCGTCGTTTTTGATCTCCCTGCCGCGAGAACCCGTAGAGACATCTCCGTAGAAAAGTCGTTTGGGTAGTCGCTCGTCGTACATTCTTACCAGGTGGCCGCTCCATCGCAGTTGCACTTACCTCAGCATGGCATGTATGCTGTGGATTCCGGTCCGCTCCAGGACTTCCGTGTCCGGGATCCTGTCTTGCCATCTCAGCTTCAGTATTCTGCGGAGGCAGCTGAGATGAAAGTGATTCAGCTTCCTGGCTTGGTTCGAGTAGACGGTCCAGGTTTCCGCTCCGTAAAGGAGTGTCGTCAAGGCGATGGCCTTGTACATCTTCAGTTTGGTGTTCAGGGGAATACCGTGGCGATTCCACACGGAGGCCTGCAGCCGGCCGAAGGCCTGACTAGCTTTGGAGATCCGTTGGGCAACCTCGTCATCGATTCTTGTGTTGCGTGACATCGTGCTTCCTAGATAAACGAAGGTTTCCACGTTTTTGAGTTGAGCACCGTTGACATTGATTCGAGGAGCATTGTATTCCGTGCTGGGTGGCGGCTGGTGCATGACAACCATTTTGGCTGTAGTGATTGTTAATCCGAAATCGGTGCAGCCTTCAGCGAAGAGGTCCATGCTCCTTTGCATGTCCTCCTCCGTCACGGTGTTAAGGGCGCAGTCGTCTGCGATAAGCAAGTCATGGACTATTGTCGTAGACACGCGCGCTGGAGCCTGCATACACCAACTGTTGAGAAGGTGCCCGTCAGTTCTGTAGGCGATGCGGATACCAGGCTGCTCATCACGGTAGGCGTCCAGCTACATAGCCGAGAACATGAGACTGAAGAGGGTCGGGGCCAGGACGCAGTCCTGCTTCACTCCGTTGGTCACTGCGAATGCTTCGGATACCGTCCCGTTGTCAGTGACGCGCGCCGTCATTCCGTCATGAAGCTGACGCACCATGTGCGTGAACCGCTCAGGACAGCCGAATTTCTGCATGACTTTCCACGGTCCATGTAGGCTTTGTGTAGTCTATTCTACTCAGCGAGTTAGTTGCTGATGTCGCCGTCATTGTCGTCAAACCAGTCCTGGTGTCGACGGTGTGCGCGTCCGAGTACATCGAGGGCGGTGGACTGGATGACATTTCGCAGTTTACACCATCGTGTCTCCAAGGTAGCATGGTCATCTGGAGCATGCAGGTCCTCCAGTTTCTCGGTTATTTGCTTGCTGAAATCAAAACAGTGAGCAGGCAAATTTTATTAAAGAGTATTTAACTTACATGGCGGCCTCTTACCTTGTTGCCTTCGTCGGGGTTGCAGTTGGAGCCTCATCTGAGAGATAACGAGGCGGTGATCTGTCCAAACATCGGCATCGTGGATCGCTTTGGTTACCAGCACGTCCTGTCGATCTCGCCACCGGACGAGAACATAGTCTAGCAGATGCCAGCGCCGCGACCGAGGGTGCATCCACGTGGTCTTTTCCCTCGTCGGAAGGCGGAAGAAGGGGTTGGACAGCAGGAGACGGTTTTCCGCACACGTGCTCAGAAGAAGGAGGCCGTTATCGTTGCAGCTACCGAGACCGTGGGGACCCAGCACTTCCTGCCAGGCAGCGTGGTCCGTCCCGACGCGGGCATTGAAGTCACCAAGGACAATTAACTTGTCCTCTTTCAGCACAGTCGCCAGCAAGGCGGGCAGGTCCTCGTAGAATTTGTCCTTCACCGCATCAGAGCTCGTCATTGGGGGAGCGTAGGCGCTGATGATGGTGGCGAACTGGTCTCCCCGAAGAGGCAGGCGGAGGCTCATCAGGCGATCATTGATACCCTGCGGCAGACAGGGCAGACGTCCCACAATGTCGTTCCGGATGGCAAAGGCAACACCAGCGTCACGTCGCTCTGCCTTAGGCCGGCCGCTCCAGAAGAAAGTGTAGCCGGCCCCCACCTCCTCCAGCTGACCCTGCTCAGAGAATCGGGTCTCGCTGAGAGCAGCAATGTTTACCTTGTAGCGCGCCAGTTCCCGAGCGACTAGCGCCGTCCTCCGTTCCGGCCGGTTGCTCCTAGGATTGTCTTAAATGGAGCGAACATTCCAGGCTGCTATTGTGAGTGGACTCACCCGAGCAGCCTGGAGAGTATGGCGAGGGGATGGGGACGGGGGTATTGTTGTTTGTTTGAGTTTTACGACCGCATAGTTTGCGATCTGCGAGCCGCGGCCGGCCGCAGAAAACGTGAGACCCAGCATTTGTTTAGGGCACATTTTCCAGCCCCTTCCTCCGCGAGGAGGCAAGCAGTGCTATCCCTAAATAGGGCTGGTCGGACATCCCAGACGGCTGCCGAACTCCACTATGGGTCACGGATTTGTTTTAGTGGGAGAATAAACCCGAGTTAGTCTGGGCCGCCTACGGGGTTGCTGTCACCCCCACCGTAGGACTTTTTGAGAACGGGAGGTGGGAAGTTCGGGAGTCAGACATACTGGGTGTGGAGGCACACACAACACCGGAGACCCTCACCTGGTTTAGCCCGCCGGTCGTGACGGTTGCCCGGGGTGTGGCCGCTGGGAAGAACCCAACTTTGAGGAGCCACAGGTGAGAGTTGGGTACCAGTTAGAGGCGGCCACAGGAGCATTACCACCTGTACGAGACAAATTGAGCGACCAAATGCAAGCTGTAAGGTGCTGCCCCTAACCAGTACCCCTACACCCCACCCACACACACAACCATAAAACACACGTAGTGCACCTAACAGTTTGATCAGAGCATCAAACGGAATAAGTTATGCGACCTGGCGACTTTGTAACTTGTCCGCCCAATCGATCCAATATTAGTACCAGCGTTCATTCAGCAGATCATAAAACAAAGACTGGACTTCAGTAGACTTACTGAATATTTCAGTCGCCAAGGAGCTGATAGTAGGTCTATCCCAATGTAACAAGCATTGCAATCGATTGGATTTGATGGAGAATTCGCTTTTAAAATCGTGCACGGGAAACCAGACCTGGATCAAATTACCGTGCTTGGAATTAGTGCAGAGGTTCTTAGAAGAGGGCTTAAACTCAGTTAGATATTTATGGAAGTAAGTGGATCCACTGCCCATAAAGAAGTGCATCACAATGACAAAATTAGAGGGGGATAGGAAGGGTAGGACGAGCAAGGGGAATTTCCGCTGGGCGATGGACACCGCTGCTTTGCTGCCTGTCGAGGGTTTTCTCGCCTCGCCCGCCTGTCAACCAGCCAAAATGCATACATTTGCAGTCGTATTGAAGAATAAAAAGATGTTTTGGTGTCAATTCGCTCGTCGAGGGAGCGAGTTCCGCTACCTGGTCTTTGCGGTCAGGTGTCAAGTTTTATCTGAAAGAACTAGACTTGTAGATACACGTTCGAGCTTTTTGAAAGGCACTGGACGTCAAATTAGAACTGTACTTATTTCATTCGCTCTTTTCTCGCCCACGATATAGTGGATTAACTGCGAAGGCAAACCAGCGCTGAGTTGGTACCCAGGGAAACGTACCGACCGTAATACAGTTGGCCATGCGCTAGGGTTAGATTTCAGGTTATTTTTAATGATCGGGTGAGTTTTAAGGTTTATCTTAGGGTAAGGACTATGGCTAAAATATGAAAAAGTTTGTGGTAAGAGATAGGGTCCGGTCAGGTTAGCGTTAATGTTAAGAAAATAGTCTTGTTTGAGGTTTAGATTGGCTTAATTGTAAGGGATAGGTCACAGGAACATTCACTCTCCTGGAATTTAGGGCCGTTAAACCTGCACTACCAGGAGAGATTTTTTCGAATCCGACTATGACAAGGCTGCTGCGGAGACGCATTTAGAAGTAAACGTCTGCAATTAGATCCCCGTTCAGGGCAAGAAGCCATGAAATCCTCAGAGGGTTATCTTTTAAGCCACATCATCTGCTTCTGCCTTAGATGCCAGTGCGCGTCCAGTAATGGGAGGTTTTACTGTGAGGAAAGATTTCTACTAATCTTTTTTTCCTCTCCCATGTGACAGTTGCTCGTTCGGGACTGTTAACGGAGTGTTGATGTTGATAGTGTTGGTTGACATTTATCTCAACATAACCGATTAGTTCAATAGAATTTACTCAATGACATAGCCTGTCCGAAGAATATGGCGAATGGATGAGATGTTAAGTGAACTTCTGAATCATGGTTTTTATTCGAAAATTTCACTTAAGTAGGAGTGCACTAGTTATAATCCTACATCGTACTTGCGAGATATTTTAGTCACTTCAATATTCCGGCTAGTGATCGGTTTTTTTCGACCGTCTGCGAAACCTTCAGTTTTTAGGAAAGGTTTATTTGCGTCTTATGCATTTTGAAATATCATTTGTTATGCCCTAAATATTTTTAATATATTTTGTGGAACGTAGTTATAATTTTTTTCTGTTTATGTCACTTTTAAACACACTAAGTTTATTTCTTGTAATTGTATGTTTAAAAATTGTATCATACGGTTTTTTAAAAAGTGTATGATTATGCAAAGCCTAAGGCCTTGAAATTCCTGTTCGTAAAGCATTTGATCTGTCCATTTATAAATGCTATTGGTAAGATATACAAACATTACGATATCTACCTAATGATTTCAAGTAAGGTGCGATTTTTACAAGATAACATGTATATGGCATGAAGATTAGAATACTTCAATAAAATGGAGGTCGGGTTTATAATTTTACGGACACTTTAAATTGTTTTAAGCGTCAGTATCCTTGTTAAGGGTATAAAATTTGAAATGTCACCACTAAAATGTTCGGAATATTGAACATAAGAAATATTTAATTTATGAGGACAACAAAAATCTCTAGAAAAAATGTACACTAATTGCATTATTATTTTTGATTGACTTTATTTGCTGCAGTTGACTCCAGAGAAGCTCACCTTAAAGCCTGCTACTTCGTGTGGATCAAATTCTACGCAAAACTGTATTCTTAGACCAGAATTACGTTTAAGTTTTCAATCGAAAACAAAATTTCTGCCAACATTTCAGGAGTTTCTACATATACTGTAACAATCGTGGCGCTGCCATATTTCCTCTGCACATTTGTTTTAAATTATTCATGTTTCATAGGTCTGCGCCCCGAAGCGCCCACGTTTTTATGGTCGAGTGTACTGCTGGTGGCATTCTTAACGGACCATCCATGGAGCCACTCTATATGTATGGCATCAGTGAGATGAAAAGTACAAAGAACACAGTTCGAAGACAGAATTTTTAGGTTTATCCCCTCAAAGAAGTTTGCTTTGTTGATAGCATTCTCATAAAATCCTAAGATGTGGTTAGACCATGCAAAAATACCTTTGATTAGATCGTGTTTTGAAAACCTAAACTTGAAACAAATTGAAATGCGTGGAGATATTTCAAATATCCTTTTACGAAAAGACTATGGTACAGTGACATAGGTTTTTAATGGAAAGCCCTCTCTCGTAAACTTTCCTAATAACAATCACCTAAGAATGATATTGAGGTAATGGATTTATTTTTATTTGAAACTTTTTATAGGTAATGGCATTAATAAAGTGGAAATTTATCTGTATTAAGCGGAGACAGCAATTTAAAAGGCAGCTGACTTTGTTGAAGCCCTTCACTTTAAATTTAATATCTCCGTTTCAACTGCATACATACATGACTTACGTGCATTAACACAGCGTATTACACATGAAATTGTCAAAATATTTTAATCTTAGTTGGTGCCTAAAGCTGCGAAATTCCTGATTATAATCATCAATCATATGTTCTTCATAAATTAAAAAGCGTTTTGTATGGAATAGGCAATAATAATAAGTGAATAATGCTAACATTGTCTAAAAAGTGATTATCTAAGTGCCCTTCATCCTGTTTGAAAACCCAGGTCACACATTGAATTTTTAATTTCCTACTCAAAACAATATTATCCTTTGGATTTCGAAATATATTTGATTAACTTCTGATGTTCTCATGATAAGGTACGCGTGATAGTGAACAGGTGGCTGCTGTGTTTTAAGATTTTTGCAGTTTTCTCTAAATTTAGGCCAAAATGTAGATTAAACATAGTCTGTTAACGGTGTTTACTAGCTAACAAAATCACAAGAGGCGAGATGACATCTATTATCCTTGCTTAAAGAAATTGTAAATTAAGGTACTCTACTCTCGCATTGAATTACTTAACGAAACATGATATGATTTTTTATAGAATTCAAATAAATTTTTTTTTAATACAAAATACCTGTTTAGCTAGGAAGGATTTTGCATTAATTTATAGAGCTTAACACAAAAAGATTAATCGCATCTGACTTTATCAGTGTAGCAGTACAAAAATCGCATTTCAGTCTTCTTTAGTAGACTCATTTCTTTTTAAACTAGTAAGAATATGAAGTGGTCAAATGTAAAATAATAGTTTCCTAAGGAAAGCCTGAAACTTCCAAATATTGTCAAAAGTACAAATAATATTTCATGCAATAATCTTTTCTTCCGGGAAAGGCATATTTTGTGGCAATATTTTTCGTGCGCTCTCGATATTCACATTTATAGCCCGTGGTCGGTTTATTCAACTCTGTCTCAAACTCAGACGACAAAGCTTTTTCATGTACTTGGGCATATAGAACAAACAGGTGCTTACGTTTTTCAAATTAAAGTTGTTTTTTTTTCTAAAAATCCTGTCATACTGTTGGCTCTTTCGCATTTTCATATTCATATTTAGGATAAGAGGGAATTTAGCCGATAAATCAACAAAATCAGGTTTTTTTCAGACTGTCAAATTCACATACTGTTTCGTTATTTATTTACACTATTAATTAACTTTTATTTTACTAATTAATAACTAAGACAACTAGTCGTATAATTGCTCCTTGTTTGGGCAATTTTGGGTAGGTTTTTAGTTTTAACCCGGCATTTCGCTTGGCCCCTCAGGACGTTTTTAAAATCTCTAGATTGCTCTCAAAATAATAGAGATCGAATAAGCTTCCCGACTTCCACCTATTTCAAGATATTACAGTAGAAATTCCTGTGCTCTGACATATATGCTCTGCCAGCCGAATTGAGGTTCACTCATGTTTAATCTAAAAATACTGTCTATACTATGGTTTGATATCATCCGTTAAATTTTGCAGGATTTTTTTAGTACTGCTACAAATAATCAATTATATATCAGTCTTGTGACGAAAAATCCTTTTAACAAAAAAATGCTAGGAAAAGGCCCTTTTCGTATTCAAGCCCACCAGCCAAACTTGTCACATATTTTTTAAAAATTTTGAAATTAAACATTTGAAGTGATTAAATACTGATGCATTAAAAGGAATAAAAATTTGTTTCACAAGTGTACTTATTAGATGGATAGGTCTGTCCGCAACTGAAAATTATAAATTAATGTAACATCTAAATTTAAGACGTCATGTTTGGCAAACATACAGTTTCAAATGCCTACGTTCGTCCAACTTGACTTCTTAAATGCGCAATTGGCTATCATCGCTGAAATTAACTTTCAAATGTTAGCAGCTGGAATCTATGTGAGCAGCTCAACGTACGTTGAAGGTAATGTTTGTTACTTATTTATTTAATTATTCCGTTAGAAGCCTCATGAAGCACAGAATAGGCTTCTAAAATATTAAATTATCTACCAAGTCTGCAGTGGTGTGCAGGCATTTCGCCAACATGAAGCTTAATATTGAAGCCTGCGCAACACGGATGAGGTCAATTATAAATGAGAGTGTCACCTTCAGAGCACAAATACATTTATCCATTGTAAATAAACTTTCGAAAATTTGCATTAATTCATACACAAATATTTAACAATAGGGGCTAGATGTAAACTTAATTTCATTAAATAATTAGGTAACTTAATTGTTTTCTTTAATTTAATGCAAATTTAATGAGAATTTTAAATGTTAATATTTCAAAACCAATCACAAAAAGCCTCGTTAAAAATGGCCATTTTAGTACTGAAACATAAAACAAGATAATATTTATTTTTATAATTTTCTACTCTTATGTAATTCAGAAACAAAACGGTCAATACAAGAAACAAATTTGAGTCTTATTTATTATTCATACAAACATTCCACTGGCAATTAAGATACACGTTTTTGTTTTAATACAATGAAGGGCAGTTTTTCCATTTGCAGTCGATCAGGCTGTCTCACAGTTCATGTTATGGGGGTTGGGCGATCTCGTTTTTATGCGTTTGTTTATTTTTCGATTGATCGTTTAGGCGAAGCCTTTGAGCTGCGTATTGATTTCAATGACTTTTCAAATTTAAAAAAGGCCAACGCATAATGGACGTTGGACAAAGGAGTATCTCCCCGTCACACTTAAGAGGGCATCGGGCAAAACAATTATAAAAATATTAATCCAAAATAGGGAGAAGTATGTTCTATAACGCGAAAATTGTGGATGGGAATAGGTTTCAGGAAATGTGTTAGTTTCTGATGTAATGGTGGTACTTATGGCTGTACTGGTTCCAACTTCCGCTTAAAAGTGTCAACGGATGGGGACATGATGATGTCTGCAGTCAAAGCATTCAAGGCCTTAATCACTCTGTTGGAGAAGAAGAAACATCTTGCGTCCAGTCTTGCACCAGTCACGCGTAGTTTGACAGGATGTCCTCTTTAAGTAGTGGTCGTGGCCAACTCAAAGAAGTCGCCAGATGCAAGGAAACAATCCTGACCCCGCAGCATGCGAAAGGCTTGTATAAGGTCGCCACGTAGCTGTCTATAGTCCAGAGGAAACAGATACAGATTGGACAATCGTGTTTCGTAAGGTAGGCATCTTCGACCTCGAACAAGCTTGGTCGCTCGTCTTCGGACCTTCTCAGAGGTAATGTGGTCTTTGACAGACCACGGTCTCCAGGCTTGTATGGAAAACTCCAATTTTGGTCGCACAAACATCCCGAACTTTGCAAACGCTCACTTAATTAGACACAAGCTTGATATGGCAGAATTTGCTACGTTTGAGCACCGGGACGATGGTTTCAGTGCGGGCGTGATCCATACGCCTAGATCTTTGTGAGCCTCCACCTCTCGTAGCGGTGTGTCGTCCAGATAGTTAATTCTCTGGTTCACAGAGCTGGTTCTGCCGAATCGCAGAATATTTTTCTTTGTAGCATTGAATGTGAGGAGCCAGTTTTGCAACCGTTCCTTGAGTCGATGAAAGTTCGCCTGTAGATTTGCTTTATCAGCTTCGTTGTGGATGACCTTCTTAAGCTTAATATCGTCAGCAAACATGGCGGTGTCACAGTCGAACCCAGTCATGCAGTCATCAATATATATGAGGAAGAAGATAGGGCCAAGGACGGAGCCTTTAGGAAACGCACTCTCAAATGCCACCTCCGCCGATTGTTGATCGCCAAGATGGACAATCTGAGATTGCCCAATCAATAAGATTTCGACCGACTTTAAAAGCTTGTCCCTTACCCCAATACGGTTGATTTTGAATAGGAGATATAAGTTGAGCACGCTATCAAATGCCTTTTTAAAGTCCATATGGACTACGTGCACCACCTGCCCTTCATTAACCGCACGGGTCTATTGTTCCAGACAGTAGAGCAACTTGGTTAAACAGGACATTCCTCTGCGTAATCCGTGAGGCGCGTCAGAGAAAAGATGATGCTGATCCAGAATCTGCATCAGTTCACGCTTGATGATTCGCTCCATTATCTTGCAACATATGGAGGTGAGACTTACCGGCCTGTAGTTATTTGCAGAAGCCCGACTGCCACTTTTATCTATCGGGGAAATCCACGCGGACTTCCAATCAGGTGGCAATCTGCCTGCAGCGCGAGAGGCTTGGAAGAGTAGACACAAAGGTTCTGCAAACTCAAGGGTCAACTCCTTCAACAACTTTACTGGTATTACATCAGGACCTGGCGATATTTTCTGTTATGACCACTGAGTCAATTGTCGGGATCTCTTCCGCACTATAGTTATCAGCGGTTAGATTGGCTTCTCTAGTAAAAACTGACTAAAAGAACTCAGATAGATATTCAGCCTTTTATTCGTCCTTGCCAAGTTCAACGCCTTCATCCTTTTTTTTCAAAGAGGTGGGGTCTTTATTTCGACTGCACTGCCTAATTTAGTTGTAGAAGAGCTTCGGTTTTTCTGCTGCACGGTTTATAAAGTTACTGTCGATACTTTAGCGGCTTTATAAACCAGGCATTTTATCTTGTTCCTCTGCGTTATGAACTTCGTCAGCGATTCGATGGTGTTTTCCTTAAGATAAGTTTGCCACAGCTTTCGCTTGTGGTTTAATTTACTCTTCAGGGTGGTCGTTTTAGTTTTATTTAAAATTACGTTTGTTATACATTCGTTTTCCTCAGGTGGACAGAAAAATTTAATCAAACTGCCGTCGGGCCGAAGATCGGTCTAATTGCGGATGCAGTCATTAAAACTGGATTATAAAAGGGTGAGGATGCGAAGTCTGAACGATAATCACAATCTTTAAACGATGATGGTAAGAGTTTGCGTAAGCGGGGACATTTTAAAGGATGCATACAACCTAAGTAGACACTTTGATGTTTTAAAACACTGGCATATACAGTAAATACGGGGCCATTATTAAAAACTCTCTTAACTTCATGTACGCAAGTGATATTTAGTCTGAATTTAGATCGCGTGCCTCAGAGTGTATAGCAAAGTCAGAGACGGTGTTAAGGAGTTCAGGACATTTAGGGTTACCTCTACCATAATAAACTGTATATATATTTTTAAAGCTGTAAGGCGTTCTTAAAAAGCTGCCAAGTGGGAACTGCATTAACCAAATACATAATTACCATATTTGGAAAAATTACTACAAAATTAGGAAGGACAAAACAGCACATATGTTTTTCTATTTACTTAAAACATACGCGATAATTAGCGCAAGCCGTTTTTACTAAATCAATCTTATTTCTCTTGAAATATCTCTACAACAGATTTCAAACTGAATTCTAAAATCAATAAATTTAGCAAAAACTTAAACAAACATTAGCACTTACAATATTTGTCTCAAGGATATCTTCAAAATATTAATTTTTCGCTCCGAATAATATTTGAAAAAGTTGCTTTTGCATTGCAGGTTTTACGGTCCCTGTTGAAAAATTTAACTTATAATTTTGATGGTTATGTGCTTCACAAAGAGGCTTATTATAAAAACGCCAGGAAAGAATCCACTAAGTAGTTTTTTTAAAAAACTATTTAAGTTAAATCACTGAAAGGTTGCTTGTGTTTAAATGCGAAAGAGAATCGGTAACTGGTATTTTGCTCTTGTTTCATATTTCATTTAATTTATTCCCAGGTCAGATATAAGACAATAATTTTGAATTTTGCTTACAGGAGACACCATTATGTAAAATATTTTGTATTTTCTTCAGAATTATAATTAAAGGTAGCTATTTTTGTACAAAAATGAGTTACTCGATGTTTCTGGAACTTTAGGACAAGCATGAGATTAAAATTGTCCAAAAAACGCATTACATAATTTCCTTTTGTTCCCATGCACATTAGGATGGGAGTTCAGTTACCAGAAAATAAATACCGTTTCTTGTTCTTATTCCCTAGCAGCTAAATACTTAGACTAGTTTTTATATTAAGATGGAAATAAAGAAGGAAATTCTAAAAAAACATTTTGCGATAGGCTTAACGTCTGCAATAATTATGTGAGGAGACCCCTTCATGAATGGGTACTGTTATACATATAATGGAGTCGTGTACATTTCAGGTGATGTAGCAACCATTTGCTCGATTTATTTTCTTTAAAGGTTTATGTAATATCTGAGATCGTTTCTTCTCCCATCCGCGTCTTCGGCTTTATGTACGAAAAACAAACTGATGTGACATTCTGTTCAGAGACGAATAAGGACATTGTTTTGACTTACGAGTGAACTGTTATCGCGCTACTTGGGCTACAATGTGTGCAGTGAAGACTGATAGTACATTCAGTATAGTTGTTGTCTCGTTGATTTCCATTGAGGAATCAGGAAAAGATGGTTGATATTCCTCTTCTGGGAAACGATTGACCTTTCTGGTTCATGCAGTGGTTTATTGACGCTATCAGCAAAATTTACATCAACAACAATTTGTTAACTTTTTCAAAATGTAAAATTTGACTTGTTGCTAAGCATTTTTAACAATGTTACCTCTGCATTACCTTTTGTGCCTTCACCTGTCTAGAATTCTAGCTAAAAAGGTTAGACTTTTGACCTTTTAGAAGCAAAATATCTAGCTGAGAGGCTATCTTGACAAGCGTAAAAGAGAACACCGCAGAGTATTTTGTTTCCAAAAGTCATTTACGCATAAACCTTGTATCTTTCCCTCCGTTAAAATCTAGTAAGGATGTTGATATATTTAGCAAACGCAAATTTTTATTTAAATAATTTAGATGCTGCTCTAATAACCTTTAGAAAACTATGATTTTATAAATTTGAAAAACGGCATTGAACCACGAATCTTATTGCCAAACACATTAAGCTGGAGCTTTGTTCAAAAACATAATTGCTTTTTTTGTTTTATTACTACAGTTGCTATGTAATTAGTTTTTTTTAGAAAGGAGGCTCCACAGAATTTTGCGCTTGCGGCTTTTATTTTGAAGTAAGCATATTGCAGACACTACCTCGAAGGCATATGTGAAGAATGTTTTTTGATATAAGCTTGATAGGCGTGACTTTTGTGTACCCCTTAAAGCGTGCTTATGATGTTGGAGAGAATAAAAATTTTATGCATTTTATTTTATGCAGCTAATAGTATCTGGCATTATTTTCATGAAATTGATCCGTGTTGTGTGATATGAGCTCATCCGTCGCATAACGCCCCTTATGACAGACGGATGCTATGTTCTATATTATGTACGGACTGTAATTGCACTCGTCTTGAGGCATTCATACAGACCCTCCAATGCAATCCCGGAAGTTAAGTCAGGTTGAGCATTCTGTGCAGGCGTTGATTCTTCTTAAGAAATCCGAAAAGAAGTGAAGCTATTTATCTTCCTCAAAATCGGCATAATCTTTTGAGGTCATGGGCAAGTGTATTAACATTATCATAATTACGAACACTATCGATCAAAAATGGTTCTGGTTGAGATGTTCATTTACACGTTGATGAACAGGATACAAGAAGGCGGTCTAGCTGACCACTAGGCCTCCGACTAACTTGCCTCGCAGACCGGATGCAGTGATATAAATGTTAACTTTCTCTCTTTGATCGATCTCCATGCATTTAATCCTGCAATCCTTTTCTTGAATAAAAAAATGATTGCTCTATGCTGACAAGAATATGATATTGTTGTCTTACAAGTTCTTCGGTAAATATCTTGCAATAATTTATGAAACATGCAGTCCATCATCTAGTCAAAGTTTGATTACGTTCGCCCTGTCCTTGAACTCCCACTCCACTTAAAAAGTTATTCCGCTATTTATCATCCTTTCCAGCCGATGAATACGGATTGGTTGGAACGCCTCAGATTTATAAAAGTACAAAAATGTGCTGTTTTTGCAAACAAAGTGTTTTACTTACACTTTCTTTTCCCCTCCTACCATGCACAATGGCCACCGGAAAAATCATTCAGTTGAAGAATTGTTCACATATCAAATAAGATAACTAGGGAACTGCTATGACCAAAATATAATTACACGATAATCATAAGCCCACTTTATCCATTTTCTCCATTTCTTTAAAAACGTTTGCTGGTAACCCTGTGTCATGCGGAAAATGATTGTTAACATGTCGAATACAGCGAAGGATCCGTAACGAAAATCGAAATCACTCTGCCGTTAACAAAAAAGTAAATTTCGGTCTAAAAACTTTCTTAATTGCCGAAAAACCCTGAACCCTACTGGCCGTTTTACATTAATTCAATGTTCTGACGAAATGTTGCCTATATACTGTTGTGGGAAAATCACGCATTTCTCGGTGCGATAAGGAGGAAATCCCAGTCTTCTCATTAACATTTGCAGACGATTTGGATATATTGAACTATCAGTGAACCTTTACGGTATTAAAATCTTAGAATAAGCAACTTTTTTATAACCGGGGGATATATTTTAGAGAGATTGCTTTTTGCAGGCGGTCAGAATGTCACTCAGTTAAAAAAGCGGACACCCTGAGATTAACGAAATATCATTATATTACCCTGCATGGTAATCAATGGTGCAAGCATAATTAAGCAATTCATATGAATGCAAAAACTTTTCCAAATGTAATATATGCAATGATATATTAGGGTACCTACTGCACTTGTCGGCATTCAAAAGTGTTTTTCTAGTATAAGGCACCATTTTAAACAAGACGTTTTCTCCGTTCCTGTTACCACCTATCCTCTGCAAGTAAAGAGCGGTATGACTTCTATCATATCATGATTGTAAAATAGCCAAAGGAAATTTAAAAAAACTGTTGTTGTTTAAAGAATGGAATGAAAAAAATTAAAGACTAATTAACAATTTTTGCTAGACACTGGCGACCGTCGTCCATGAGGTGTATGAACTTTCTCCCTCGGTTCGAACCGCAATGGACCGAGGATGATCTGGACATATATTTCCGCCTTTAAAATCCCTAAACGGACTCTGCAATCAGCAAAGGAGAATCTGGCTGATTTATGTGACCTCCGAAATGCCCCCCGTTGGACCCCCTCCCAAGTGCGACAGTTTTTTTCTCCTAAATATCACCGGGAGTTACTGATACTGATACTGATACTCCTATGCTCATTGTTTTCGTGGAAGGTAAGCTGTTTTGTCCGCATTACGTTGCAATAGAGACGCCATTTAAAAACGAAGTCTTCGAGGATTTTTACAGATAACGTAAAAAGAAAAATTACCTAGAAAACATTTACAAGGAAGCAAACGGTAGTTCTCGTCTTAGGAAGTGAGATTTGCAAGATTTCATAGAAGAAACAGATATCTTCGATCGAGAAAACCAAATGCCAGTTTTACTTGAGAGCGCGCACTGTTTGCAAGGACCGTTTTTATCTATTTAAAAGTTTATATTTCAATCTCTCACTGGATTACTGATGTTAAACAAAAAAGAATTTCCATTTCAGATTTAGTGTAAGATAAATCAAATTGCATACAGCCCACAATGCGCAGAATAAACGGTACACACTGAATACGTATTTGTTATCCAAACACCTGGTCCTTGCTGATGCAAACGTACTACCAATAAAGCAGTAATTTGAGAAATTTATTTTAATCTGTCTGTAGTTTTGTTGCTTTAAACCTCTACCTGATTACTTTAACGCGATTTTTAAGCCAAAAAATATTTGCTTGCATTAACAAATTTTTCCTTTCTCCAACATCATCCTGCATCATATCTGCAGATGTTTGAAGTGATTTGCAAGCTTCACTTTCCCTGTTATTCTCAGACGTTTGTATCTTGCGTGTTGAAAGTCAAAATATGACACCATTATCTTAGACATTAGCGCAGCGATTGCTGTGTTAACAGGAATAGAGTGAGTGAACTAACTCATGAAAAATGCCAACATTTACAAAAAGATGGATAATCACTCGCACATTGACATCAATGCATTAAATAATAAGGAACAATCTTAATTAAATTTAAAACTTCAAGAACATTTAACAAGTAATATTACTCTTTTTAATACTAACTTTTTTGAAAAACGCGGAACATTCTGGTAACGTGAAAAATCAATTTAAATGCGACGAATAACTTTTAGATAGGTTATATGGTAAGCAGACCATTTTTTGTATACTAAGAGAAATATCGTTTCTTTAAATTGCTTCACATGCCTTTATGGTATTGGATAACAATTAATTTCTGCTTAAACTTTTAATGCCCGTGAATATTCAGCAATTTGCACTCATTTTAATTGGAAAGCAATAAATTTAGATTCTTTTCTAGGTGTTTATCAAAACCTTTTAAATATAACATATTTCTCAAAAGCATATGCTGGAGTAGTTAGCATTTGGTTTTTCTTTCTAAAAGAGATGGCCATTTAGGTCATGCTTGTTGATTCAGACTAACAAGAAAATACAATGCTGAGCGAAATGAACGTCTTCTCCATAAATCGACAAGTAATATGTTAAAGATCAATTCAAAAACTTTTTTTAATAAGTAACCCAAATAAACAGCACGTTAATTAAATATTTTGCTAAATAATATATGCGGACGTTACCTTAGTCCTAGTTAAAGTCAAGGCGAAATGTGGAAGTTTTATCGGTTTTTTGACCCTTTGATATAAGTTGTACATTTTAGAATGAAATGGACGGAACTAACCTGTCGTTTTATATAAGAGCATTTTTTCTCAAATTTTCTTATCTAAATGTCACGTTCTTAGACTGAAAATACAAACAAGAGGATCAATTTATATAAAAAGCTTTTGCAAAAACTGGTAATCTGTCGTTCATTTCGATTTTATATTCCAGATAGTGGTTACTTTATTGAACAAAAGTGTCTTTTCGCATTCTTTAAATTAAATATAGTTTCTTTGAATTTTATCTCCACAGTATCTTGTACTTATTTGTTAATGGTCATCATTTTCGACGTAGTAAGCCACACATCCTGGTAAACAAGTTTATTTCTGCGTTTTGGGCTAAAAATGTCTGTAATGTAAAGAAACAATTTTCCACAATTATCATTTTTGGTAACATTTTGTGAAGTTACGATGATTTCTTTCTATTTGCTGTCACCTTACTTTCACTGGAAAAAGGTAACAATTGCTAGTCCAGAATAGATTGAAGCCTTTCATTCTTATGTTAATTTCATTTTATAGCAAAAGTTACAGAAACTATGGACTTTTGTTCTGTGATACTAAATAGCAGCCTCCGATTTCACGCATGTCCTGCCAGCTCTGCCTTAATATATAAGATTGCACATACAGCTTTCCTTCGGAAAAAAAGATTTCGAAGAATCTAATCCACTAAAAAAATAAAAATAACAAAACCAAATAAACACTTCAATACTCACTCACATTTTGATCACAGTTCGGTCCTCTACTGTAAGTTTTCAGAACACTATTTTTTGCGGAACTGCCAAGTAACATTTCCCAATATATGCTTTAAAACATTTTTAAAAAGCATATATTTATCCATTTAATCAGAAGAAATTTCATTCTTTTAGCATTCCACATCAAAATGAAGGTATTGTTCTTCCTAGTGAGTAAACCATTCCCCATCTCAATAGCACCCTTAAAATATTAAAAGATTCAAAACCTACATATGCAAAGTAATTTGGGCGTGCATTTTGGAAAACCCCTTTAATCCCCAAATGCTTAAAAAATGCAAAAGTAACATTTTTGACGTAGCGAAAACCTTCGCAATGTCTTTCGTAATGCACAATATGATGCCGAATTTTTGTCTGACAAAGGAAATGCGTACATTGCCTGCAGATGCACTTCTTTCTTTCGGTCAAGAAAAAGAAATGCTTTAATTGACGGTTGAGGTTTATTTTTTGGGTTTGCTCAAAAAAAGCGCAATCGTTTTTTCACAAAATAAAACTTCTCCCTAAACAGAATATAAAAAATGCATTCTTTCGAGTAATCACTGACTAATTCGTAACTATGTATATGCTAAAAAGCCACCGAAATATGACCATAATAAATATTATACTTAAGTTCTCATTACTTTCGATTGCAAAATTTACTGGCGGTCGAAAATATATGCAGTTATTAACCTGAATTCTGCCAAGTGCCAAGTATTATGCGAAAAGACCAAATGTTGCTCGATATGACAACTCACCTTAATTGATAGTTAACGATCGAAATCATCATGCAACATTTCAGTTAAAATTTCATGGCACTGGTCACTTATGGTAGCCAGAATTCCAAATGGGGTTCTACATAGACAGCAAGGACCCTCTTATTTATCAAAAGAACGGGGAAAAAATAGTGCCCTGGTTATCTAGTAAAGAATTGAAAAAGAAGGGCTCTTTTTCGTGATTTTAAAAAGACATCCTCTTTTTCGTCTCACTTCAAAATTTCCTACTTTTACTCGTTTAATTTTTGTGTTGTACGAAAAGCCATGTTTTTCATTTAGAGAAGAACTTTCCAAAGTACCTCAACAGGATACCAATCCTTGCTGACGTCAATTGCTTATTAGCATTTTCACATTCGGTACTGCACAATTAATGGGCTGATGTTTGCATATCATAGCGTGATGGTGCATTAGACCCTTTTTATTGCAGTCAGACACGTATTTCTTGTAAATTCTGGATGTGAAAGTAAAGGCTCGGAGTGGGCCGCACTTTTAAGCCCCTTATGCCATGTATGCTAATTATACTTACAGAAGACTCAATGCAATAGGATGGTTACACAGTTTCCAGATTAAATAGTATACTATTCACTGTTCGTTAATTTTTGACAGTATAACTGAACTCTGGGAACCAGACGTTGAGTTTATTTTAAACTGCAAGCAAAGTTTTTTACCGAGTTAAGACGAATGAAGATTTCTTTCACCAGTTTTTGGCTTCATTTTCTTTACAAGGGTTTCGGTTAGTGTTGTCTTCAGCGAGGTCAGTTGCGAAAGTGTTCGACGTTTGAGGAGGATTTGCACGACTTTGTATAATAGCCATGTTTTCATGGGATATTTCAATTCTGAATTTTGCACGAGGTTTCTCAAACCTTTTCGCCTATCAATTAGGAACGGTTTGCCGTTTAAGTTAGCGTTTAAAAACACCTCAGAATTTTTCAGTTTAGCGGCTCCCATCAGGTTGTTTAGAAATGCTAGTGCGTTTTGCGTCACGTTTTATTTCCTAGGTATAACAGTGGAAGGCAACTCTTTTGCAAAAATATACTTGTTGCTAAAAAGCTCAGTCTTGATAAGAATACTGTATTTAAAATAGGCAGAGTCGCAAACAATAAATGGATGCTCGGGAAGGCTTAAATCAACTTTTGTGATGAAGAACTGCATTCTGACAAATCTTTCATTAGTCAGCCATTTGAGTTGACTTCGAGAGTTTGAAAAATATAAGGCTCTCAAGATTTGCTTTTGCATAGTGTACCAACTATGCACTTCACATTAAAAATCTGTTTTAAAGGAGTTTGTTCTTAAACATACGTCGCATTATTTTAATAAATGTTATTGCGTTGAAAGACAAAATTATCAGCTAATTGTTCAGGAATAAATTTCATACTTTAAAATTACAGTGATTAGCCCCCTATACGATTTTTATTTTACTTACTGCAAGACGTCGCTGTGTACATGGTTGAATATTTAGTTCTAAAATTTTGAGCAACACGTTTTCCTATCTCGATTGAACTTGAAATATTAATCTAAATTTTCTTAATACCACGTCAAATTTAAATTCGTTTAAATTCCAAAATTCTGATATTCTGTATCACATTTCTCAAATACTGAGCATAGGTATAAGTAGCCTGATGTAAAATCACTCAGCTTTTTCGTTCCTTGAATACTTCGTCAGTGCTCTGCCCTACATTCTTGACAGAGAAAATTAAAATATACTTTGTCGCTGCATACTATATTGTGCACGAATCCATCTTCGGCCTTAACTATTTCTTTAGACTTTTAAATTCTCTTATGCATGCATATTGGAAAAGAAGTGACTCCATGTATCCAATTGGATTAGTCGCTTCGTCGCATTAACCGTCCGTCGTATGGCCAGTTAGGCCGCTCAGGCATTGTGAGCTTCATGCAAAAACTTAATAGAACGCATAGAATGTCATTTTCCCTAGAGATTGCCAAACACTTCACCAGATATTGTGAATGAGATCTTGATGCATATTATTGAGCAAATGAGTTTTTGCGTTTTCTTGCCCAATCTACGCAAGGTGTCAATGATCCGTTTCGGAGGATGTGCTAATAAACCCTTTTATTAAAAAGAAGCAGGACAGTTTTTAAAAAACGTAGATTCCTTTTACTTAAGTGAGTTCAGATACAGCTGTTTGTGGATAACCAGGCCGACAATTTGCGCGCGTTCTGCAGCGAAGGGGCATTACATTTAGCAGGAACCTATTATCGAAAGTGCACCTGGAAACCAAATTCAAATGGAATCCGATATGAAATTCTACTTTGAGACACAAGGTCAAGATGCGCATACAATGGTTAAGTGGTATATTGGGCCACAAAACGCAGTAGTAGCGTCGGTCAAAAATGCTTTTTTTACGCATTTTTTTCACAATGGACCTTCGAAAAACGACCACGTTGCGAAAACCATCGGACGGTTGCAGCAGCGAAACACAAATTCACATACTGTGAATGTCCTAGGCTAAATCAACAATCCCTTACACTGAACAGGAACCCCATGTTGCATGATTATACCCTATTTCATGCTCTAAGGAAGCTCAACCCTAATACATTTTACGATTAAGATAATATTTTGGATAGCACGTAGTTGCTTGGGCCACAGCTTATGGATTGCTTTCGTTTCTATCGACTGGAATACGAGTAAAAATACCTTATACTTAACAAGAGAGGATGGCAAAAAGTTGAAAGTTTTCTCTCAAAAATGGAAACTTTAAATGATGCCTTCATAAGCCAATTCAATATTGATGGTTTGTCCGGTACCAAGTCTGATAGATATTTTAATGGCCTAAATGCCAAACATTACCTTCAGCACAGTACTGCCAATTTTACTTGTTAAATACCGTTATAATGTTTCTCTTTTGTTGCATCTCCTACCCCTACATGCTGTCCTATTAAGCCTGAATTACGTTACTAATAATATGCCCACTTTTTGGTTTTGTCGGATTTGGTAAAATTGCTCAGCTGTCTGTTTTTTACAAATTACTGCATATTCCAAAGCAAATTCCAAGTTTTTGTAAAGTGTGTTATTACGTGCTAAAAAACTCTGGGTATGTGGGGTTGGCAACATCTCAGTAACGGGAATATTCTTAAAATGTGTACGGATACATATAACGAAATCAACTGCTAATCTTCTTCTTCTTCCTCCCCCTCCTCATCATCTCCTTCTTCATTGTTTTTTTTCTTCTTCTTTTACTTCTTTGCCTTCTTTGTCTTCTTCTTCTCAGTGCAACTTTTAATAGATGAGATATGGGTTGCGGAGACTCGAGGCTTGTTTCAGGATCCATTAGGATAAGGAAACATAGTTATGATGTTTGCTAAATGTATAATTTCTTGGCCACGTGACTCGACGATGATGCTAAAAAAACATCCAGTACAAGTAATCGCATCCTAGCATTAAATGGTAAAATTTTCCTGTCGAAAGAATTTGCTTTTTGATATAAAATAGCAGCCCAAAATGCAGGGCTATTTTTATACCAACTACCGATCTTATTTATTGTCTCATTTTAATTCAACTCTCTCCGTGATATCGTAATATTGTTTTAAGCTTTAATCTGTCAAAGTTGTTATCTTTATGATCTGCTGCTCTCATTAAACTTTATCAAATGGTCAATTGTTAAACTTAATAGCCTACAACCAGAAAACAATAAATGCCAAGAGAAACGTCTTTGAATGCATTTACGATCACCCATGTCTACTAGACACTAAATTCCTCCATGAAAAGGTCTTTTCGCCGCCCTTAACAATCAGTTATCTAACATAAGTCAAAGGCCAACGTTATTGCTGGCAAAATGATATCATTGAGTCCGAATTATTCGTGCAGGTTTTAGTCCCAACGACCGTTTCAATGGAAATCACACTTACAGATTTTTCATGTTTTTTGAGAAATTCAGGCAGGACGTACAAAAGCAACTTTAAAATAAATAAAATCCTGAATTTGTATGATCTGGTTCACGTTATAAATATTCCACTATGGATCTGACCGTTTCTTTTTTTGACAAAATAAGAGTAAATTGAAATTCAGTCGATTAATCTTAAAACGGTAGTAACTTTTATGTTTTTAAACATAGGAGAAAGTGGGATATATAGATTCAGCGTTACATTATTTCCTCGCAGTGTGCAAAATGATCTTAGAAATTGAATTTGAGCAGTAGAGTTAACTTAAATCAAATACGTTAATATGGTGAATTTCTTTGTGAAACAATTGCGATTTAAAAATAAACTGTTAAACTGCATAAGTTTTTCTATCGTCAGATGCATCGCTAAAGCCAGATAAGAAAATTTTAGGGCCAATCGTTAATCCTTGCCACAAATAAATATTACCGATAAAAGCGAGCTACCGAAAGTGGTTCGGGAGATAACACGATTAATTAGAAAAAAAGGTTATTAAAACTTAAGTTTCGGATTCGCACTCGAAACCCTCATATATGATTGCCTTTTGACGATTTGTTTTAGTCATATACCGAAATGTCACTTCAATAAACTCTTTGTTCTGCATATTGCATGTCTCACTGAAGAAATTAATATCCTAATATGAATTGCAATTTTCAGCCAAATATTGGCAAATTAACCTTTGCAGCGGGTGAAAGATGCTTTTTATACATTGTATTATACATTTCTACGTACGTTTTTGAAAAAAAATGTTACCACTTAGATTGTTTGGCTTTATTTATTTTTTTTATGTCAGAGCTGATATTGCACTGGTTTGAACATGCTTTCGGGTTCATTTTTAAATGTTCTTAAGCAAGACCTATCTCAAAGTAATCTGTTTTCATCGAGTTTATTCGACGTTTTCGCGACAAAATGCAGAAACCTAAAAATTATTGTTGCAAAACTTTACTTTTATATACAATAATAATGAAATCCGCTCGTTAATTTATAAATTGTTTTTCTGAAAACATATCTCATTTTATCTCAGACTATTTGGTTCTGAGTATTATAATTTTAAGTTGTAGTTCTATTCTTACACAAAAATATCTAGCTAGAGAACATTGTGGTGTGATAAAAGGTATTTTATAAACCACTCCAATCGAGAATGCGAGATATTGACGAACTGTTCACATAGGTAAAGGAGACATTCGGATCTCATTTCCTGGAGATTAATGATATTTTAGAGGTTTCTTGCTCTACCGAGAGCTTATCAGTCGTTTAAAACAGGATAAGACACCCACATTCTCGATGTAGTGGCAAGCGTTATTTTCAATGCCGCTTTGTGGGCAAATACTTGCTTAGTGCCTGGCATGCGGATTGATAATTTTAGCTGCCATCAAAAATGAGATTCCTATAGTGGAAGGTTCACGAATGTGAAATTGACGGTCAGAGACTACCAGGCCCCCATCAATCATTGATAAATAATCCTCAGGCCATACTGCAGAGTTGTTCTCTTGTTCTAGTTTACTTCAACTTCCAGACCCCGTATTGTCAGTAGAAAGCAAAATCGACTGTCTATTCATTGGGTCAGCACTTTGATACATCGCATTTTCAAGGTGCGATGCGTTCAACGGCCCTTGATAAAATCTAAGCTCAATGCACAGCGGCCTTTAGTGTTTACCTCTCTAAGCCGCACTGGTTCATCTCATGGGTGCTGCGAATCAGTGCGAGGTTGAATTCTGATATTTCAGTCACAAATTAAGCCAACTCGCACGCCAGGGGTAAGACAATTTGTATCCACCTGTGGCTGAAAACAAGTCTACGATGAATGTTTGGATCACTAAACGTCTATTGAACAGGTAGCAAAGTGATTCTTAGATGATGCAATATCTGGGATGTTTTATGTTAGGCTAATGACTGCTAAGAAGCTGAAAATGGTCATTGTAGTCTCCCTTGTCTCTCTTGGTAATGCCCGTTTTCCTATTATTTAACTAGCCACTGTGCGGCTGTTTGCGGGGCTCGAGAGTGATCGAGCGATCGCTGAAGTTCCAATCTACCGTTGTTCGGGATCAGTTATGAATCAGCCAACAATCTCGGTATGAATCAATTAATTTTAGTAATTTATTCACCGTGTTATAGTGTAATCGTTTATAAGTTAGACACTTCCAACGTGGGTGATTCCTTTGCAGCTATAAAATCTCGGTCTTTTTAACGAAACTGATTTATAATATAAGTCATCCATGACTTCTATAAACCTGATTGCAGTAATTATAGAACATGTGTAAGAGACATGACATACGTGCTGAACAGGAACTACGAAGTGATCCAAATAAGTAGCTTGTGCACTTTAAAAAAATAACTTTAATTTCGTACTAACGTTTAGCTGTGTATTTTGCGTAGCGGTTTTCCGATGTGCCAACTATTATTTCTAAAAGCACAGCAAAGGTAATCGATTATCTTTGTTATCAACTCATTCGTAACTACCTGCAATCCGAAGCCGGTTATCTCTATGCAGTCTGCAGATCCGTTATAATTGCCAAAAAGACAGTGCGCATTTGTGAAATAAATATCAGGAAGGTGTCTTTACCACTTGAGCAACGTTGAATACGACGCAGAGCGCCATATAATCCTTCGACAGATTTCTGCTAATATTCGTGAATAGACTAAAATGATATCAGCTCCCCAAAGTAAGTTTTCCAGCCATGCTGAAGCTGTTTAACTGCCCGATTTGTGGCCGACAAAAAAGAAGCTTTTTTCATTTATTATTATACATCGCTTTTGTCGTAAAAGACAAAGATTTGATTTATTTTTCTGTGAGACGGCGTTTCCTGAAACCAATGAATAAAATTGTCAAATATATTTGATTGTATCGGAATAGCAGACTTTGAAAGTGTAATAGGAAGTGGTCAACAGTTAGGTGTCTATCTAATATAGCCCAAAGTAGCAGACGGGGACTCACATTCGAGTGCGAATATCCTTAAATACTCGTGAGATGTACATAAGTCACTACTTACATATCCTCCATCTTTTAAAGAACCTCAAGGATAACATATCAGACTCAGACAGGGGGAACAGATTTGTCAATAATTATTGCTGGTTTCCTTCCCTAATCCGATGGTAATAATGAGGAAACTTGCGTTTATTGAACTGCTGTGCATCAATGTAGATAGTTATGGGGAGTATTCTGATATTGAGGGAGATACAATATGAAAAATGCTCAAGATTCCCCATTTAGGACAAATTTATTCATATATGTACTACTGCCTCTCTGTGAGACGAGTGTGAATATTTCGTGCTTGATCGGTTGAATCTAATGGAATCGAGCTCAAATATTCCTATTAAGTTTTAGAACAGACTAAGAATGCTCTTAGCATAATAAGTACCTCTTTGTGCATACACTATTTTTTTGGAAATGAAATAAAAATGGTACAGGATTTGTTTTTAAAAATCATAGAAAGTCAGTGCACGAAGATAAAAGTAGGAAGTAGGTCAGACGAAATAGAGACGATTGCTGGAACAAGGACAACTGCCTTCTCACACCACTTTGAGTTGCAGTCGAACAAAAACCGGATGCAAAGAACAAAGGAAACACTGTCATTTCGAGAAATATCTAGAGTCTTTTGTTGAATTGGTTGCAGGTACAGGCAAAGAAATTCGACGGTGATCCTAAAAAGACTGCTCTGGGCACAAATTGCCTAACATGCGGCAGCAGCACGGAGAAATTATGTCAATTCTAAATTCGTGGCTCATTTACCGAGACCCGGCCACACATTTAAATTCGATGAACCTGCCATTCTCGCGACATTTGAAAATTTTGTGAGACATGACTTGCTTGAATCATGGTTTACAGGCATCGAATCTATTAGCAACTGCGATAATCTCCCGAATCCATATTCAGTGTGGCAATCACCCGCTTGGGGATCGCTCAAGTACACGTATTTTCTAATGACAATGCCGGTAGGCCGGATGGCTGAGAAATAATCATTCTAACATCCAAGGTGTGTGATGAAATGTCTGGGGATAACAACCCACAACAATCATCCTGGATGAAAGGGGAGCAGTTAATTCAACTAGGTTTGCATTAGCATAGTAAGTGACTGCATCTGATAATTACTGCTTTGCACTGTGCATGAATTACCCTTGTTTATGTACTCTCTAAAGATGAGTTCAAGCTGGGATCCAAAATGTCAGGCGACTAAAATCCTTGTCTCCTCGATCGCGTCTACTTATTCTCATTAAACTGATTTTCTGTACTTTGATCCGTTATTCGGTTAGGTATATGGGCAGCGTGCCTTTGCTCGATTAAGATATTGAAACCAGGTTGGAAAATGCATTGTCTTCTGAATTGCTGAAAATATCAGTCAAGCTCTCTGTGAATATCATGATCCCACTGCTATTTGTTGATAATATTCAAATACAAATTATTTATCTGGAACCGTCTGTTAAAATATGTGTGCTCCTCAAAACAAAATAAATTAAATTATTGAGTGGTCTTATTTTTATCGTCTTTCGGTTTTGTCGATAATTTATTTTCGCCATTTACCAAACTGCTGATATCAGTTTACTTTTTTGCTTAAATAACCTTTCTTATTCATTCTTTTGCATAAAATTAAATTCCCTTTCGGGTGTTTTTTTTGCCATGTGATCTACACATTTGAGCAAGGTTGATGCGCGATCTCTGAATACTATGTGTGCATATTTTTTTCTATTTTTACAAGAACAGTTTATTAGTATTCATGAATAAATTACATTCATTCGTAATTTTCTCTGGTGCAAAAAACTCAAAGTTATTAAAAAAATAACGCACAAACTGCGCATCGGTGCACAACGTCCATAAATTTAATTACACTAAATTACCAGCTTAGGATGTTTTACATTGTCCAGTTCCTCCGGTTAATTGCCTAGCAACGGGCCTACTTTGTAACGCCCATTGAACGCTTTAGAAACGGAAATAAAAATTAAGCATATTTATTTGCGCGATCACTTTCCCTCTAGTTATGCAAAGACTCTATCTGGGCAAATCGTAGATCGATGAACTATAAGACCCATCATTTCTCGGGCATCGCATTTTAAAAAGAGGCATTCCACGTACACAGAGACTTCTGCTAAATAACACATCAGTCAGAACCTCCGTTAAGATACCTAAGGCATATGAATAGTGGGTGGAACCTCCCGTGTATTAAGTGCAAGGCAAACATCTTTTACACATTCTTGAATTCCAAATAATCACATTGTGCATAGATGAGAAATATAGTCAAAGAAAATTATTTTGCTTTCTTGCCTTTCAAGCCCTTTAACTAAAGGCAACTTTTAAAATCAAATTCAAGATAAAAGAGCAGCTTATTTTTACCAAAAGCTGATTTTGCACTGACGAACCTTTCCTTGTGTACATTGTATTCTTCGGGATGTACAGTGTACAGTAGATTTCTTAACTCATAAATGTCTATATCAGAATTTGAGGTTAGTAGCAGGGCAGGCATTTAAAGGTGTAAGTTCTGTATTTCATATTAAATTGATACCCAAAAAGCTGTTTAATAATAAAGAGTTCACTTCAGCTCAGTGTACTGATGGGCAATCGGAGCTAATTGGGGCAAAATTCGACGTTTCTTGCTATTCAGGAGTTTGCCTACGCCAATGAAAGCTACATATCAAAGGATTGTGCTTTAATGCTCAGTACTATGAATGAATATTTATATAAGCTGTAAACATGCAGATCATATCCTTTCGGAGAACGGAAAATTTTGTTTTGTTTTCATGAAAATCAGGTGAATGAAACTTTGAGAGATCACATTTTTTTCCGAAACATGAGGGCATATTAAGTTTATAAAATCATGATTATAAAGTTTTGACGTTTTGAACCAAACAACTCTGTAATAAACTATTGTAAATGTACTTTTGTTTACCACACAGATAGTTAGGAACTTAAATTCGCATATATACAAGATGCGATGACACACCACAACGTTTCACTGTCACGAAGTACGCGAAGCCTGCCAAGATAATTTCGGTCAGCAGTTGACTATAAATGAGAAAGGAAACTTGACACAGAAAAGATAGTTAATTGACATTTTATCGCAAAATATCAGTATATATTCGGCCACTCACTTGTGTGTTTGAAATCTTAGAACAAGACTGAGATGTAAGCAAATATATCGAAAAACGCTCCACAAGAAAGATAAAAGTGAGTTTTTAAATTTTTAATAGACATTTTATCCCTACTTTTCAGTGAAGTCGAAAATTTGGTCAAATGGTCCCAGTTTTTCCTTGACATCACTTTGGAAAAACTTTAATTACGCAGATATTTGACAGCAAATCATCTAATCAAATCACTTTTTAATAAGTTACCTTATTATCGAAAGTTGTTTAACCAACTATATGTAGAAATGAATTTTTCCGGCTTTTGTTATGGACGTTCATTTTTCACGGCAGTGAGTTTTCATATTTATGGGAATCTGAAAATATAACCCAGACGGTCATGTGCATTAGAAAGAACCACCAAAAGGTCGCTACCTTGGTAAATGCTTCTGAAAAATAAATTGTTTTGAAGGTTTTACAAAACGCATCCAACGGAATTTCCATTTATGGGCATTCAACCGAAGTCACTGAGAATGATAGAGAATTCACCCCATTTTCAAATACTGTGTAAAACTCATCGTAAATGGAAACTTGAAATAGCTATGGAGAAATTTTACAATAAACTAGTTATCTTTAAATTCACAAAACATTTTCATTTACGATTGCACCTGACGATTCTTTTTAACTATATTAGTCCATGATCTGCCTGTTAACATGCGAGCTAATTAAATATTATAGTCCTGTGACGTCCTCATCGGCGCAATCAAGTGAAAATCTGTTTGACTTGGTCGATCAAATCTAACACAATGTACACACGGAAGACAAAATACGAATTCTCGTGAAACGGTGTTGGAATATACATTTCTTGGGTAAATGCGTTTGGGAAATATATTATTTTGAAGGTCTTACCCAACACATCGAACAAAATGTACCTTTATGGGTGGGTGACTAAAGACACTGAGAATGAAAAAGAATTCACCCCATTTGCAAATACAATCTGAAACTCATCGTTATAGATAAACCAAAATTGTTAAGGGGAAATAAACAATAGAAAAGTAATCATTATATGCACAAAAATGGTATGTTTACGATTGCACTAGAATATTCTATTTAATTTTATAAGTCAGTTACCTGCCTGTGAACATGTGAGCTTATGAAATATTATATTCCTGTGACGTTCCCATCGTCGGAAACAAGCGAAAATCTACTTGCCTTGGTCAAAAGAATCTAAGACAATAAAATTGAATAAAAACTACTAATTCTCATGAAACGGTGTTGGAATATACACTTTCATGTTAGGTTGCTTGATGACGGCCATACTTTACGTTGCGCTTTATCTAGAGAAATATATATGTGCAAAACTCTGAAATATACTATTTTTAAATAATTCGGTTTTTTCTGCTTCATTCACTCGTTTGCTTTTATGGAAAGGCTTCCTATATATTAACAACTTATGTTAACTCAACTAGGTAAATGTTTTACATTTTCTTAATCCGCACCTTTTCTAAATAAAATAAGTAATTCAAGACAATGTTATATTAATTTTTACACCACAACATGCCTTATTTTTCCTAACGATTGGTTCTATATTGATGCTAACCTTTGGTGAACACAGCGTGCGATAAAATTGCGTAAAGGGCCGTAACTCCAGAAATACATCAGATTTCATGAATGAGGACAGCTTCTGTAGGCTTTCAAGGTGCAAGTCATTTATTTGGCCCCCAACAGGACCGGAAAATATGAAAATCTACGAAATACAGGTAGCATGTTACATAGTCCCTTGTTCCATTCTTAATACTTACCCAACTCTGAATTATAACAACAGGCCAACCAAAACGAAACTGTGAGCTTAAATAAAATTTGCCTGGAATTAAGCACACATTTACGTGAATTACAGGGCGATACTATTCCCCTGTCTTGTCAAGAGGATACATAATCGAGCCACAGCGTAGTTAAGTAAGTGAACTGATGATCTATTCTGTCTGGCATAAGCATACGTTTACGAATGAATATAATTATCCGTCTTCAGACTGAAAACAACTCTAAGTTGCTTTTTGCGTTTATTAAGATGATCGTGCATTTCAGATGCAATTATTTGATAACGGTAGGCTGCCTACAGCACCAAAAAAAGGTAAAACCCTCAAGCTTGTGTATTGCTTTATGCTCCACGGTGGAAACATGTGCAACTCGTGAATTATTCACGCGAGAACAATCATCATATTTACACCGATGTCAAAGCAATAGGATTCTATCGAAGTCTGTGCGGGTGAAGCCAGCAATGAAGTCCCTCAGGGCTTTCAAGCCCCTTTCCACTACGGTTATCAAAGCCTTGCAGTCTTTATACCAGATACACACTATTGCATTTGTGAATTCAAAAAGCAGATAGAACACTGCATGCAATTTTTCAAGAGCCGTATACACCTTATATTACCGCTGTCAGTCCCATATTACGACCGCTTCCAGATTACACTAGCAGGGGTGTTTCTGGATTTCTTGGTGCTGATTGTAATCTACCGTTACCAATTTTTCAAATTATATTGATAGAGCTTATGAGTGCTACCAACACTCAAAACTCTGTGTGCAGTTACACTAAGATAAACTATCAAGCTTAGTGAAGGATGAATTGGTGTCTATATGCAGTCTTTTTGATCATTAACAAACCTCAGCCGTTTTTGTTAAGTTACAATTTGGAATACTTACCGCCAACTTGATCATTTTCAATTAATCGAAAAGACTTATTAATAAACAGCGCATATTTATGAATTCTTATTGTAAAAACTTCCACTTTTCGCTCAAAGGTTTGCATGAAACTTCTGCAAACCAATTCTATCTAATTCCTCACAAATCAAATGTATATCTAGCACGTTAGGATGCAAATGTGGTGCTCTCTAGAAATGAATCAGGATAAAACCAAGTTTGACTAACCGTTAATTCGGCAATTAACTTTCATTTTGGTATTGTAGGTCTTCCTGACTGCAGCATGCTTTTTGAGGCTAGAAAACCTGACGTCAACGTAACAGCGCCAGAAAACAGGTTTGGTTTGGATGAAAGCGGCGATAAAAATGGACCATAGCATCCTGTCCCTCAGTTCTGGGGAACTTAAAGTTATCACGCCGATTCAAAAACATCCAAGTTGGGACTATAGGTGTTGGGTTAAGGCGTTTCACATTTATTGTAATATAATGTACGTTCATTTTCCACAGGTATGCGTTGCCTAACGTTGATCCCAATTGAAGATGAAAATAAACGCTCCTCTCATCTAAGCCGTGCCAAACGCTTGCCTGGACTCAAAACAGATCTATAAATGTCCGTCAGGATTCAAGCTGGCCAAAGTTTTATTCTGCATTCCAAATTTCAAAAATAATTAAATTTGCATACAAATAATGGTTTTGAATTGTTAACTTTATTAATAAATGACATTTTTCCGATAAAAGTTCTATTCGGTGATTTTAAGATAAATGAATGTGGTTGTTCACACTTTAAATGATAAAAGATATGCACAAACGCATTGAAGTTGAAAGGGTTCGTGAAATGTTTGCGTTAATGCGATTATAGGATTTTTGTTAGGAATAATTACGCAATGTATATTAAATCGTCGACAACAAATCAGCAAAACCTGAAAACCATGTGAGAAGCAATATTAATGGCTTTAGAATACAAGCACTAAAGAAATAAATAATACCGTGCTAAATATTGCTATTTTCTACAAACACAAAAATTGAATCGTTACAATCAGGAAGCAGACAGATAAATGGTTACATCTTACTCCTTTAAGGGGTAACTTAGGTCATCGTTTTTTTGTTTTTTCAAAGTGCATTGTCACTTCGAACCAAATGCATCAGGTCCAGTAAAAATCTAATCTGCGGTTGCTCTTCCGTTAAGGAATTTTTTATTGCATTCCATGTTTTTTTCTAGCTAGTAGAAATTATCTGTTCCTCAATACAATAAGCAGCTGCCTAATTTTGCTGATAACTTTTAGTATTGCCTTCATAAAAGTATAATTTAATGTTTTCTAAGGCCATATCAGTGCCTTTAATTCTTTGTATACTTGCTTTCCTTTTTGATTTCTGATAAACTACTTTTTGCAAAAACATATTTTATAACGAACAATCTTCAAATAATTTTCGCCAACTTAGTTTATTGCTCATCTGGTCAGTATCATATCATAAAGATTACAGGCATCCCACACCAATGCAACTAATCTCCTCTAGAAAAGGAAGTTTTTGTCTAGGTATGCTAACTATCCCTCTGGAATTATGCATCAAGGGTTTAAACATCACTTAAGTAATCCTTTATGACTTAGGTCACGATGGGTAAGCGAGAAAACTTATATCCATTCTAAATCTTGCAGTTCCTCTCAATATTTACATTACATTTTTAAGAAAAATTTCAGAGATAGTTATACAGTATGATGGTGTTGATAAAAGAAACCATTGCACAGTCTTTCACATTTTAGGAAAATGTTTAGGACATTTCAAAAATAAGGGTAGCCCTATTAACTTCCTTAAAGTTAGAGGTCTGAACGAATATATTTTTAAAATAAAAAGATTTTACATAATCATAAACGCCTTCATAAGGAACCCGAGCTTTAGCTGTTGCCAGTGTCCAACCATAAACATAATTTCAATTTTATAAATTAATTACTTTACAGAAACATTACGCGAACACAATGACTAATTTACGCAGGTAAGCGGCATTTTTACTTAAGCTCTCAGCATAGTTTACCAAAAGGCGTCCTTGTTTGCATTCGTTTGTCACAAATTAATAGTTAAAACAGTGTTTTTTCGATATCACTTTGAACAAGGAGACTGTAAAATACAAATTCCAAAAATTAATAATGTTCAAAAGTTCTTAATATCGTCTTTAGTTGCGACATTTCCATGCGTATTAATGTAATTAGCGGGTTATTTCGAATGCATCTCAGGACAGTCAAACGGATAAGTCCATAAACTTCGGGATTGTTGGTTAAATATGTGGGTTGGTAGGGTGCGGAACTGGAAGTTGTTAGGCGAAGGTGATGAAGTTTGTTAACAACAAAGGTTCTTTAAGCCAAATTGTGGATGTTGTGTGGAACATTACTCCGTTTTTTGGGGAAAGGGCGATGTGTGAACTTATTTTGCCTGCAACCTCTAACCGCGTAAGCGTGAATTGAATCACACCATCCAAGTGCTTACAGATTTCTGGCTTTCTCATCTGCATTAGATGTCTGGTCGTCCCTAGATGCAAGACGTGTAGTTGTGCCGGTGTTTGATTCGTCACGTGGCAACTAGGCACTAAAGGATTGAATTTCTGCTAACAGTAGCCACTTAGTCATATCTTTAGCTTAACAAGTTTCTAATTGCCTCTGCCTGCCTTTTATTGTATTCGCGATTATAACTGCCTGAAAACTCCAAAATACCATTTGGTGTGGCTTGCTCAGGTCAGAAATATTAATTAATTTTAATCAAAATATCCGATTTGGTAGAAAAGAACGCAAAGTAAGCATATATGTCGACGTTTTAAACCATACAGTTGAGACTGATTTATCCCGTTTGAAATATCCTTACTCTTTACAGTGGGATGGACAAGTTTTTTGTTTGGATATTTCAGTTGGGGTATTTTTTGGGTTATCGTTAGTTATTTATAAACCTTGTGACTACCTATTTATAAGCAGAAGATCCGTAAGGAAATTAATCTCATCATTGCTTGCATCTGGGGAGTGAAGACCGGCAGTTCAAAGGAGCAAGCGGAAGATAAACTTCGTTATCCCTTATTCAGATCAAAACTCACACTGTGCATGTTCTGTCCTATCTATTAAAAGTAGAGAAGATACGCTTCCCAGGTAGTAATTCAGAAGAACAGGAAGCGTTCGAAGGGAGAGGTATGTAGTTTTTCTTACAATTAGAGTAGTTTTTACGTCAACATATCTTCAGCAACTACGGAACCATACACTAGGCTCTTATAATATTTCATAAGCTGCATTGTTCCGGGTCTATCAGAACTGGCTGTGCATTGTATGCTACTGCTTTGTTCGCAACCGCCACTTCCGCCCATCGCCTGTTCTGTCACGTTTGTTTGTGTCTGCCAACGCGTCACACTCCGGCTTGGATCTACCAGCCGCCAGGACCTCTGGCTGCTGTGCCGCATTATCCGGCGTCTCACCGTGGGGTATTCTACTCCATCTCCATTCCATTAAGTTTTCTGAGAAACTGATCTCTGAGTGGAGTTTGATGTAGGTTTTTGCCGGCAATCGTCTTGGAAGGACAGCACATCGTTCACCTCCCTCTCAAAGGTAA
Organism: Schistocephalus solidus; assembly: GCA_017591395.1. Classification (NCBI taxonomy): domain Eukaryota; kingdom Metazoa; phylum Platyhelminthes; class Cestoda; order Diphyllobothriidea; family Diphyllobothriidae; genus Schistocephalus; species Schistocephalus solidus. The sequence continues at coordinate 242,567 of WEDG01003974.1, read as the reverse complement.
TTTTGATTTTGCATCTATCAGTCCGGAGGTTTTAGTTGCAGTCACCCGATCTTGTTTTGAGGAAAACAGCGAAAAAATGATGCATCTGTTTTCTGTGGAACGTAATTAGATGCAAATGTTGGGCCAGTTGTCGCGTAAAAGTCTAGGTTAAAAAATGTGAGCTGAGTTTGAACCTGTTCTCCTGCCCATAGCTACGTCAATTATCTGTATCTTGATAATTTTTGCTAACACAGAAGACAAAAATCAACCTTTTGACTTACTTCACGTTTTGATCATCCTAGTCATGTTTTTCAAATCTGTAGGACACAAAAAGCGGTTAAGTTGTTAGTAAGTACCATATCTACCGAAAATCAGCCGTCCCTTATTTATTACAGACGCTCGTAATTAATGTAATAGCGGAAAGCTCATCAACAACCTTGTCGATGATTGCGTAATTATATCACCATTTTGATACTTTTTCGTCAATTTGAAGTACAGTTTTGTTACTGACGACATCCACCGCATGTGCGCTGTTCGTTTGCTCCGTCTGGAAGAGTGCAAAATAGTGCGCTTATAAATAGCCTTGGGGTAGATAGGCATCTCTTCCCCATTTCCTAGTGCATGCGGTTGTACAAGTTTTGCACACAGTTTGGCGTGTCTTTTCGATAAAAGAAGAGCCTAAATAGTCGGTAAACTGGGAGCTCCACAAGACACTAAGGAAGGGAAGTTTTTTTATGACAGCGGTCAACAAAATAGTCAGAATGCACTCAGTTCCGTGGGCGGTAACTAGAAACCTGTCTTAGATCTCGAGTGCAGCGCACTGGCGCTGCAAAAGGGAAGCTTAACTTATGGAACTGTTTGAATAACTTAACGTTTTCCCCTCTTGTCGTCAAGTTTAGCAGCCACACGACTGATGTTACCCACAGTAGTACCCAAGTCTTCGCAAGACAAATCTATTTCCGTTGTAAGATACGGTAAGCGAACGAAAGCACACTATGACTTAGATATCTGAACTGCGTGTGAATATTTGTTATGCACACACCTGAGTGAAGTTGATTTGACAGACTGAAACGTGTCATTATATACCTGAAGACCATAAGAAGCATGTATAAACACAGGATCCAGCCATACTTCTATCGTTTTCCTTAATAATATTTTTACAAGGGCAGAACGTAAGATGTCTTTTTGATAAATTAAGGTGGCTTTAGGTTCTTTTGACAAAAAGCCATATTAAAATTAGCAGTTATTTAAGGTCGATTAATATTATCTGACGGTGAGGTGAGGCAACTTTATATAGAAAAATGGTGGAAAAGTTAATGGGACCTTTCAATCATTTATTTGCTCTCAAATTCTACCGTTAGGTTATCTACATCGAATGTAGGAAGTGCACAGCTTAACATAATCTTTCGACAATTCACAGTTCGTTTTTCGTGCCATTCATAACTCGCGAGTTTGCCCTAGGGCACCTTCTGCGGGTATTTGAAAGAAAGAGGGTTTTTTATTTCTTAATCAAACCTCAGGGGGATTTTTATTATTGGCCAATTGATTTTCATTAAGCAATGTGTATTTTATAAACATGAACTGGACATTGTAAAATGTGTGTGGTCACTCGTTCTAAAATTCACTTGAAAATATATTTGTTCATTTGTTATGGCTGTGTCTTCATGGTTTACTAAAAAACTAGTATATTTACTTTTATTTATTGTTTTCTTCTGTATATTTGAGAGTGTTTTTTTCAGTTAAGTTTTACGAGTATCCGAAAGAATTTAATGTGCGTTGACAGGGATATTAAGGTTTAGCATATATCTATAATAGAAGAAAAGGTGATTTGGAAAACATTGATTTGTTAACTTAAAGTTTCAAAAACAAAAAATCCCATCGTCCTAGGGGATGTAGTACCGCGCATCGTAGTACTTTTAAGGGATGACAGGTAGCTTGATATGGGGGAGGGGCCGGGTTGGGGTTAGTGATCCTCACTCATCGTGCTGCTTAATTAGGAGGGCGGGGTCTAAACTTCGGAGGTTATCTTTCGCCTGTTCCCCTGGTGAACGTAGGAGGCAAGGCGCTGGGATTTTCTCAGTCTCGTCAGAGGCCATGGCTCGCACGTTAGCAGTATGTGCCTGTAAGCCCATTGACCGTAACTGTCAGTGCCGGCTGGTAATCTTGCTTAATATCGCAACCTGTTTTCTCACCTATCAGATAAGTGGATCAGCTGGTTGAGGTGATAACTGCTCCTTCGTTGGGTCCGAATTGCGTTGCGTTTACATGTGTGTCCGAAATGGACTTATTGATATGTTCAGATGCACCTACGATCCATGTTGGCCGTTGTTCTTTGGTGCTTTGCGTTGCGTCCGGAGGGCTTCGAAGGTCATAGGATGCGCCACACAGTGATTGATGGAGAGTGTTCCCGTGTGACGGACCTCGTTTGTTTCCCTGTCTACACGGTTATTTCTCTGACCCACAATTTATTCATTCTAGAATGCGAAAATATTCATATAGTCTGCTCAGTTTTTAGCCATCAAAGACATCGAGTCCATCGTTCTTACTGTCCTCATGTATTCTCCGATTCTGTTTTGTTGTCGTTTCCCGGTCTCACGAGTACAGTTAACTGCATTGGAGGTAAACTGAATCTGGCACCTCGGAGCAGGAGGCCCTTAAGTCTCATAACAAGATTTTGATTGGTTGCCTGCAGCCAGTAGGCGATGCTAATCCCCAGTGGCCTTGAAAGACGGGAGACTGCCTCCAAAACGCCATCAATATATGAAAACGCTCACCACGTTTTTGTCTGTTGGGTAGCTGGTACCCGACTTGACTTCGGTGGCCTGTTGCGTGCGATGAAGTTGCGGGGATATACATTAGGCAGAAAGAGGCGTTTGGAGTATCTTAATTCTGTTTTGTTATGGCCTGGCTCCCTTCAGTATGTTTCTGCGTTTCTGTATAGCTTTTGAATACAATTGTGTTCATGGCATAATGGGGGGTTGAATAAAATTCCTATACACTCACGTTTTTATGTTCCAGTTTTGTTTTCGAGGCAGAAGAACGTCTAGAAACGGCAGTTCTTTGTTGAATTTCGCGTCTAGCGTTAACTGAATGTCAGGGAAAACAGACTTCAGGCTCTAAAGGAATTTTCTGACAATTTCCTGCCCAACGATGAAGAAGGTATCCTTGTAATATCGAGTATAGAACTTAGCTTGTTTTGTTTGAAGATAATGTCTCTACTATTTTGAAAACTACCTCAATGATCCCATTTGGCGTCCTCGCTGACCTGCTCGTACGTTCTCTTTGAGAGTGAAGTTCAGCTTTTGGCAGAATTTTGGTAGCTGGAAGAAGTGTCTCTGTTTCAGCCTCTCGGCCAGCTCAAATTACTTGCTCTCAAGCAGTTAACTGACCCACAATTCTCATGTCCACAGGACATTAAAAAACCCAATGACCCTCCCTTGCCGTATTCTGTTCAGGCAACAGCTGAGTACGAAAATTGGTCACGTGGGGAGGGCTCGCGTGACGAATACTTCCAATGACAGTGGGCCAATTTGTGAGACGCCAACATCCAGCAGGGTTGATGAAATCATATGTGTGTAAACAGACTTTAAGTGATTGCCAACAGGATTATTAGCCTGCGACGACAGCTGCGCTCGATGAGGTTAGTGACGATTGCCGCTTACATGCGAAACAGGGCCCCTTAAGAGACTGAGAACAACCCATCTCCCTTACTCCTCTTGTCCACAAAAAGCCCTGTGCACAGACGAAAGATGACCACGGAAGTCTAAAACCACCCTCCTCAGCACGTAGCACGATGATTGTCGATCTACACCCCAACGCTGGCCACTCCTCCACGCCAATCCGACTGAATAGGTAAAACCAATAAGCAATACTCACTTCCGACGATGGAATCTCGTCAGCTTTTAAAACGTCAAAATACTACAACTATGGTTCCAAACATGGCATATTTTTCTAATTTACGTCCGTGACAGGCGTCTTCACTTCTATTAACAATATATATATATATATATATATATGTATATGTATATATATTTACAAACGCTGCCCTAACTCAAGAGTTATGGCCCGTAACGCGAAATCAGCGCACGCTGTGTGCACCAAAGTTTTACATCAATAAAGAACCGATCGTAAGAAAAAATAAGGCATGTTGTGGTTTACAAAATAATATTTTATTGCCTAGAAAAACTAAGTTTTTTAAGAAAAGTTATGGATTAGGATAATGTTAAAAATTGACCTAGTTACGTAAACTGAATTTTTAAATATATAGGAAAACTGTCCAGGCAATTAAACGAGAACATAAAGCAGAGAAAGACGAATTTCTTTTCGAAATAGTCTTTTTCAGAGTTTTGCACAAAAATATTCCTCTAGAAAAAGTGCAACGTAAAGTATGGCCTTCATCAAGCTGCCTTACATGTTAGAGTATATTCCAAAACTGTTTAATGAGAATAAGTAGTTTTTCTTCAATTTTTACATTCTCTTAGATTCTTTTGACCAAGGCAAGTAGATTTTCACTTGATTGCCCCGATGGGATCGGCACAGGAATAAAATGTTTGTTAAGCTCACATGTTTACAGGTAGGTCACTGACAACTATAATTAAATAGAATCCTCAGGTGCAATAGTAAATGAACCTTTTTGTGAATCTAAAGATAACTATTCTATTGTTAAATTTCTCCATAGCTATTTTGAGTTTTCTTTTATGATGAGTTTCAGACAGTATTTGAAAATGGGGTGAATTATTTATCATTTTCATTGACATCGGTTGAATGCCCATAAATGGAAATTCCGTTGGATGTGTTTTGTAAAACCTTCAAAACAATATATTTCTCAGAAGCATTTACCCAGTTAGCGACCTTTTGGGGGTTCTTTCTAATGCAGATGACCGTCTGGGTTATATTTGCAGACTCACATAAATATGAAAACTCACTGCCGTGAAAAATGAACGTCCATAAGAAAAGCCGGAAAAATTCATTCCTACATATAGTTGGTTAAAAAACTTTCGATAATAAGGTAACTTATTAAACAACGATTTGATTAGATGATTTGTTGTCAAATATCTGCGTAAATAACGTTTTTCTAAAGTGTAGTCAGGGAAAAACTGGGACCATTTGACCAAATTTTCGACTTCACTGAAAAGTAGGCTAACATTTCTGTTAAAAATTTGAAAACTTACTTTTGTCTTTCTATTGGAGCATTTTTCTATATTTTTGCTTTCTTCTCAGTCTAGTTCTTATATTTAGAAAACACAAGAGAGTGGCCGAATATATACTGATATTTTCTGCTAAAATGTCAATTTACTGTCCTTTCTGTGTCAAGTTTCTTTATTCATTTATAGTCAACTGCAGACCAAAATTATCTTGGCAGGCTTCACGTACTTCGTGACAGTGAAACGTTGTGGTGTGTCATCGCATCTTGTATATATGCACATTTAAGTTCCTAACTATCTGTGTGGTAAACAAAAGTACATTTACAATAGTTTATTACAGCGTTGTTTGGTTCAAAATGTCTAAAACTTCACAAACATGATTTTATAAACTAAATATGACCTCATTTTTGGAAAACAATGTGATCTCTCAAACTTTCATTCACCTGATTTTCATGAAAACAAAACACAATTTACCGTTCTCCGAAAGGAAATAATCCGCATGTTTAAAGCTTATATAAATGTTCATTTATAGTACTGTGCATAAAAGCACAATCCTTTGATCTGTAGCTTTCAATGGCGTAGGCAAACTCCTACATAGCAAGAAACGTCGCATTTTGCCCCAGTTAGCTCCGTTTGCCCATCAGTTAACTGATCTGAAGTGAACTCTTTATTATTTAACAGCTTTTTGGGCATCAATTTAATACGAAATACAGAACTAACACGTTTAAATACCTGCCCTGCTACTACCTCAAATTCTGATATAGACATTTCATGAGTTAGGCAATCTACTATATATATGATAAGAGCCAGGGGAGCGATAATGCCATGTTTGAACTTATTACGTCTAGATATATTAAAGCAGGCCACGCATTGCATACAAATGTAAGATTTTACCAGAATTGAGTTCAATGATCTAATAATGTTTATATGCCATATTTGTATGCCGTTAAACGAGATATATAATAATAGGCGATTAAGCAACAATATAGAAAAGCGGCCTGTGTTCAAAACGTCATATATCACTGTAACTACGACTAAAATCCTAAACATAATGATCGCTATAAATCAAAAACATACCATTTTTTATATTAAGAGAACATTCCATGCGCTAAATAATTTTACTGGTATTTTTTTCTACCATGGCATCATGGATATTCCTTTATAATTTTACTTTTGACCTGGGTGAAGTGTCTCCAAGTAATCAAAAATATTTTTATTTGGCCAGGTAATATCGACACGCGTTGTCTGTTTATTTTTGATTACGATATCAGTGTTCATAAACTTTATTTTCCCAGGTCAGGAATACATTTTAACAAGAGTATCAAAAAAGTTTTTATTGCCCAGTTGGTTTTTCAACCTTACTGACCAAAATCAAAGACAATAGTAGAGATTGCAATCAGAGTATGCTTCTCATTACATAAATGAGATTTGGAATCTAAGTATTTTTAGAACTAAGACGAATGACCAATAAATACAATTGATACGCCGGTGAGGCAGTTGAACTGTATGTCGGGCCTTATAGACAGTATATGTTCTAAATTTGTGATGCATCTACTTTAATACTTTTCTAACTACTCATAAACAATTCAACAATTTACTGCATTTAAAATTCAATTAAAAAAGAAATTTAAATAATAACAGATGGGGAACCCTATTTTTGTTAACGCTATGAAAACTAAACATAGATTAACTAGCACATTCAGCATGTTCTAATTAACCAATATGAACCATTTTATTTTGCATCCATTAAACAGCAAATTACTCAGGAATGACATTCAAAGAAATGAAAATCCAGAATATGTATTAAACGAACTACTTCGTGGATAAAAGCACTTTTCTCAAGAAAATCATAATGGGGAATGTAAAAACATTCGTAATACCTCATGAGACTTATTTATTAGAAGACGTTAATGCCAATCCATGCATAAGCTCAACTAAATAAAAGGATACTGCCACATCAATCTTTACAAAATTTGATTATACATGTTTATAAAATTTCCTCCAACAATTAGTGTTATTTGAAGCATCAAACAAAAGCAAGCGTGCAATGTCCGGTAATGTGTTTAAAAAATTCGTTGCAAGAATTTGATATAAAATTTCCTTGCTTCTTTTGTCCAAGAGGTGGTTGAATAAAGTAAAGAGTACTTACATTGTGTTGGCTTATACAGACATCACATGGATAAACATTTCCATTAGGTTATATAATGGCAGCCACAATTAAGCTTGAATGGAATTGTTGAATGATATCTTAAGCTTAAAATGTTTGCATACTAGAAAACATTAATTTTCTCTAATTTGTGTGCGGTTTAAGCTGACGGTGCTGTCCATGTAATATTGAACATCTGTTAAATGTCAACAAAGGCCTTACGGGTTTTACGAAATTTAAATTGCTTTAAATCGCACGATGTAGAAATTAAAGCTTTCCAAATAAGTTCTCTTCCTCAAGAGTTTACAGAAACAGTGAGGGCTTGGGCGTACTCTTTTGTGTTTATCGTCAGTTTCGTTAAATTCAAAACCTCCTGCAGTCATGGAACCATACTGTTGATGTTCATTAACTTGCACAAAAAAGGTCAACGAATAGCATTCATTCAAACAATTGAAAAACGTTATCTTTTACGAAACTTCCTTTTAAAAAGGCCTTACTATGGTATTCTGCTAAACCATCATTTATTTCACCTTTTTTCATGACAAACAAAGAGATTTCATTATTGGCCATTAGCTAACTTTTACGAAATATAATTAGAATTATTCTGTCACACACAGCATAACTAACCTCATTTGCTTGCATTCCTTTTTGCTATGTTTCCTTTTATGACTTTAAATGATCAGAGGGAAACTGACATATTGCTCGAGTTGCTAATGTATTGACCGTTCTGCTTCTGATATGCAGAAACTAGCCAGCCCAAAACTTCTTTCTATACTTTTTAATATAACACGCCTATTTAATGCTGGACGTTTTATCGTAATCTTGGGCTGAATTTGCAAATTTCAGGGCAGTATCATCAATTCAAACAAACTATTAATCGTACGGAAATACTGCAGTTAAAAACAAGAAACCATGTTTCTTTGGAAATCGGATTTTTAAAAATCGATAAAACATCGTGTTTGATAATAATAAAATGCTTATACGTGATAGGCATCTTACGACTCATGTCGGACAAAAATCAATTTCATATTACGTGAAGCATTGTTTGGCATCTCTTGAGGTAACGAACTCAGATGCGCAGACGACACGTACGGTAACTTTTAACTTTGGGAAGTTGTCAGAATGTAATGCAATGCTCATTTCTGCTAAAAGGTGCAATCTCTTTGTCTAATAAAACACAAGCGCTATTCATAAAGGATATTTTACGATTCACGTTATGCAAAAAAAAGGTACGAATAACATATTGCAAGTCTGAATTTCAGTATACGCCTCATAAGTAAGGAGAAATACCTCAGGTTGCCTGGCTTTTTTTTTCCATTACTTTGTATTATTTCTTGTTTTGCGTTTAAAAAAGTAAAAGCAACTAGAGATAATCAATTCCTTATTATTTTACTCTCTTAAGCTGGCATTTTCAATCATAAGAAATCTATTTGGTTAAAAACGTATCCTTTACCCTCTGGCAGAATCTTTTTGTAAGACCATATTCACTGTGTTTTTTTTCGATACTGCCGGATGTGTTTTTTCAATTGTCAAGCAGCTTATTATTTTTCTTCTAAAACGAAAGCACTTATTACTCAGATCAAGGTTTATCACCAAGCTACTCTGGCAATAGATGTGTAGATGACTTTTACTCTAATCCACTTCCAGTTAAATAAATTGATTTATAAAACAAAACAACATTTTCATTCTGGTTACTGAAAATGTATCAGGCATACTCGAAAGTCAAATATTTTTAAAATAATTCAATTTTGTGTTAAAGGAAAAAAAAACTTATTTAATCAGCATAAGTAGCTTATTTTAAGAGACTTGTAAGAGTGAATAAGTAGGACACCAGATTTCATATTTGTATCTGATATTCTAGTTCCTAAATTTACATTTTTAGAATAAACGGTAAAGTAATCTTTTAATGAGATGAAACCTCCTACACTTTAACACAAGCAGAAAACAAGCATATAAGGTTGTGTTGGCATCCTCTGACAGCACAGGTATCTTGTGCAATCTGAAACGCCATTTCATTGTCCTGTCATAATAAAAAAAACTAATTTTGCCTATAAAAAGGAAATAATATAATCTTTTGTTCCAGGGTTTCAAGTTTTCTAAAACACAACAATTGTAGTGAAGTCATTTCACCTATAGGCAGGAAGGATAATAGCAAAACATATTTTGGACGTTATGCTTTCTAATAAAGTTCTTTATGTTTGTCCATGAACAAAAAACATTCTTCCTTTAGAACCGTTTTTGAAGTTTAAACAACAAAAAGATATTTCTACTCCTTCTTACGGAAGCAAAAAAATACATCGTAGTCAGCGAAGACTGAGCACCACCTATGCGCGCTCGGAGAGCTGTTATTTACCTAAACAATAATTTCACGAAGAATATTTGAGAGAAATGATTTTTATATAGATATTTGTATTTGGATATAAAGTTTGTATTTACGCGCGTTACTATGAATTGATTAAAAAAATCTATTTAGTATTGTCAGTTTAATGCGTCAGATATTTTAAAGGACACCTATTTAAATTAAATTAAACATTTGCATATTCCTTAGTGGTCATTGATGTGTATTATGATTTAGACTCTTGTTTATTTGTGAGTGAAAAAAATGATCCGTACAGAATCAGTTGGCCTGAAGAAGCTTAACTCCAAAATAACCCAATTTGGTTTACCATGTACATTGTGCCCTCAGAACCGTTGAGCATGTTGGGTTAGACGACTACAAATGGCTTTTTATTCACCATACTTTTAATCTGTCAACTACCTGTAGAATTTTGTTAAGCATCGGCGCGACAGTTAATACTAGCTCTTTGGCTTTCTCAATACAACATGAGCAGTAAAATATCACCAGTAGTTTTTTTCTGTTGAAAGCATTACCATGTAATATAAAAAAGCAACAATCATTTTAAATTATCCCCTTTTTTTAAAAAAAAACTGTCACTAGTTTTCCACAATCGAAACAATTCCCACAATCTACGAGTGACAAATTGTCGGAATTCATTATCTTCACATGTAATTTACAGTATTTTCTTTCTCTTAAATAGTTTCATCTAGAGATAAATGGAGCTGAATCTGTCACTGACCACCCAATTTGTAAATTCTTCAGCTTTTGATGGACAACTATGTGAACTTGTCTACTTCAGAGGCCCAATCCCATGAAACGTGGTGGAGACTGTGAAATTCCGATGTGTTTTGCCAGTCACTCATAGTTTAGGATGCAGTTATTACCCTGTTTGCAGGAACTACTCATTATTTTTTACATGGTGTTTGATTGAGACTGTATCCCTTTTTTTGTAATAATTTAATTGGGGCATCCGATAAAGTAATCATAATCTGCAAACGAAGCAAATGTGTTTATATGGGCTGTGTGCGTTTTACAACCGTCGAATGTATAAAAGAGTTCGATACAAGGATAAAATCGGGTCCGGTAAGAGACTAGATTAGGTGATCTGACGGAAATTCAGCCATAAAAATAGTTTCGCTAGGTTGGCAAAAACTGAAAAATAAAAAGTACATATGCCTGCTCGATAAAAGCACTCGAGGACATAATTAGACAAAATTTCACCATTATTTTCCTCTGCATTCGTCCACTGCTCTGCATCCACCGAATACATTATTTTTGCTGTTATGTATCTCACAAGTATTCTCTTATTTGTTGGAAATTCTTCATATCCCCAACATTGAGCGTATTTTATAAACAATCCTTCTTTTATGCCTCTACTTACTTCCCAATTCTTTTACTGTTTACCCAATGCACCTCACATACGAATTGGAAAGTTGTCTCTCAAACTGCATCTTATAAAAGTATGCTTGATGTTATTAATAATAACCTGTTCCCAAAGGCCATTACAACTGGCAACACCTTTATCCAAATATATCTCTCAGAGTGGTGGTTCACATTTATTATGACCAATGGTTAATGTAAAACTTAAAACGCTGCATTTGGTAAGATTTTCCATCATCCAAAAATAAAAAACTCTGGCATGTACAGTTAAACAGTATCATTTATTTTCCTTATATATGCAGACAGAGCACTAAAGGCGTACTTCAATTTTTGTTTACAATTTGTTAAACGATATTAGCCAGACCTACTTCAAATTTAAACGGACCTCTAAATAAATGCGGAAATTATAAACATTTCCATAACTCGCATGAGCTATCGATCAACATAAAGGACAGTTTACCATCACTCTTCAGCTATTTCTCCCTTATCGATTGACTTTGTATCGACACAACACCTGCTAAAGTACAGGACTCAAAAATGACCCTCTTTGATCATTGCATATCGAGTTAGCGTATTTTAACAAAATCATTGACCCTTAGTACATAGATTTCAATTTAAAATGCTCATTATATAAGGGCAGCTAGTTGATGGTATGCTGAATGAGTTTTCTGAGCATATCCTGGTTCGATCTATATGCAGCTGCAAGCAAGCGCTGAGTTCAGGGAATCATTTGTGAAACCTTTTACTTTACATCGGATTCTTACCAAACTTTTGGCATGGACAATTAAATCTTCCGACACGTGGAAAAAAATAGTCTTTTTTCGGAAGTTAATTTATGAACAGGTAGGACTGTCCCCCGACAGGCCATGTTTTAGTGACTTCGCAACAAACGCCGCATTGTTACACTTGCTGCTATGAAGTTCAAATGGCCACCGCAGGGTATCAATCACAGGAAAATGTTTTCTCATCCGTTTTGAAGGCATTAAATATTGGTTAACTTTGCAACTCTCTTTTCGATTAAAAGATGAACATGCTTTGGCTCTAAGAGGAATAGTGGAGAACTAGGAGACTCAGAAAGAATGGTACTGTATGATTGTTATTCCTGACAACTTTGCCTTACGAGAAACACTTTCACATGTAGCTTGGACATTCTGGGGTCCATGACGATGCGGAACGGTTGTGTTCTTTCGCAAAGTTTAAAGAAATTCGGTCCATGGGCCTACGTAAATATTTTAAAGCAACGTTTTTTATTTTTTTAAGCTTTCTTTAGATCCCTTTGATTGTAGTTAATCGGCGAAAAGCACTCTTCTGACCTTGTCCGTTTAATAAGAATTGTGCTTTGATGGGTAAAAAGCGCTATACATATACAACATTCCAATTATTTGCGACGTGCCGTTGGTAGCAGGCTTAATCTAGACACCCAAGCCGAGGTTAAAGTAAAAACACATATCCAGGTCTTGACACTGATTATCAGGGACAATAAGGCTATATCATGCTCTTTTGTGTACTTAGTATAGCTGCTTACTTTTACGCACGTAATTTTAGTCTCACAAGTACAGTGAAGTCGGGTCTGACAACTTCTCAGTCAGTGTGAGGGGATAAAAGGTACATCCTCGACTGCGGATGACAGATCTTTAATCAGTAGAGGACTGCGCACGCGCTTAACCTTGAATCTTGTTTATTCACAAAGCTATCTTTATTAGGTTGAAGTTTTAATCCACCTAAAAGAAATTCGAGGTGATTCTAAACATTAGAAAGCCGGGAATACCAATATTTTATCTGCATTCTATTCATTACATTCAGATGCTAATGAAGGCTCAGTGGTACAACTTCTGTCTGACCGGAAATAAAACGAGACCCAAGCCCCCCACCCATTCCAAATGTCCCAAAATAAGGCCAGATACGAGCAGGATGCTATGTCTGTGTTTATTAAATATTTTTTTGCTTAACTGTAACCCTTCAGCCATCCGAAACACGACAGTCACCAAATCCAATCTAAAAACGGAAGCACACTTTTGGTATCATTTGTTTGTACCCTGGAGGTTGTTTGTAAGGAAATATTGAATGGTAGACCTGTTGATTTAGCAAAACATCGAAAAGATCAGCGTAGTTCATACTGGTTGTGAATGACTGACGTTGGTTTGTACGGCTGTCCACAGATCTCCCAATCACCTGGTTTCCTACGAATGAGAAAGTAAATTCATCAATTTTTTACCTTTAATTTACAGAAAAACAAAAGATATTACAAAACTTCTTGGATAACTCATTGTTGCAGACGTATGATTAAACTTTTGTGAGTTTGTGCTTGCTTGAAAAGGCTGAGAAGAGTATTCGTGAAGGATGCCTAGCAGTGCCTTCTATTGTTGGGACTAACGTGCACGCTTCCAATAATATGACCTCCTCCGTTTCAAGCAAAATCCATAGGGTCATCTTCCGTCTTCGGAGCGCATCGTGGAAGGTCTGCTTTTTGGGCCGATGAATATGCTGACAACCACTCAAACGGTACATTCTCAATGAAACACCGACTGCATTTCATACTCAAAGAGATGGACTTGTTTTCGAGTGTCTATGCCTGGACGGGGAAAAGCTGTTTTCAATTCAAATTGTTTGTGTCGGCAGTAACGTGGTTTGCGTAAAAGAGTAGAAAACCTTATGCTTGTTACTTTTAAGGCATTCTCTATGACACAATACGTATTATCGTCACTTTCCTGTTAGTTTCCAAATCATATAAGCAGTAAATACACATTAAATTAGAGTAAATCCAAGGCGGATGATCAGAAATATATCATCGTGGCTTGGTTAAGACAGAAACTACCTTTTGTCCGTTTACAAATGACCACATGGGAAGTTAAGAACCCATTAGCTCTCTACCTGATCTTTGAATTCAAAATGTGGCCATTTTTTGCACATTAAACATAGATATTTTTGGTTACGTTTGATATTTCATTATTTGTTTTGCACAAGAGAATCAACGACTGAGTTGGTATTTTATTGGGTGAGAAATATTAAAAATTGACTGTCATTCTTGAAAAAAAAACATTTATTTTCTTAATAAAGCATATCAAGTAGGTCCAGTTGGTCTTCTGTGGGAATCCCAACCCCGAGAACACACTGAGTCGTCAGAATTTTTAAACAGCTGGCGGTATGGGGTAGTTAGAGGGTCACCCAATTCCGATAGCAATCGTTATGGAACTCGAAATTTGAGACAATAAAGAATAAGGCGTTCGTTGACATCATAAAAGCATGTCATTTGTTATAGCAACATTCGTCAACGTCGAATGGACACCTTCTTGAGGTATGACAGCGGTCACATTTGCCGTTTAAAGAAGATATTATGTTTATTTCACTTAGGACTGTTTTTTAATTGTTAAAACCTAGAGCAAGTTTATAAACTTATGAGAAGCAAACCATATTTATTCCGGCTTTCAGTAAATTCCTTCTTTTTTATCAAAAAATGGAGATGAAACCAATATGCATTCTTCGAGGAAGGAGAAAGTGAATTATTAACTCAAAAATTTTAAGACGACCCCACGATTAACAGCTTGTTTGCTTCTATGGCAGTGTGCAATACAGCAGTTTTAAATAGAAAATGACAATTAATAAAGAACTTGTAAGTTTACTTGTGTTTAATTGTCATCATTTACGCATTGGCTTATAATTTACCTGTCAACTGTCTTTTTATATTTGGCCTTAAATAATTTACCTGATATAAAATGTTTTTCTTGATTTGCTGACGTTTAAGGGAAATGCATTATTCCTGAGATACCTACTTATAGTTTACAAACCAACATAAGTCTTGTTATGAAGGTATTTTTAGTAGTATAACTATTAAGAATGCGGGGTGAATGGTTTTTGCGTTAGTTTTTCATGTGCAATGTTCGTGATTTCTCAGCTGTCACATCAAGACCGGTGCTATTGCTTCACAAACGTTACTACAAAAATTAAACTAAAATGTGTACTGCTGTCTATTCGTTAAGACTTTAAGCAGTACAAAAAACTAAACTATGAAACTCGCTGCGTTTCTGCTAAAAATATTCTTATATTTTGGTGCTCGCAATAGTCGTAGGCGTAAAATATCAACATACAGTAGATTGTCTAATACATGAGATGTCGAGATTAAATTTGAGGTAACGGCATGACACATATTTGATGGGGTTTTTTTGTTTTTTTGAATCGAATCGATGTGCAGAAAGCTGTTTACTAATGATAACTTCACTTCAGGTCTGTAAACTGAAAGAACATCACCATGTGAGGTTGTTAAATATTTTATTTCTGTAACATCCCTATCACCGTAATCAAACGGAAGTCCGGTTGTTTTAGTCAAACGCATTGAACAATGCAGAAACTGAAGACAAATTAGGTCAATTTGCGTTAAACCGTGTTGGAATATAAACTCGAAATAAAGTCTCTTTCTTGTCGGCTATAATTAATATAATATGTAATTTAAGAAACATTTTTCGTGAAATATACACAAAGAAATGTTAAACGTAATTTTTATTGTGTTTTGATTTATTCGCTTATTTTTTTCCCAGGCCAGGTTTACTGTACAGTAAATGTAAGTTTACTTAGTTATGCAGATGTTTCATGTTTTTGAAATATGCTCCTTTCTTAAAACATGCAGGGTTTCTAAAAGACATAATGTTAATTTTAAACAATAATTTACCTTCTTCTTAAGAACGGAACAATGAAGGACGCAGCGTGAATTCATTTCGCGTAACACGACTCTATGTGGAACTCAAGAGCTTTCAGGAGATAGGCAATTCACCGTTTCTTAGATTTTATACATTCGTAACAGGCCAAGTCAAAGACAGACTAAAGATTATTCTAGATGCACGATTGAAGGAATATCTGTTCGCTTTGGAAAAATGAAAACGGAATACAGGGTCCATATGGTAGCCAATGACCTTTAATTGAATGCCAACGATGTTGTTGTTGTTGTTCGCAACCTTCTTCCACTAAGACTAAGAGAATATGTTCGACACGTGAAACTCAAGGCAAAGGGAATTAGTTTTGCATATTTTCCTGTGTGCATCCAAAATATTATTAAAAGATTTATATAGCTTCAAAAACCGAGATAACGAAGAAACCTTTGGAACAAAAAATTATTTCAATGAAGGTATGTACTCATTCAACAACAAACCAACATTCATATTGCTCAGCGGTTAATTTAAAGGTTGTCTGCCTGAATATCTTAAAAATCCTCTTCTGCAATAAGAAAGTGCAATGATCTCTCTTCTCCTTATTCCTTTCTAAAACTTTGTCTAGGCCCAGCAATTAACCACACGGAGAACATGCGGACGACCACTTTTCCTGGTGCTAGTGGCGTTGACCCAAATTGCTCAAGAGCTCGCTCGGATAATGAAATGCGATATGTAACAGCTCAACTTTGGGCTAATATCTCGGCACATGCAACTGAATGTGATAAGCGTAGGCTCGTAGGCGCACAGCAACGGCGTGGCAACTGCATCCTGCAACGTCAGACAATTATCACACCGCAGGCAACTGTCCGGGATGTAGTTGGGCACTGACCATTGTGATAGACATGTAGTGGTCTACCAAAATAATGCTCCACACTGCGAGTAATATAATGCCATCATCGACTACATCTCTGATGAGAGTTTTGAGGGCGAATCCAACACGTAAGGCTGGTTTAATATCTTTGTTCAGGTGAGTATCTCTCTCTCTTCGCTTCTATGAGCAAAGCGCAAACTTATCAAAGGTTGGTCTTCCTCAGCCGGTTTAAATTGTTTTTACTGGTGTAATTTCACGCAGACATCTTTCAGATCAATAGGAAACGGTTACATTGACCTTGGAGCGCCCTTTTAAAGGTGCTTAATAGCAAAGACAACGTTTGGCAGGACGCTCCTTGCGCAGACTTTTGCCTTTAGTGGTTAAAACAGAGGGCACGTGCGCAGACTTAAAAATACACTGCGTTGAAGCTGTTAATTAGTTTAAAAGTAGTTAATTCCTCCGGAAGCTAGAAAAAAGACGAAGTTATTTTCAAAGGCCGATCAGAGTTTCTATTCACAGTCAAACCTGTTAACTATATTATATTGGGTGGAAAGTTAACAAGCAATGACTGGGTGAGTTGAAGCTGGAATATGAAATTAAATGGAACATTCAATTCTGTCGCTTACATGCGCTTTATCAGCGATTGTTTTGCATTGTTCCGTATGCTCATTTCTTTCGTTTTCTGTGTGGAGTGGCAAAATGGTTGCCTGAAATGTCATTTAAATGTATTCTTTATGTTACCTTCACGCATGCGAGATCAGAAGCACTAACTCAATTTAGTAAAACATTGGTGCGGTGTATAGGAGGCCAGAATGGGTGTGGCCAGCGTAAAGAGACTCAAAAGGTCCGGTCAAATAGGTGTGCCATGTCTCCTCATCAAGCCTTTTGATCAGCGTGGGCATTCGACTCATGTGTAGGAGAGAGACGAAGGTGTAAGGTCAGCGAAAGGGACAGTGTGCCCACGGCACTCGAAGCCTACTCCTGATTGTAGACAAATTGACGCGCATATGACCTATGACGAAACACTGAAATCCGTGGCTCAGCAGGCGGTGGCATGACACGCTAACTAGCCTCTCCTCTCAGGAGGGAGATTCAGACTGAAATGACGCCTTCTTAATGTGTCCGCCATGGCACTACCACTCCGTGGCGTCGAAGTTGGGTATGAATCCTCTCACCTCCGGTCTCCTTGACTTGTTTCATGACACTGGGCCGTGTTGGTGGAGGAGAGAGAGCTAGTTTCGCCCGTCATTTTCGAAGATGGCGACCCTATGCTACAGAACATGGCGATGCAGGTACGGTGACTTCTCTGGATTGCGGTGAGTGTAGACTTGCATTGAATCTACCTAACTCTCTGTTCCAGTTCCAACTTGCATCCGGTGTGAAGGCAAAGTCAAAAAGACCATAGTTGGGAGAGACCGCAGGTCCACTCACTGTGCTCCAACACAAACGACAACACAACAGCATAAAGGGAGAAGGGTGGCTCGGATCCCAGCTGACCGGAGATGGGCGAGGCAGAGGACAGAGTGCAACCCTACTATCACCCGTTGTTATTTGCATGAAATTCTGATTTATACTGCGTAGACAAGGCCTGCGTGGCATGCGAAGATTTGTTGTCTAACACTTTCAGCCACTTGCCCACAACCCCTTCCGGTAAGTCTGCTATGATCTTGCTATCGAGTCAGGTGGGGAAGAGGAGCTGACATTACATTCCTGCCTCCACGCTGTTGGGCAAATTAAAATCTCATCATTCAGGTTGTCAGACTGCGGGCACGACTGCTATGACCTGGGTCTGAAAAAAACTAGATTGTCCGCCGATTACATCTACCGTATTCCGTCAGCTGTAAGTGCACGTTCGGAGTTGTATCAAGTAGAGAGTAACACTAAATCAGGATTTCCGTTTCGAAACACTTACATGTTTGTCAACTGTGTCTTAAGTTACACAGTATCTTGAAACGTAACCCTTTCGTAAGATATCTTTCTACGGTCTGTTTTCTGCTCTTACGTAAGTTAGAAATTGAAATAGCAAAGAATTAACAGATTGAGAACGATTTTAGAAGATGTATTGTCACTCGTTTGACGATTCATACTTGTAGAAAGAAACTTTCAATTGTCGAAGATGGTAGAAAGAGCAGCAATTTAAATGGTAAATGTTCACGTTTGCAAAAGAAAGGTTCCCGACGGGCCAAAATTACCAAGATTTTCCTAACTTTGCCGTCTAAACAGGTAAAGTAGGTGAATATCCATCAAAGAACTATGGTATTGGTGAACCATTTCATTCGACAACCTATAGAATATATTTTTTTATTTGCGCGAAGGCATTATGGGATAAACTTATTGTCTGAACAACATAAATTACTGGCCTGTAGTAAGTAGCTGCTAGAGAATTTGGCGATTATACTTTTCGCATATAAAATATAATAAATTGTTTTGTGCGAATTTAAACTGCTGATATGTTACAATATCATCTCAATGGTGGTTAATACTGAGTCTTCTCAAAAACTTGTGGAAAGATAAGAGGCGAATAAGTATTTACTTTGTGTGCACACCCTTGAGGAATTTCCAATCAGTCACCAAATGCGGATGGAACCAGATAGGAGGGTTTACATTTATTTTTGCACTTTACAAACTACAAGCTGACAGTCTTAACCCTCTCCGAAGTCAGTGATCGAGACGTTATAAAAATGCGCCTTTTTTCTTACAACTGTAAATAAACATTAATTTAATTTCTGCATTCCAACAAAAGCCACCTGGGTGTTTCGTTTAGTGTCATAAATCTTTAATTTTGAGAAATCTGACTGATTTTCTACCGTGAAAATAAATACAATGTTGACGTGGCAACTAAGATTATTTTTGTAGTTCAATGTAACGATGTAGGTCGGTGATTTTCCCTTCCAAAAACAGCAACGGTAGGCATGATTGTTATTGAAAGCGAAATTTCCAGTTAGATCACAATGTATCACAAAACAGATGAAGATGAATATCCACTCTGGGAATGCGCGAATCGGATGCATAACTTAATCGTTGGTGCTTACTAAAATTTGGATTGTACTTTTCAGGTGTATTTAAATGACAGGGGGATGATTCGTCCGCTGGAGGTTTCAAACATTGATTGAAATTTCGCTTTACTTGTGACTCATATTGTATCGCATATCGACCAGCCAAAAATTGCTGGAGTACGTAGTTTAATTATGTTTAATAACCACCACTGATAAGGCAATTATTTATAATTCGTTGTTTCAGAAAAAAGGATGATCATGTGTACTATTACTGCCCAGTTTGACAGTAGTACCCAGAATGTGTACGAGGATATTCATGCATAATGCAAAATTAAGCAAGGAAGTAGATGATATAGTCAAAGCAACATGCAGAAGTATATCACTCATTCATACGCAAGTTCAGTTTTAAAAAAAAGTGAACAGTTTTTTTAAAACAACCTCCATTCGTTTAAAGGCTTGCAAGTGGACTTTAGTGCAGGAAAACAATGAGTTAAATTTTTGAAAGCTAGCTCATCACTTTCATGAAATACAACTAAAATAGGCGCAGAATTTAACAAAGCATGGACAACAGAAACAGTTAATTATCCAGTGAGCGAGTGAAAAGATTTTCAGTTAAATGCCAATACTTCATTCTTTTGTAATCGTTGTAAGAATTCAGACTCTAGAGGAAAGAGTATGATCCCAGGCAAATCATGTCAATTTATAAGCACTCAATAGAGAGAGAGAGGGAGTTTCATGCGGATAAACTGAGTAATTTTGGTTAAAGAGCATGGGCATATGCGGTTAACTTCAAGACCGAGGACATCAGCCTGCCACGAAAATAGCAACCACGTACGGTGGCCAAGGCTACCAGTCGCTACATTAAAATGAATAGTACGCAAGGTCGAGGATTGTGTGCGTGGCAACCGGCAGAAAATCCAGGGCCTCGAGACAAGCAACGCATCCGTTTGGCTCTTCTGTCAGGGCTTGCAGGCGGTCAAAAGGCACAGCCAGTTGCCTGGGTTTTTTATGTGCATGGCGCACAAATTTACGAAGCCAACGGAGGATTCGTCGGTTTCGTTATTACGCGCTGATATCCGGCACCGGCCGGGACATATGTGCATACACTTATGCCCTAACTTATACCTTCCTAATCGACCACGTCGAAAAAAGTAACACCCATTGATCTGATGTAACTTTTGGAAGCTTATGACGGAGACAGTCAGGTTTTCAGTGGAACACGAATGCATCACTTTCCAAGATAATACTGGGCTTATTTTATCCAGGAACCTGAGAGATATCTTATAGACTAAAACTGTATGTTTAAATCAGAAAAAGTTAAGTGTCTTGGCTTTCACTATTGAGTATTTTGAAGCATAAGCTTAAGATCAGTAATATCACGATACTAAAAATTGAATTTCGATTCGCAGCCTGCAAAAACAACTCGTCGTGTAGACTTCATTTTGTAATTTATTTTTGTGTCATAAAAACTTTCAATTTTTTATGGATAGCAGATTGCAAATTATACCGGTTTTGCAATTTATAAATGAAGAATGTGTAAAATTAGCTTTATAGCATTTTACGTATATGATGTTGAGTAAGAAATGTCCACTTAAAATGCATCGTGTCTGTCCCCTTATATATGCACCTTCTAAAATGTACAAGATGGTCCATATCCTTGTAACGCATTCTCAACAGAACTGACTTGCATGCATATACAACGGCTTGTAATCAACAACCTTATGTACAACATTATGTACAACATGATGTAGGAATAAACCAAATATTCCAAATTGGGACAAACACATTCCTTAGTTATCGACTCTGAAAAAGGTGTATTTTCCTGTGAGATGATTACAGGAAAAATAATTGTTTTACGTTGCCATAAAACAGACCTGAATTTCTAATAACAGAAAAAAACTTCAAAAAAAACCGCATATGTTTTAAGTATTTACTAACTGTGTTTTTTGCAGACGTTCAATTTGACATGCTTTCCAAATCCAGCATTTGGACGTAAAACAAATTATTTTGAAATCAAACTCTGTGTGAATTCATATGCCCACCAGACTTAAATTATACTTTTAACAATTGAACCAAAGCATTTCAGAATTGCTGTCAGCTGCTTATGAGATAAACACATCTGCTCAGTTGAACTTCTAGTATGCAGCTTAATTGCACGCTATAATAGTTACTTAATACAAAAGTGATTCATTTGAAATGGACGTGTCACTTCCGTCCAATGCCCAATATCGCTACCGTCGTACACGTCGTCAATTTGATCTCCCGCAGTGTTATTCAGGCTCAATGCTTTCATCTATGCTTCCATTTTCGTATATTCCTCCGCTGGCCTAAAATACGATTCAAAGGGCCAAGGGTGTATTGAAGAAACGTCTTACATGTCGAGCAACTGCGCCACAAGGGTGTGCGTCTGTTGCCGGCTGTCGAGAGTGGGGCCTTAACAGTTTTGCTTGACCGAGCTGTTTTAACTTAAAGGCTTTGTAAAGTGCGTTAGGGCTTACATACTCAAAGGAGATTCCTCCCAAAGGCAGACCAGTCTGCTTGGATAGGTATTCAGGTCGTACCGGATGAACACATCCCGAAGATCGATCCTGAAGCGATGCATGGTTATTGTTGGTGTCTCTTTGAGCCTAAAGCCGAAGATAAGTCTCACCCTGAAGTTACGTTTCCCGAGACACAAGTTAACAACCTTCAGTTATCCTTACTTAGGCTCAATCAATAGGAATCAAACTGGCAAAAACAGCGTATCCTGTGAGAAAAGCAAGTCCAGCAATAACTCACGTGGGCTAGCTAAAGTCCATAAAAAGGTCATGATCTAGACATGTATCCTGCTACATTTTAGGCATATATTTTAAAGCTACAAAGATAGCTGCATGTGATTTACTACATCTCGGTTGGTTTGCCATACGTGTGCTTTTTAAAATCTCGAAAATGCTTTTCATCGAGTGCTGTTAATAAATGCATATTCACACACTACTGAAGTTTCATGGGCACAATGCGAATCTTACGTAGTTTTTTCAGCTGAAATGGACTGATGTTAGCCTTTAGATGCTTATAAACTCACAAACAGAACCTCAAAATTTTAATGCCAAAGTATTTATCCCTGGCTGACATCTTAATTTGGGGGGAGTTAAATCACTCGATATTAAGTTACTATTATTTCGTCAGAAAAGGGTAAAGTTATGAATGTCAGAAAGAAGAGACTAAGCCTTACGAGCACAACGTTTTATGGGTAGATCACTGAACTAGGTATCCAAAGGTATATAAATAAATAAATTTACAGTTTACCGTACGCGAAAATCCTCATGGCTTATTAAACAACAGACGTCGAATTCGAAACTGGAGACTTTTCAGTCGTTGTTCGGTGGCAGTCTTCTTTACGAGGATATCTCAACCATCAGCAACCACACGATACACTTACTTTTTTGGAACAAGAAACATGGATAATGTATTTGTCCCGATTATTTTGAACTCTTCTGACAATTAAAAGAATGCGGATCGAATTTCTGAGTGTATTTTGTTAATTTCAATGTTGAACATTAAGACAATGTTTAGCGTGTGCCTTTTTTGTGAAAAAGTATAATACAAATCTCGTAAATTAGTGAGCATTTTTGGAATAATAAGATTAAAATATACCTCCGCAACTAAATATGCATTTAGATTTGGTGACACGCAGCATGCTGCAATCAGAATCTTTTTGTATTGTCATAGCTTGCTCGTCTTAACGTGGAAGGTGTACTGGTAATTTGATAAATTAACGTCTTCATGCCTCTTTAAAATGTTACTATTTTGTTCTCAGAATTTCTAAGTGCGTATTTTTTAGACCGAATAAAAACTGGCTGTATACGAAGGAGTGCTATTGCAGAATTTGAATAAATGTCACTTAAATAAACTCCTACGAATTAATCAAGTTAAAATCCCCAACTTCTGATTTGCTGGCCTTCATAAGACCTGATCAAAAATGTTTGACTACGTGTTATCCTTTTTTGATGGATGTGTTAAAATTACATTCAAGACTGTGGACCGGTTGGCTTCCAAGGAAACGTATCTGACAGGAGACAAAACTGTTCACAAATATCATGTCTGTTGTTTGACCTTTTTGGCAAACCAGACTACTCTAATCAGAGATTAAATTGAACGTTGCAAAGCTAGCCATGTATTTTACACTTGACACTTTGGTCTCGCGGCATATCTTCTGTGACACTTTCAATAGTACTTAAGGAGTGCATTTAATTTGGACGAGGTGGGCCATCCATCCTCTACAAAACTAGTGGAAATATTTCCCCTCTCTATTAAACGTAGCCACTTGCAAAAAGAAGGGTGGATAGTATCCGGTTCTGAGTGGTTGTGCACCCTTTAGCTTGGAAGGCTTTAAAAACAATTATCCTTTTACTTTCCTGCTTTGAAACAAAGTTGTGCATAAATAATAGTGTTTTGTAAGAACAAATACTCTTTATCGTTCTGAACCATGTCAAGATAAATAAAAAGTAGATGTGTGATCTCATTAAATGTCAACCGCAATTTGGAAAGGTAATTTTAATTCTGAAAATGTACTGAAGAAGGTTTTAAGTTTAATTTACGTGAAGCATAATCCCAGGATATGTGAACCACCTCAGAATATCGGCCTTTTAATATGTTTCTTCCCGGCCACTAGGATAAACTGCACTTTGTAAAAATAACTTCTTTAGTGGACTAAATGTTCTCATTGCTTGTCAATTTTTGAATAAATTAAAATATATTTTGTAGAAAGCATGCAGGAAAATCTCCTTGCTTGAACTCCTTTTATAACAAACAATGACATCCTATAACTTTCCATTTGAACAAAGTGCAACTTGGTGGATTGACGCTCACAGATCGGTTGCAAGACTGACTCGTCCCTTTCTGCATTAGCAGTCACTCCTGAGCCTAAACGTCAGCCACACAGCGGCTTGTATTATAGGCAGATGAACATTATCGACAAAGACGAGGGAAACTGGAGTGGCCATTTCTGGCTTATTAGCAGTCATCAGTCAGCCACGCCTAAATCCAGCTGGTGCACCATCCGAGGCTTGACCCCCCACGACCTGCTGAGTAAAAGCCTAAAGTTTTTAACCGTTTAGCCTTGGGCTAGTTGTCTAGCCAGTTTAGATTGACAATATTCATATTGTTGGATGGAGGCTGACCTATCGTCTAGGGGTAGCTTTCGGTTAAAAAAAAGGTTCTCGTCTGTCGCTTTTTCAAACATCTGGAAATGTACATTCATATTACATTGTATTTGCCTTTGTATGCATACTTTTTATAATTTATACGCACTTCTGTGTTCCTGGCCCTCAAAAGGCTAAACAAAATATAGTTGACCATCTTTATTCGCTTGTGTTAGATGTGCGTTGATGGTACTGCAGGTAGCGCGTTCTCGACAAGAAGTAGACACGCGCACGAAGGTTTCATCTGTTGTCTGACTCGATGTTAGAGAAATTGGCTACCCTCCGTATAGCTTACAGTGGAGTTTTGACGCCTCTCATCTATGTGCACGATCTCTAGTGCCTACTAGGCGGTGGGCAGCACACATTTTGTTATGGCATGGTGTGTTGCCCACCCACTGCTTGATTCCCAAGAGAATTACCTCGATCTGATACATTTCGATGGTCTTACAGCCGTCCTACATCGAAACTTTCGAATTACAAACCAGAAATGAGACTTTTTTCTGCTTCTAAATGATCAGTGAGCAAGTTAGCTCGGAATTGGCACTTCAATTGCACCTTAAGAACCGGGTTACTTTTCTTTGCTGTCTCTGTTGATGGCTTTCTGTGAGGGTTCCAAACGTAGAAAGGACCACCTGACTCCCTTGTCTTTACTGAGGATCAGAATATATCTCAAATATATGCGAGATTTTGGGTTCAGGGATTTAAGTTCCCATCTTTGCACATCTATCCTAATACCGCAAATTTATTCAAACTTCTCGAACATGCTTATCATCATCGGGACCCTGTGTGAGCCTTTTTCGCGTCTGCGCAAATGAGCCGAGCAGCAAAAGCACACAGACTACAAATGGTGGCGACGGATTCCTTAGGTCATGACCCTCTCGGAGGCTTTTAGCCACCTTCTCACAGCACATGAAGTTGGAGTCATGAACAGACCGAAGGCAACGATTCGGCTTTAGCTAATGAAAGTAAATGACCCACTTCCATGGCTGGAAACGTCTTCAGAGGTTTATCTGAGCTGGTGCAGTTGCGGCAAAGAGAATCCGTCTGGAAAAACAGGAAGAGTGCTGTGAAAGCGAACGGCCTGAAAATCAGCCGCAATGTGGAGAAATAATGTAAATTCTCAACTCGAGGCTTATCAGAGGAGTCCCGATCACAAATACAAGTATGAGAGGCTGAAACCCCTGCGAGAGGTGAAAAACAAGCGAGTCCCATGTTCACTGAATCCTGATAAAAGGGCCTACGTCTATTAACAGGTGTGATAACCTCCTCATCCCATATTCATGGTTGAGACTTAGATTGGTCAAAGTAATTTTCCACTGCGAAAGCGTGCACACGATCACTGCTTGAACAGTCAGTTTTGGTGAGCAGATGGCCGAGCCATCATCACACTAATATCTATCACGGGGGGAATACATTTTAGCAATAAAGGACTCGGATGTTGGCACCATAGTAGGTATCGCAGCAAAGGCCAACCACCCTCGATGGAGCGGAGCAGTTAATTATAAAATGTAGTCGGTAGTGTATGGACTGCATCCTGTAAATACAACAACTCTGTTCTGCGTTTTACCTGTATCTGAGGCCATTTATCATGATAGGTTCGAGTATGAATCCAAAACTTCAGGCGAATGAAGCTCTTGTTCTGGGAATCATGTCTACGTCTCTATCGTGATCCAAACTAAGTCCTTATTTTGGCAATGGGAGTTTAATTTGAGAAAATTGATTGATTGTGAGTAGTTTATGCTGAATGCAGTGCTTGAAATAAGGCCGTTGGATTACAAAAACATAAGGAATTTACTTATCATGGTAACAAAAATAACTTACGTCAATCAAGGCAATCTATAGTGGCCCTCGCCGCAAAACTAACCCAAGAACTAGGTTTGCAACATTAGTAAGGACAACCATGGCCTTTGTCTTTCGCATCAGTGCATGCAGACGATTTACGGTCATTGGTCAGTGTACATGGTTTGTAAATGTACGAACATAGCTCGATCATGGATGTGGACTATGTTCACAGCTTGCTTCGCGCCAGGCTGGAAGTAAGCGAGGGACTTGCACGCAGATTACATTAACGCGATCGTAAATATTCGCCGCATCCACTGCTAGCCCTCCTATTCTTCCATCTGGGCCAAGTGGCATGACATATTGTCGTAGCCCGGAGAAAAGGAGATTTTATAGGTGAATTGTACGGCAAAAATTTGAGAGATTAGTTTAGCATGCATTTAGCCTTCTTATGTTGATTTCGTTGAGTATATTGGAGCCCCAGAAAGCCGTTTACTAAAGAACACCACAAGTTCGACCATATATATTGAAGAAAAATAGGCTGCATTTGGTGAAATCGGAGGTTGCTTGACATTCAAGAAATTTCCTACGCTATTAAGTATCACAGATCAAAGTTCATCGTTTGTGTCTATTGGGCTATAAAAGAACATTAATCTAAGACAGTAAGTAATTTAGTTAGTTAGTAAGATTTGAAATAAATATTTTATGGGTTTAAAACATTTTATCAGAAATCAATTAAAGTCGAGGAAGACAAATGTAAGGAATTGCATTTTTCCAGCATTAAGGATAAAATGCAAATTTCCAAATTATTTTGTCCAGTTTACTGATGTTAATTACCCCAAAATGCAGGAATATACTGTATACCAGTATCTTTTGGTTTACTACGGTATAAATGAATAATCTTAAAATGGCGTACAAGGTACTCTGGCGATAGAACACAGAAACACCTATTTTATATTGGAAGGATTCGATATGATATTTTTTTATAACAGTCTCTATTAATCCGGAATTTAGCAATACAATAAACAAACGATTAATAATTTGCGCTAAATTGTAGACGATATTTGGATTTTCCGTTGCCTATATGTTTTCCTATAACGCAGCATTAAAGAAAAAACAGATCTTTTAACGTTACGATATAAAGTTCATAGTGACTTCTTTCATTCTTGGCAGGAAAATGAGCAATTTTTTCTGTAAGGTCACAAAACCAAAGTATATTCCAAATTTAACCTTGGCGTAAGCTTTGAAAAGGTAAAATCCGCATAAATATATGAATACCGCACTTTTTAAAGGGGCAAGTTATTACAAAACGTTTTTAATTTCCTTTAAGTATAGTAATATTTGACGTTCGTTGAGGGTGTTCCTTTTACTCGGCATCAGGTTTTCGTGTTTGCATGAATCCAAAAATATGATGTTAACGGCCATCTTCATTATAACGAATATTCACAAGCTTGCTACCTCGATAAACACTTGTAAGTTATGTCTTATTTTGACGGTGTTGGTAAACATCTACAGCGGGATATACATTTATTGCCATTTTATTGAAATCAACGAGAATTATGAAATAATCAAAGGTAATTCAAGGACGATTTGAAACGAATTGTAATCCAATACCAAATATACCTATTCAGCAACTTGAGGAAAATATATTTTTCTGAATGTGAATGTTTACATTAATGTGAATTTTAATGTGGATGTTAACGTTTTTCACCCGACATATGCACGTTTCATTAATGTAGAAAATTAAACAAACGGAAGCAAACCACTTGACTATGTTATTCAATTTCGTGGAACAAGCACTATTCCCAAGTTTAGTCAGAAGTTATCGGCAATCTTGAACTCGTCCCCTCGATTTGTAAAGTTCCTTGGAACATGTGAAAGCCGGAAAATTCACTTTTTTCCCTTCAAGGAAGGTTGCTGTGGACTAATCATAGCAGACCACGGTGTGTCAGTTCCAGGACATATTTGAATGCACGCACACTCATCTTTACATCCTGAGTCAGGGGCATAGATAAAAATACAGTTTGGGCCGTATCACATGCAAAGTGCAACAATTTACGAAAGCTTGACGATCTCTCGCAAACTGGCCCTTACATAACTTAAAAGGCTTTGAAGTACTAAAAAAATTCGATAGGAATGTAAAACCTAAAGGAAATATGAAAAGTAATATTTCTTCAGTTTGAAATACATACTTTTTTTACAAATGTGGCCAGTGTTCAAAACGTGATAAATCGCTGAAACTGTGAATAATAAATTTAAAATTAAATTATCGCCTAACATCATAAACATACCATTTTGTGTTTATTAAGAGAACTTTCCATGCGCTGAATATCTTTATTGGTATTTTTAATATAGCATGACAATAAATGACAACTCATCCTTGAAAAGCCGGTCAAAATTTCACGATTTCTGATGTTTTCAATCCATTGCCCAAAATTTAGATAATGTAATATTTATTCATCAAAACGTTTAAAGTAAGATAGTTCTTAAATTTATTTACCAAAGAGGCGAGATTTTGGATCTTAGTTTTACTACAGATGACCGATGAAATCATATTTGTATATCCATCCAAACAGGAAAACTCGAGGTGGATAATTAACTATCGAGTATCCGCGTAACTTATGGTTTGATAGTGGTATCAATATGAATAGGTGTAATTTAGACCGGTTTTTCGGCTTTCATGAAAACAAGAGATCCATTTTCTGCCGAGTATGAAAGAACTCACTTTTAGCTTTATATTGAAACGTCTTGCACTTTATTTGTTTAAATTATTGCCCCATTTCTAGATTTTGAATACACACCAGAGTGCCTGAATACATAATATTATTTTGCGAAAACTGGTAATCTTCTCTCCACTGCATTTCTCAATTCTAGATAAGCGGAGATTGTATTATGAAAATGACCTTATTCCATGCTTCGAATTTTAAAAATATCTTATTCATATCAATCTTTAGAGCTACCTATATGTATCCTGTAATCGTTCCGCGTTGTAAACGTATTAAAACAGAACATACTGGTAAAAAAGTTGTTTCTTGCGTTTTGTGGAAAAAATGTCATAAAATGTGGAAAATTTATTAAGCCGCATTATGTCCTTGTATTTGAAATAAAATGCAATTCCTCACAATTGCCTGCACCTGATTTTCGGTAAATTAAGATTTAAATTTCCGATAGCAGAAGGAATATATTTGTAAACTCTCTTACCTGTATTAATGTTCATTTAAAGTACAATGCATAAAAACTGTGGACTTTGCTCCATGATATTAAATAGCATGAGATTTCTTGAATTTCCGGTAACCTCCGATTTTGGCCAAATCTTGTCTGTTTTCCTTAAATATAATGAAGTAAAAAAGCAGCGTTCTGTAGCAACAGGCATTCTGAACCTCAACTCTACTCAACAAACAAAAAAACAGTACTAATTGAGCGCTTAAACTTTCTACCAAATTTTCAGAAAACATTGCATTATTTATGTCACCTACCGTAGCACTGCTTGAATGTATGCACATTTCGGAAAGCTACTGCAGAGGTCTTTTTTTGTTCAGGGAAACGTTAATGGGCAGCCAGATCCTCGAAATCTAATCTAAAATTAATATATCCTACAATCACAGAAACATTACGTTGACATTGAACATTTAAATAAATCAATGAGCCTTTTTTAATAAATTTTGTCTTGACACCTTCAAATATGACATCTAGGTTGTTATAATACACCCGTATCCGCGTTCTCTAACTGATAAATTCGTTCGCATTGCGTGCGAACATCCCTCTTGCACGCAGATAAAATAAACAGATAAAATAATAATAATAAACCGACCGATACTTACACAGAACGTAGGCAACGTAAAGCTCATACAGAATGTTCAAGGTGCAGTATTTATTAACTGAACAGATTAAATGGTTAGCAAAAAACACATGATTTCCGTTTTCTATCAATATCACAGTGCCCGGGTTTATTTATGCCCTTGATCATCGAACAGCGGTTTCACATGTAACGTTTTCAGCTGTTATGTTGACTTTCAGCAGTTTTTCTTCCTCATTACTTAGAGCTTATGCACTCAGTAGCTGCGCAGCGTACTTCTGCATGTATTATTAGCAGAGCTTGTTTAAATTTCCTTTGGTGTTGTCTGTTTAAATCATAGGTGTCATTAGGTGGGTCTCTTATTGAAAAACAACTGCCTCTGTTTCAAGGTCCAGTGACCCAATTTGTCTATGACATTAGTCTGCATCGTATGAACACGCTTGAAAAGTTTATTCAGCAGTGAAAAACCATCAGGTACCGTTTTCCATCTTCAAACATCTGCTTCATTACCGTGACCAGTATAGCAATAGATTTATATTACTGGCTGCCTCTACTGGCTAGTCAATGGGTGATTATGGAATGCTACTTTATATTAAAGTTGAGGAACGGTTTGTTGTCGACAAATATTTCCTATGGTCTGTGCACTTGTATGGAAATTCCGCGTCACTTCCTGTCGTCCGTAGTTAGACAGATTGATTAAATTTCACCTAAAAACTCAAGTAAGGTAGGAGAATACGGTGGTGTGGGCGGTGAATGGTACGACGCGTCATTATCAGGCGTCAGCGCAGAAAGGAGCGGAGCTTGCACGAGGTCCCGCTAGGCGCGCAAAGGCCGCTATGGATGGTCAGCTTCTGTTATTGCTACTAAAAAACGTTTGGCTGATTAGCTTAGGATAGCTAGATGGGACCTTATAAATCATAGGAATAACTTTGATGGGCTACATGCGATACCCGAAATCAACACTAGGTGCACAAATGGCGCCATAGTCTATTACTAGTCATGTCGGGAGTTGTTTTAGTATTTTTTCGGATAGGCGCCAGTTTGTACGACCAAAAGAACCTGCTCCAAAGCAGCCGGTAGGGGAATAAATGCACATTGAAGTGATTTGCAATGGAAAATGATTCTTACAGCTTGATCAATGCATCTGCTTACGAGTTCACACACAGCGTCTCCTTACAAAGAGGTTTTACTCAATAGAGCATGCGTTTCGGCAGTCTTTTGTTTTTTAAAGGTTGCTCGGCAATATTCTTAGCACTTAAACTACCAGGATACCCATTATCTTGAAGCAGGTCCTGGGTTTAATAAGGCTCTCCTGAATGCTGTCTGCCAAAAACATTATCTAGCACTTTTCACCAAACAACGAAATCGATTCCATTTTTTCGGTAGATGCTAATTTAGTTCTCTTTGCTTTTACTTCTTCAACTCATAAGTGCCATCAGGGGGTCTCTTACTGAACACCAAAAATACCTCCGTGCCAAGGGCCAACGAATCCCATTTTCTTGTAATATTCAATTGCATCGTATGAACACAACTCACAAGTTCAATCAGAAATCATCATTAATCAGATTGTCTTCCCTTTGAGTGGTAAATAGAAGTTGACCTCTCACCGTTACGCAACGTTATTTTTGAAAAAATTATAAATTGGTACCAGCTAGACTGCAGTGTGTAAGTTCAAGAAATAAAGGTTGAGAGTAAGTCACGTACGTCACCTATGTTGATTTTGCTAAAATAAACAAGAAACCAATCCTAATGTGCTTTCTTCCAGCGTTGTACAACAGTGAAGATGGTCGACATTTATTGATTAAACAATGCGTAAGTTGCAAAAATGACAGTCTGGATACTAGCTAAAAGCCCAAGTACGTGTTTTAAGAAGGTGATTAAGAAAAAAACTGTTCCATACCATTGGCTGTCTGGAAGCAGTATCCGAGTAGTAAGGTGAAGGGTCTGCTGAGGTAGACGAATAAATACTCCAGCTTTTTCAAGAAACATCAGATCAAAAGAGTAAAAGTTTGCGCAAATAATTTGAGCATTTAAACCCCTTATTATTTTATTTTAAATTGCCGATCGTTACAGCCAAGACAGCAGTTCAGTGGCTCGATGTTACGGCGTTGGATGACAAGAAGAAAGAGCTCGGGTTTGTGTCCCAATTTTCTGAAACCTTGCAGCTCATAGCTGGTTTGATGATGCCGGATAATAAGCCAGAAATGGCTATCCCAGTGCCCTTTATCTTTGTGGGAACTCATTTCAGCAGCAAAATTCTTTTTCCTGAAAGCAGAGAAATACATGGAGTACTAAAATTTGTTTTGCGCAAAAAAGAGAACTGTTTTGGAAAGTATCGCCTTTGATAACATGCTGCATTAACTGTTTGCGTAACAAAATCAACCTCCCAACGTTCGAAGGATTTTAACCGCAGTTTTCACTTTCGATGCCTTGTATGGCCACCGTAATTGGACATGAGAAAATTAGCAGTCCAGAATACATGTGGCTTTGCGCTAAATTCCCATGAAATAATGCTAAGAATTTAGGTTTATGTTAATGTTAGGGTTAGTGTTTGCTTTAAGACACGGGTATATTTACCCTTCGTGAATTTTACTGTAGATGAATGTATTTTAAGCGGGTGAAGCAATTTCTATTACCGTGGTCTGCTTCGGGGGCCGTAGCAAGCAACCCCCACTAGAGTAATGTCATATAGTAACTAAACCCATATAAATTGGACGCGTACCCTGCATTAGAAGTTATGTTTAACTGAAACGCCATGGCTACTAAGGAGAATGAACTGATCATCTAGATTTAGGTCATTAGGTTTTTACTAGATGGTCACTTACTGGACGTTACGATGAACTAAATAGGTTAATCGATGAACTGTCGAATTTTTCAAGATTGAAAGAGTTACAGAACTCACAAATATAATTGAAAGTAATGAATATAGTTTAGTCTGCATCACCATCAGTAAGGGCGATTCAGTACTTCACTGATCAATACCTATGATACTAAATGGAAATTATGATTTATTATATTCCGAACTTCCTCATCTTTATAATCCAATAAGCTATTTCGTGGACTTATAACTAAATGGGTCCTCCTAAACGAAGTGAACATAATGTACCGATTTAATAAAACTTCCGCCTGCAGATTAAAGACCGATTGTCTGGCTTGTTTCATGATTTTAAATTTTGGTTCCTGTATCGCCTTGATCTCTAATTCAAACATGCAACTGGATATTTTACATATGCATAAAAATTACAATATTTTAATAAACTGGGGTACAATCTTCAAACCTTTACCCATATTTACCCGTATTTGATGCTGTCTCTGAAGAAAGGGTCAAGATTTAATCTGAAACTTTAGGCAAGTAAAGTTCTTATCACATTGACCGCATTTAATTCTTATCAAAATTCCTTGTGTACCTCATTCATTTCGAATTATATTTTTTGGGACCTCTATTTTATCAATACTAGCAACCTTATCTAAATGCACGGGAAATATCCTCTACATACTAAACGAAGACAAAAATTTCAAACATGCCGTCGTTCAAATGAAAAAGACATTTTGTCGTTTTAGGATTGACATCGAGACCACAATCCATTCACTGTTTAACCGGCAACGGAACCACGTCTCTGCCCATCACTTTTACAGCCATGGGAGCGTTCGCAAGCATCTTTAAAGTAAGCCGCCGTAACGAATTTATGTAGGCAGACTGCTTTTTATTTAAAAAGGACGTCTGCATGCGTTTTACCTACAACCACGGTTTATTAAGCCTGTCTGCCAAAGAAAAACTTAGTTTTCATTTTACTTGCGTCAGTTTTGCCCTGCTTAAGGGTAGTCCTTGAATGGATGCTACACTGGGAAAGAAAGGATAAGATAGAGGAGCCCACAGTGATTCTCTTTAGTTTTTAAAAATTTAATTTTTGGAATCCCTGAGAAAATTTTAATCAACACAACGACTGCACATCTTCTAAGCCTGTACAATTTTTGTCTATCCAGTTGCCACAGGAGGATAGATTTTGGGTTTTTTCTCACCCATTGTAGCCATCAACTCAAAAGCAAAGATAGTTTATCGTCAGTAGTGACAGTTTACGTATTTTTTGCTTATATTCGCGCGTTTTGCATGATAATCAGACAATCTTCGCCACGCCATCCATCGAATACAATCTCGCCAACAGCCTTCATTCCCACGCAGAAGTATCCCCTGTCACTCACACATCAGACCTACCGTTAGGTTTATCACCTGTCGAATCTGATGCCGCCTTGTTTTACTTCCTCTTCCTCGTTTGCTACTTGGAGATTCGAAACCACATCCATCACTGCAGCCTCCTTTCCTGCTAATCTGTCGTCAGACTTGTACAGATTCCTGTTATCCGAATAATGCTTTTAAATGCTAACCATTAGTAAGACAGTCATTTTGCAAATTCCACGTTGAGCTGCAAGTTCAGGCTCAGCTCCTTCTTAATGTGGCTTTTGTGGAACCAAGCGTGCATAATTGATTCTGGTTTTACGTGGATTTGTAGACCAGGTAATACGTCCGAGGTGTAGCAGGCTGTTTATCTACCTCATGGGATAGAAGCGAAACTATTTTTCGTCACCGGCCATAGGTCACCACGTTAACCTCCAAGCAATGACCTATTACATGAAATGTATTTCAAAATTCTGGAATGAGTTTTAGATTAAAAAGTATTAATTACTTGCGAGTGTTATATTTATTATTTATATGTTATAACCGATAGGATGATGGTCTTTGAATGCAAGCCTTTCGGCCAACCACAAAAACGCAATCGAGAGAAATGCTACTTGTAGTTCACCATTTTTCTGACTGGCTGCACTTTTCCCAGTTTCAAGTATGCTTTCCTAGAAACTAGGAGCAAATGTATTTTTCTGATTCTAAGTTGATAGCAAATCACATCTAGTTCAAATTTTATATTTAAATTGTATGTTATGTTTATGTTTTTAAAACGTTTTCCACTTCAATCAGTTGTTTTACCTCGATCTGCTATGGCATTCGCGCTTATGGTTTTGAGTAAAAAAGATGTATACTTTACGTTTAGGGTAAACCCTACAGTCCACTACGCTATAAACATAATACAACATAATAATCATGAAATTTGTAATGGATATGGATTATGCTGTAAACTTCGTGAGGGGCATTTATAAGCAATCGGATATGATTCAATTTAAATGAAGATAGTACAGCCTTATGAAACTCATAATTACTAATTTTTTTAAAAGCCGGAAGTTAGCCTTTCTTCAACAATACACGTTAAAGAAAAAGTTATCTTTTATCAAATGATGAATTTTAGAAGGTCATCTGTAAACAATATTTGAATTTCTAAGGGCAGCAAACTGAAATAGGACATTTAGGGTTTATAGGTGGAACCATACTCAGAGTGAAGGTACTAGCTAAAAGCTCAAACACGTGTTTTGCCGGTATTATGCCACTGCATGGTACATCTGCGGGGTATTTGACTCATCAGTGGGTTCGCCAGTATTCCCTGCGTGCTTTCTCGTCGATAATCCAGTTTCAAAATTGCTCCTTTCTAATTTCTTAAGAAATTACTTGCTAACTTGGAGTAAATGAGTTTATTTGAAGGCTTATAGGCGTAGACGTAGGCGCATGCATTTGCATGAGATGACCTCACGTGACCTTGATAGGCAGCCCACTGCCCTCTCGGTAAGCAGATATTCCCCTGATCATCTTCTTGCCTGGCCTGTTAGATTACATTGGCCAATGCAGGGAACTTCTTTAAGTTAACGTGGGTATTTAAAGCTACGACAAGTCGCATTCAGTCAGGGCTGTAGTTTGCACCGAAAATTTCCTCGTGCGTCGAGCACTTTTTTCTTAAAACGGTTGCATCACCTGCAAAGTGCCCAAATATATCACAACCTGGCATTTCAACGCGTGGTATGAAGGGCACATTAATCGAAAAGGCAACCTAATACAACGCTTGGGATACGCTTTAATCATTAAACTGAGCTTCTTGTGACCAAAAAGTAAACGATACATTTGCTCCGGAGTGGTACGTACATAATTTCACTAACTTGCTGCTCGGAAAATACCTTTTTGAAGTATCATTCCTTGGCCACAAATTCGGTTTTCGTAATCAAAGGTCAAACAGATTAGGGGCATAGGTTCAATTTGAAAACCTTTTGAGTCAGACGCATGACCTAATGCCTACAACAGCGGAGAAAGCAGAGTATTTCAAATCAACCATCGTGAATTGCTGCTAACAATATCTTAAAACAACACCACGAAGAAATGGGCATATCACGAAAGAACATCTGGAGAATCTGAAAGAATTATGCCAAAACAAGGAAATATTCATTACCAAACCGGACAAAGGTCTGTTGAATAAAAGCTTTCAATTTTCAAAGATTGAAGCAATCGTGGCTGATGATAGTAAGTTCGAAAGAGAGGGACATAATAAGGATCAAACGGAAAGCGTAGAAGCCCAACTCGCAAAATGGCTTCGGAAACTGAAAGATCAATGTTTACTTAGTGAACAGGAGTCGAAAACACTTAAACCCACGGGCACACTTCTCGCAAGGCTGTATGGTATACCAAAGATCCACAAGCCAGATCTTCCGATCCGGGCAATATTAGACATGTGTAATTTGCCCTATCACGCAATTGCGAAGTGGCTGACAGAAAGGCTTAAGCAACTTCGACACAACTAATCCCACGTACCCTACGGGACACCTTTGATTTCATCAATGCCATAATAAATACAAATCTCAATGGTAAAATGATGTTGTCCTTAGATGTCACATCTTTGTTCACTTATTTTCCTTTTGCGGAAACCATAGAAGATTTGTGCGACAAGATTGTAAGAAAGGATTTTCCGATTGTCATGCTGGTCTGAGACCTCAAGGAATTGCTCTTTTACTGCCTTTTAAATGTTTTATTTAGTTTCGATGGAAAATGTTATCGTCAGATCGATGGTGTAGTGATGGTGTAGTGATGTAGTGATGGTGTAGTGTAATGGTGATGGTTATGGTTTAGTGATGTAGTGATGTAGTGATGAAGTGATGATGTAGTGATGTAGTGAATTGATGTAGTGATTATGTAGTAATGAAGTGATAATGTAGTGATGTAATGATGATTTAGTGATGTAGTGATGATGTTGTGATGTAGCAATGAAGTGTAGTGATGTAGTGGTGTAGTGATGAATTCACCCATTGGACCTCTACTAGCTGGTGCCTACGTGGGGAAACTCGAGAACAACCAGCTCTTTCCAGTTATAAAAAACCTTTTTATTATGCTCTATGTGTAGACGATATCTTTGGAATATCAGAGGAAAAGCTTGAATTTGACACTCCCCAGGATAAAGTGAAGCAGGCACTAAATTCACTTTTAAAAAAAGAACGGAGAATGCCTCCCCTTTACAGACGTCCTTCTTAATAGAACGTCTGATGGAACGCTTCGTAGAAGGGAATTTCGTAAGAAGACATGGGCAGGACAATACACAAACTTCTACAGTTTTGCCCCGCTTAGCCAGAAACGCAGGCCTAGTCCACTACCTCACCAAACGAGCTAGGCGAATATGTAGGGTGGAAAAAGTACTCACACAGATACAGAACACCCATCGAGAAAATGGCTTTTCCGAAAAGATTATCAGTTCGTTTTTATGTATATATATATATATATATATATATATATATATATATATATATGATGGAATGGAACCGACAAAGACAAGGGGAGACCGGAATGGCCATTTCTGGCTTATTAGCCGTCATCAGCCAGTCATACCCAATCCCAAGTGTAGCACACCTGGGATTCGAACCCACAACCTTTGGTATTTGAGTCGAACGCTCTACCATTGAGCCACGGGCTCGTTGTTTTTGTCGGTTGTGATCGGGAATATGATGATAGTGTGGGGCTCACCGATCTGCTTAAGGAACGTGCTTGTTCCGTTGTGCCCTGGAGCTCAGACTAGAGCCCTCGCAGGCAGTCGCATAGCGACAAGTAGCATATGATGGAATGGAACCGACAAAGACAAGGGAGACCGGAATGGCCATTTCTGGCTTATTAGCCGTCATCAGCCAGTCATACCCAATCCCAAGTGTAGCACACCTGGGATTCGAACCCACAACCTTTGGTATTTGAGTCGAACGCTCTACCATTGAGCCACGGGCTCGTTGTTTTGTCGGTTGTGATCGGGAATATGATGATAGTGTGGGGCTCACCGATCTGCTTAAGGAACGTGCTTGTTCCGTTGTGCCCTGGAGCTCACACTAGAGCCCTCGCAGGCAGTCGCATAGCGACAAGTAGCATATGATGGAATGGAACCGACAAAGACAAGGGAGACCGGAATGGCCATTTCTGGCTTATTAGCCGTCATCAGCCAGTCATACCCAATCCCAAGTGTAGCACACGTGGGATTCGAACCCGCAACCTTTGGTATTTGAGTCGAACGCTCTACCATTGAGCCACGGGCTCGTTGTTTTGTCGGTTGTGATCGGGAATATGATGATAGTGTGGGGCTCACCGATCTGCTTAAGGAACGTGCTTGTTCCGTTGTGCCCTGGAGCTCAGACTAGAGCCCTCGCAGGCAGTCGCATAGCGACAAGTAGCATATGATGGAATGGAACCGACAAAGACAAGGGAGACCGGAATGGCCATTTCTGGCTTATTAGCCGTCATCAGCCAGTCATACCCAATCCCAAGTGTAGCACACCTGGGATTCGAACCCGCAACCTTTGGTATTTGAGTAGAACGCTCTACCATTGAGCCACGGGCTCGTTCTTTTGTCGGTTGTGATCGGGAATATGATGATAGTGTGGGGCTCACCGATCTGCTTAAGGAACGTGCTTGTTCCGTTGTGCCCTGGAGCTCAGACTAGAGCCCTCGCAGGCAGTCGCATAGCGACAAGTAGCATATGATGGAATGGAACCGACAAAGACAAGGGAGACCGGAATGGCCATTTCTGGCTTATTAGCCGTCATCAGCCAGTCATACCCAATCCCAAGTGTAGCACACCTGGGATTCGAACCCGCGACCTTTGGTATTTGAGTCGAACTCTCTACCATTAACCACGGGCTCGTTGCTTTTGTCGGTTGCGATCGGGAATATGATGATAGTGTGTGGCTCACCGATCTGCTTAAGGAACATTTATGTTCCGTTGTGCCCTGGAACTCAGACTAGAATACTCACAGGCGCAGGTGGCTGGCGCGGCCGGAGCCGCCCCTGGGCGTGCCACCACACCTGGCTTGGATTTCACGGAGTGGGAGTGCCATAAAGGCCACATTAAGAAGGAGCCATTACAACCTGACTTTCAGTCCGCCAGTCAGCCACTCCAAACAAAACACACATTGGGCTGACCACGCGGTCCGAGTTATCCCGTCAGTTGGCAAACTACCAAGCCACGGCTTTTAGCGCACCGTGATAGTTTCAAGTGCGTCAGATTGTTTATAGTGAGGAAAAAACGCTGAGCTCTCAACCTTACTCTTTCCCCCACCCTCACAATCAGACCACTGTTCGAGCCGGTCAGTTGTCTGATGCGGAAGCGGGCGCAGCTGCTGGTGACCTCGTCTTCGTGTACTACGTACACGACCTGGCCCCACAAAAACAAGCACCAGGATTTCACACAACAGTGGGTTGAACGGCTTACATCTCACATGTGTGAGATAGCCACAGGTCACGTTAAGAAGGAGCCATCGCAGCCTGACTCTCAGACCGCCAGACAGCCACTCCACACAACACACATTGGACTAACTGCGAGGTCTGAGTGTAATTGTCAGTTGGCAACCTTCCAACCGCGGCACTTAACGTGACCGCCATCTCTTCTCCTCTTCCAACTGAGCCCAGTCTCATGACACAGTCAAGAAGACCGGAGATGGGAGAGGGCGCCGGTGGCTGGTGCGGCCGGAGCCGCCCCTGGGCGTACCACCACACCTGGTGCGGATCCCACTGAGTGGGACTGCCATAAAGACCACATTAATAAGGAGCCATTGCAGCCTGACTCTCAGTCCGCCAAAAAAAGGAACCACCCATTGTGCCACAAACGTAGCTGCGTACGGCCGCTTTACAAAAGGGTGGAAACTCATTGTAGCGAGAAAGGCGACAAAGCAGCCTAACTCAACTATCTTCAACAAATGTTTTAACCTCCAACGGTTATCCTCGTAGCTTCATAGAACGCAGCAGACAACCGAGGCAAGTTATAAGGCCAGTGATAGAACCACCGAAAGTGTGGCAGGCAATGCCATATATCGAGAACGTATCTGAAGCTGTTGCGCATCGCCCACAAACCTGAGGTGACAATAAGACGTCTGTTCATGAGACCCAAGGCCCCCCTGTCACGCGGCGAAACAACGAACGTCGTCTATCGTGTTCAGTGCGGTTCCTGTGAGGCGAACTATGTCTGAGAGACCGGTAAGTGACTACGGACCCGCATGAGTGAGCACTCAAGGGCCGTAAGAAGGATGGATCAGCTTTCGTTGGTGGTGGAACACTGTGCGGTCTTTGGACACACCTTTTCTTTCCATGACGCCAAAATCCTAGGCCGAGGTATCGAGCAAACTGCCAGAGAAACGCTCGAAGTCTGGCACACCGTACCTTCTTCCATAAACCGTTGTGCGATTCTCCCGGCGGCCTACCAGGCCTTACGAGTGCCACTCAATCAACAGAATCGCAGGCAATAAATCAGACTGTTCACGGTCACAAGCAAACGCATAACGAGCCAGAACACATGCCTGAGTGAACCTATGCCACACACCAACATATTCGATGGGATTACCGCGGAGAACACAAACCAGCAAGACCTCCGGCAAGGCATTAATGTGGATGCAGGTGAAAATAGTTTGCGTACGAACACCGATGATGGGCGTCTCCAACTCGATAGGAACGAAGACACCGGCAACGACTCAGCAACCACCGATGAGACGTGCACGGACAGATGCAAACGAGGGACGAGAAACAGACATGCGGGTCCGGGACAACAAACGCGGGTAATGCAGACGAGGTCAATAACACTTGCCATCCCGACACAGCCCCCAGGCGAGGCTAGGGAGAAAAAAATCAATGATCAGCAGGACAACAATTAACTCCCCCACCCCCCTGCAGTGCATTCTGCACGAATAGCTGTAGAGCCAGCATGTTCAGAACCCATAAATACTGTGAGGCGCCGTACTGAACCTACCTCCGACGATGGAATCTTGTTTGATTTTGAAACGTCAGGATATTAAACCTATTGTTTCCGTGACGGCCTCTTCTTCTGATTTATGCCCGGGGACGCGCATTTTCACTTCAATTAGCAATATATATATATATATATATGGAATGGAACCGACAAAGATAAGGGAGACCGGAATGGCCATTTCTGGCTTATTAGCCGTTATCAGCCAGTCATACCCAATCCCAAGTGTAGCACACCTGGGATTCGAACCCGCAACCTTTGGTATTTGAGTCGAGCGCTCTACCATTGAGCCACGGGCTCGTTGTTTTGTCGGTTGTGATCGGGAATATAATGATAGTGTGGGGCTCACCGATCTGCTTAAGGAACATGCATGTTCCGTTGTGCCCTGGAGCTCACACTAGAGCCCTCGCAGGCGGTCGCATAGCGACAGATAGCATATGATGGAATGGAACCGACAAAGACAAGGGAGTCCGGAATGGCCATTTCTGGCTTATTAGCCGTCATCAGCCAGTCATACCCAATCCCAAGTGTAGCACACCTGGGATTGGAACCCGCAACCGTTGGTATTTGAGTCGAACGCTCTACCATTGAGCCACGGGCTCGTTCTTTTGTCGGTTGTGATCGGGAATATGATGATAGTGTGGGGCTCACCGATCTGCTAAAGGAACATGCATGTTCCGTTGTGCCCTGGAGCTCAGACTAGAGCCCTCGCAGGCGGTCGCATAGCGACAAGTAGCATATGATGGAATGGAACCGACAAAGACAAGGGAGACCGGAATGGCCATTTCTGGCTTATTAGCCGTCATCAGCCAGTCATACCCAATCCCAAGTGTAGCACACCTGGGATTCGAACCCGCAACCTTTGGTATTTGAGTAGAACGCTCTACCATTGAGCCACGGGCTCATTGTTTTTTCGGTTGTGATCGGGAATATGATGATAGTGTGGGGCTCACCGATCTGCTTAAGGAACATGCATGTTCCGTTGTGCCCTGGAGCTCAGACTAGAGCCCTCGCAGGCGGTCGCATACCGACAAGTAGCATATGATGGAATGGAACCGACAAAGACAAGGGAGTCCGGAATGGCCATTTCTGGCTTATTAGCCGTCATCAGCCAGTCATACCCAATCCCAAGTGTAGCACACCTGGGATTTGAACCCGCAACCGTTGGTATTTGAGTCGAACGCTCTACCATTGAGCCACGGGCTCGTTGTTATGTCGGTTGCGATCGGGAATATGATGATAGTGTGGAGTCACCGATCTGCTTAAGGAACATGCATGTTCCGTTGTGCCCTGTAGCTCAGACTAGAGCCCTCGCAGGCGGTCGCATAGCGACAAGTAGCATATGATGGAATGGAACTGACAAAGACAAGGGAGACCGGAATGGCCATTTCTGGCTTATTAGCCGTCATCAGCCAGTCATAC
Organism: Schistocephalus solidus; assembly: GCA_017591395.1. NCBI lineage: Eukaryota > Metazoa > Platyhelminthes > Cestoda > Diphyllobothriidea > Diphyllobothriidae > Schistocephalus > Schistocephalus solidus. The sequence goes on along the minus strand of WEDG01003974.1, from coordinate 199,767 downwards.
CCAATCCCAAGTGTAGCACACCTGGGATTCGAACCCGCAACCTTTGGTATTTGAGTCGAACGCTCTACCATTGAGCCACGGGCTCGTTGTTTTGTCGGTTGTGATCGGGAATATGATGATAGTGTGGGGCTCACCGATCTGCTTAAGGAACATCCATGTTCCGTTGTGCCCTGTAGCTCAGACTAGAGCCCTCGCAGGCGGTTGCATAGCGACAAGTAGCATATGATGGAATGGAACCGACAAAGACAAGGGAGACCGGAATGGCCATTTCTGGCTTATTAGCCGTCATCAGCCAGTCATACCCAATCCGAAGTGTAGCACACCTGGGATTCGAACCCGTAACCTTTGGTATTTGAGTCGAGCGCTCTACCATTGAGCCACGGGCTCGTTGTTTTGTCGGTTGTGATCGGGAATATGATGATAGTGTGGGGCTCACCGATCTGCTTAAGGAACATGCATTATCCGTTGTGCCCTGGAGCTCAGACTAGAGCCCTCGCAGGCGGTCTCATAGCGACAAGTAGCATATGATGGAATGGAACCGACAAAGACAAGGGAGACCGGAATGGCCATTTCTGGCTTATTAGCCGTCATCAGCCAGTCATACCCAATCCCAAGTGTAGCACACCTGGGATTTGAACCCGCAACCGTTGGTATTTGAGTCGAACGCTCTACCATTGAGCCACGGGCTCGTTGCTTTGTCGGTTGCGATCGGGAATATGATGATAGTGTGGGGCTCACCGATCTGCTTAAGGAACATTTATGTTCCGTTGTGCCCATTCCATCATATGCTACTTGTCGCTATGCGACCGCCTGCAAGGGCTCTAGTCTGAGCTCCAGGGCACAACGGAACATGCATGTTCCTTAAGCAGATCGGTGAGCCCCACACTATCATATATATATATATATATATATATATATATATATATATATATATATATATATATATATATACAGTAGGTGTCCTTACTCATGAAATCTGATGAATTTCATTAGTTATGGCCCGTTTCGCAAAATCAGCTAACACTGCGTCCACCAAAATTTTAAGTCAATAACGAACCGATCCTTAGGAAATATATTGCTTTTTGTGGTTTACAAATTAATATAAATTTTCTAGAAATTTTTATTTTTTTAGAATAGGTACAGATTACGAAAATTTGAAAAAATGACCTTGCTGAGTAAACTGAAGTTTTAAATGTATGGGAAGCCTGACCAAGCAATTTAACGAGTGAATGAAGCAGAAAAAGCCGAATTAATTTTGAAAATAGTATTTTTCAGAGTTTTGTACATACATATTCCTCTCGATTAAACGCAACGTAAAGTATGGCCGTTATCAAACAGCCTAACATGAAAGTGTATATTCCAACACCGTTTCATGAGAATTAGTAGTTTTTATTCAATTTTATTGTCTTAGATTCTTTTGACCAAAGCAAGTAGATTTTCGCTTGTTTGCGACGTCGGGAACGTCACAGGAATATAATATTTCATAAGCTCATATGTTCACAGGCAGGTCACTGACTAATACAATTAAATAGAATATTCAAGTGCAATCGTAAACGTACCATTTTTGTGCATATAATGATAACTTTTCTATTGTTTATTTCTCCTTAACTATTTCGGTTTATCTATTACGATGAGTTTCAGATTGTACTTGAAAATGGAGTGAATTCTTTATCATTCTCAGTGTCTTTAGTCGACCGCCCATATATGTACATTTCGTTCGATGCGTTGGGTAAAACCTTCAAAATAATATATTTCTCAAACGCATTTACCCAAGAAGTGACTTTTTGGCGTTCTTTCTAATGCAGACGACTGTCTGCGTTATATTTGCAGACTCACATAAATATGAAAACCCGCTGCCGTGAAAAATGTACGTCCATAACCAAAGCCGGAAAAATTCATTCCTACTTGTAGTTAGTTAAACAAATTCTATAATGAAGTAACTTATTAAAAAGTGCTTTGATTAGATGATTTGCTGTCAAATGTCTGCGTATTTAACGTTTTTCCAAAAGTGAAGTCAAGGAAAAACTGGACCTTTTGACCAAATGTTCGACTTCACTATAAAGTAGGGATAACATGTCTATTAAAAATTTAAGAACTCACTTTTGTCTTTCTATTGGAGCGTTTTTCGATATATTTGCTTACTTCTCAGTCTTGTTCTAAGATTTCAAACACACAAGAGAGTGGCCGAATATATACTGAGATTTTGCGATAAAATGTCAATTAACTTTCCTTTCCGTTTCAAGTTTCCGTATTAATTTATAGAAAACTGCGGACGGCAATTGTCTTGGCAGTCTTTGCTTACGCCATGACAGCGAAAATAGGTAGTGTGTCATCGCGTCTCCTATATGTGCACATTTAAGTTCCTAACTATCTGTGTGAAAAAACAATATGCATTCAAAAAGTTTATAGCAAAGTTTTTTGGTGCACAACGTCATAAATTTGCAAAAAAGTGTTTTTTTAAACTAAATATGACATCAGTTTTCCAAAAACAAAATGCTGCCTCAAATTTGAGTTCACCTGATTTTCGGGAAAACAAAATTACATTTTCCGTTTTTCGAAGGGATATATTCCATATTTTTTAGCTTTTATAAATTTTCATTCATATTACTGTGCACAAAGCACAATCCTTTCATCTGTATAAAACGGGGTTTGCATGTAACAGGAATAACTCCTATACGCTAAGCAGAATAACATTTAACCTTTTTATCTACCACAGTCGACTGTCTCAAGTGCAAAATCTGGAGGATGAGAACGGAAATAGTCGAGAATATGTACATTTGTTCACCATATCTACTTTAACTCAAATGAGCCGCACTATATGCACCATTATTACGACCTTAGGTGGTCTGAGTCGTTAGTTTTGCCGAAAGGTGAACCATAGTTAACCGAAAGAATGCCTACACAACTGCACATACGGTTGTTGACCGATAGGCGTTGAAAAGGGCACGCACAGTAATAAAAAATACGTGATATTGGTCAGACACCAGCATAACTGATAGCCCTGGGTGAGTGCGCTGCACACTTTGACCAAGTGTTTACATCCTTCGAATAGAGCTAGCCTTTTGTATGGGTGACCTCATGACCGTTGTTCAAATAAACAAAACAACGGGAAAAAAGGCTTCGTGCTGCACTAGCCAAAGCAGAGGCCAAAGGTGAATAAAGCTAAAAAATAGCAGTTGTAATTAAAGGCCTCTCATCAGGAGCAATTGTAGATAGTGGTAGATGTCTTAGCGCGGTTTGTCTCTGCGTTTTACGCAGTTTGAATGGGAACACGTGTTTTTTTTGTAGGATGCATACTACTTGCGCGAATCAGCATGCAAAGTACTTTCGGTGCAAAACTCTGTTTTTATTCCCCATCTGGTCCTGTTTAAAGAAAAATGTTGACAACCGAAGGACTTCAGTTACAGTAGACTGTAACAAATGTATTGTAATGTATGAAACAAAAGGGATCAAATTTGTCATTCCTATACAGACATAAGAGTCGCAGACCATAGGCACGGAGATCCAGGTTGTTTGGTAACGACTGAACACTTTCAATAGGTAAATGTTTTTCAGGGTACACAAAGATTTTTCTGGGCAGGAGTATAAAAAATTGTATTTCACTAACCGTATGATACAAATGACTTATTTTCTAAAGAGGAAGTTAGATCAGCAAATGTCTATCAGAAGGAGTGACTCACAGGATTGACTGTCAGTAGAGGTAATAATGCGTGGGGTTTTTCTGTCAAATCTTTCGCAAATAAAGGGGGTTCCGCATGGCTGCTTTCCCATTGCATATAATAAGTCCCTATATAAAAATGAATAATGTGTATTTTTATCATGCATTTGACATTATCGAGAAACCAATTGTAGACTATGGTTTTTAGTTGCGATATACCACAGGAAGTAGCTGGTACTGCATGAAACATACCACAACCTCTACACCTATAAACCTTAAAATATACTGATTCACTCCAAAGTAGGGATTACATTTGAAGGAATTTAAGTATTAGTAAATTATATACTGAAGTATCTAACGGAAGGCACGCAGGAAATGCTGGGGGACCCACTGATGAGCCTTACCCTCCCATTTGTAGTAAACAGCGGCAGAATACTGGTGGAACACGTATCTGGGCTTTTAGCCAGTGCCTCTGCTGTCAATATGGTTGCACCTGTAACCCCATATATGCTAATGACTGCCCATTGGCAGATTAGTGAATATTTCGCGGTTATCCTGCTGTGACTCGTAAAATTCTATTGAAATATTTATATCAATCAACGTTCCGGCTTTCCCAATAAACCTTCAAATATGCGGATGCACGCCAAGTTACCGAGCACGCTTTGCGAAGATGGACAAGCAGCAATACCAGAACACGTTCTATTTTGGATAGCACACATGCAGAAGGGACAGGACCAAAGACATCCTCGCGTATGGGCATTTTACTTGTAGGGCCACTATCAGCCGGCTGGAAAATACTAATTTGCCTACAATATTGACAATCTCTAAGACAAAAACGGTCTGGTGGACATTGGACTGTCCGAAACGGTGTTGGTGTGACTGAAGATCTTGCGGATGCTTCTTTTTGCCCCCAGCATTGCAATTCAAAATCGTTAGTTTTAAGCAGTGCAAAACATTTTTTCGACTGAGCAGTCATCACAGGCCAGTATGCACTATAAACAAGCACAAGTTGTTGCTCACCTGTTATTAAAATTACGGCAGAAACAGATGTCCGTGACTTTTCAGAGAAGATCAAGGTGATTGCTGGAACTGGTGTTAAAAGGACATGGAAATGCGTGCCCTCACCCTTATACAGGCGGCTGACTTTTTGGGCATTTAGTTCGTTATTCATTATAAAATCCCGTGCTGCACAATTGTCATTTATTTTATCGTCCTTGCTCCGAAAGATTTTCCCATGCCATCGTCATCCTATCATTCGTGGACAGCTGCTTGGTGTTAACCGATTTTAGCCTGTCTGCGTTGTCAGTCAGTAGGTTTGGCCTCTATTGTGCTGAGTTTGCTGGCTGCATCGTCTGCATGTGCTGGCGGGTGTTTGCATGTGTCATAAATTCTCAGAAGATGTCAGCCACCTGATTGTGACACTGGAATTTGTTCTTTTTCACATGCCGGAGCAACCATTTGGCACCAAATGATGAGGCCTAAAACCCATTGCTACTGCATGAAACGTCTAGTGTCTGATCGGATACAATAGCGTACCAAAGCAACAGCGTGGAAGAACCGTAAAAGATTACTTCTAGCGCAGATGAAGAAGCAGGTTGAATTAATTAAATGGAATAGCATACCATGAGCAGGCAAATCTTTTATGTTCGCAGTTGCATGGGATTCGTGCTGACTCGAACGATGCCTACTACAAGTTGATTTAGGAACCAGGTGGTGATTCTTACGTGTGGCAGCTTGGTTAACTTTTTAAACTGCACTTAGGCGCATCACCACTCGTCATCTTTTGCCTTGTTATCAAGACCTGATAAATTTGGTAAGAACGAGCAAGGTAGAGGCTCCGAGAGATCACTTTAACATGCAAAAGTCGCATCTGAGACAGCCACGTCTACCTCGTGCGACAGAGGCGAAACTCGTCGTTCGCGACGATCGACCTGGCAGTTCCATGACTTAGCCTTTTTCGTAAGACACTAGACTTGCAGGTCTGTACGCTGGCAAGGAGAAGAAAGAGTAGGCATAAAACATGTGTCCTCGTATGGAGTGTCCTTGACTAACCTTAAAGATCTTCCTCCAGTTCTGTAGGTGAGCTGAAACTTCCCAGCTCGTCTCCCTACATAGCCATTCAGTGTGACTTAGCCAATGCAGTGCTACTGCCGAAGTTTAACTAAGACAGTCAAAGACAGGACAGTTTGCATGCAGGCATCTCGCCATTTTCCAGTCAAAATTAATTTATTCTGCGTCTATCGGATACAAGGTGAATTGAGGGATCAAAATGTTTTGAAGGAAGGTTATATACTTACAAAACAGGCAGAACTTGCCAACTGTTTAGCGGAAAATCAGACTGTCCTATGCCCACTCCCCCACCAGTCTCAATTTTTGTGATCATAAAGGGAGGGCGTGTTCCATGGGCGAACAGCAAACACGGGATGCTTAAGCGGGCGCATATGCGAGTGCGCCAGACAACATGGGCAAATAAATGTGTATAATTTTGAGTAAAAATTGATGTCCTGCCTGCACCGATGCACCTATTGGTCAGAGAGCTACGTTTTATACTAGCCTTGCCTAAAAGCGCTCGCTTTGCCATCTACCGAACATAACTCCATACCTACTTTCGTATAACAATTTAAGTAAGTGTATCAGCTATGAAGGATGGTGAGTGAATACTACTGAAGAGAAAGATCCATGTACCACCTATCGTATCTCTCACCGAAAGCAATTCTAAAACTTGATGGCAATAAATTTGGTCCAGGTGGAGCTGACGATTTGAAACGTCCTCTTCTTCCGTTGTACAATGCATTATTGGGCTTTGGGTTCGAAATAAACCTTAATTTGCTGCCTGCCAGCGTAGTTCTTTGTTTCCAAAGTTAAAAAGCTATTTTTGGCAGTTAATGGTGAAGCACTGAGGGTGTTGCTGTAAAAAGGCGTAAACGTTTTTTTTTCAAAAGAGCACACTCACCTATCAACATTCTTGGTAAGACACTAAAAAAGGGGCCTCTCTCGAAGTAAAGATGGGTCTGCACTATTTTCCAGGAATACTAAACATTCGTGTGTCTTAACCATAAACCAGTCCTTATTTCTAACGTAACTTGTAACATTTCAACCTAACCTATTTAACATGTAGCGCAATGTCACCTCTATTATGGGGAGATTTACTATTCCCTTATCCAGCCTCAGCTTAATGGGAGTTAAAGTTTGTGTTTGTCGGGTAAGTTGTGGCAGGGCATTCATCTATGGGGAGGTTTCTTCTGGAAAAATAAGCTAGTAACTGCATATCTTCAATAATGTTTTAGTTTTATCTTCGGAATTAACTGCAGTGCTGTGATTACTGCTTTGAATATACGTTAAAAATTCTCAACAGAAAGTCCAAGAAATGTATCAAAACATCCTCTCTATCGAACCCCAATTTAGGGCAACTTAATGCCTAGAATTTCACTGCACGCGGGAAAATGAAATAAGCATTGGTTCTTACCCATTTTAGCCACTGAATAATCTTACTTGCGTTTTTATCAGAAGATGAGTGTGGGGTTATACAACTCCGGTTGACACAATGTGCTTTTTTTGCTGCATACAGATCCAGAGGAAATTTGGGAAAATTATGTCTGCAGAAGTGCAATTCGACTTTCTAATCACAATCAAGAGAAGGTTCGAAAAACGATGTGCATATCCTTTGGATGAACACGTTTTCTTTGCCCATTTTACGTCGAAAACGCATTTATCATCTTAGGTAGCATGAAAAACGAATTTATGTACGTTATAAAAGTTTTAAACAAGTGCTGCTGCTGTCCCCCAGTTGCATGCTAATGCCATGACGCTTAGACACTCAGAATCCTATTAAGCTAAGAGAAATCTTGGTTTCTAACGTAAATTGAACCCGAGATCATGCAATGGGAGGAAATGTGGGTTTATGGAGTATTGTGGTATGGGAAGAATTAATTAATTTGGAAGCTAGTTGTGTGCATACTGGAGTTTAAGATAAGAGTTTTACATCTCAGCGTATTGGGGTCTGATCTTCAAGCACATCTGGTATTACCCGGCGAAAGGAAAATTTTTGTAACTCCAAGTCGTCCCGCAACATGGCATGCTCAGCCATCGCGACATTCGATGCAAAATAAGCTACATTTATTTAATTTGGATACAATAAAATCAACGTGCTTTTAGAGATGTAAGCTCAAAAGTTCAACCTCACTCACATGTGGAAACGTACCGTCAAGATATGTTAATAGAAAAGTAAAATAGTTGTTTTCACTGACATTCACAGTATTTAAAGGCCCCCTCCGATCGGTAATGGATTTCCGCTTTACTCGTACGTTAAATGTTAATCACACAAATGGAACCGAGAATGACACACATTCCAGTTCTTTTGTTCAATAATTATTTCGCCAAAATGCATTTTTATGCAGATATATAAATATTCAATAAACATAACAATTTAAAGCATATATATTTTCACGAATTATATGTTATGTGTAGGTCGATAACTTTTTATCTCCATGAGATACTGCGTAGAAAACTGCTCGTCAAAAGGGTCTTGTAAAATTTTAAATCTATATTGGTAGAGGCGCTTATATGTTCCTCCCCTGGAAGGACATGGCAAGAGAAAATACCGGGCATAAAGGTGGCTTTGCGCTCAGTTAGAGGACAATTAGGTCAAATTTAAGATTAAGACTAGGGTAAGGGAAAAGTTAGGATTTTCAGCTAGGTGTAGACTTACGGTTAAGGCCTAAGGGCTCATAAAAGTTTGCAATGAATTTTGACTATTTTCTTTACTTTACAATCAACAGTAATCACTGCACTGATACGACGGTTATAAATAAAAATTTAACGGGCTTAAAAATATAATTAAACAACGTTTAAATTTAAATGTTACCTTTTACTAAAGTAATAGATTTAACGAAAACGCGAAGTTCCATAAAATGAGCATAGGAAACAAAATTCCGAGCAATTGTTCTACAATATTTGTGAAGTGGGTTACAGTGTTGGACTTCTAATCAACCGATCGCGGGTTTGAGCTTCAGAGGTCACAGAGTTTAGTGTGTCATTACAACTTCACCCAGCTGGTAACTTTATAGGCAAGCAGCTTCGGAGCGGCCAATAGAAGTTAAGGCAGATAAACAAGACGTTTTTAATCTGTCTTTACTATTTGGAGCCGCTGAGCGGCAGAACGGGATTAGTAAGTTCCATTAGCGATCGGTGAGCTTTAATCAACCATAAGAAAATGCATATTACCTAAGGAGTCACTTTGGGTCACCGGAAAGGCGCTCGTTCAAAGCCCGCATCTTGATTTGACTGGAATATCTTTGAATTACGTTGCATGTCAATTCCTGCGACATCTCAACTGAGGTTACATTTTCTAATGGAAATCCCGTTTTAGAATTTCGGTCAACATTTCATGAGATAGCACATATAATATTAGTTAGGCCTAGTGTTAGGGAAGGGTGTGGGAATATGTGCCCTTCCTGGAAATAGGGGGATGCTGTTTCATTTCCCATGTTCTCTTTGTGGTCATTTCACGAATCCTAGCCTTGCTATCTTTTGAGAGCAGAAGAAATGTGAATTGGGATACCAAAACGCCGTTTCCTATGAGTAGGCGCAAAACTAGTAAGCACACTTCAGCAGATTTCATAAATGAGGTCACATTGGAGGGCCTGCCTCTCAATGGCGTTAGTTGTCCTGCTCTTTCCAAGACTACACTTATCCAAGAAACTGGTGCTTCAGTCGTGGGATACTCATAGATGGCAATCTACGGGAACTTAATTACGCATCTTCTCCTAACCAACTAGGGACAGGAGGTATGATAAATGCAGTTCTGTTCTGGCAATAAGACAAAATATTCAACAAATGTTTCGTCCCACACGGTGCACTAAAGGTATTGACTGTGCAGATATCCCAGTAACATTTCTAAACTCCCGTAACCGCTAAATATTCTTACTAGCTTTTGTACGGGAAAATAAGTGCGAAGTCATGGCCATCTGCTGACTCACCTAGCTATGTTACTCCAACCTCGACCACAGTGTAGACTTGGGCAAAATTATTCCGTAAGCATGATATCCGCCTTCCTAAGTGGTAGCAAAAGCGTGCATGACACTTTGACGAGCAGTTTTTTTCCTAAACCACTTTCCCTTCGCGTTCTGCGTGACGCGCCGGGATGTGTGCATGCACAACAATTTTCAGTGAGTTGGAAAATCCTCCTGGATTGTAGGCGTGGAGCTCCACTGGACAGCAGTTTGAGGGATGTTGTAGACGCGTCAACGATGGTAGTAAGCAATACACGCGAAATTGCCTTGCTGTGAACTAGCAGTGTTTTAGCATTTTAAATAAATCTTTTTCAATAATTATTTCGCCTTCTGTGGAATAAGAAAACATTGATCGTTTTCAAACGCTGGAAAAGTTGGGAAATCGTTTAAGAGTAACTTGAGTAATAAGAGCTTCCTGAGGGTGCTGACCCGGACTATTTTTTAAAAATAGCATGTTCTATTTCAGCATGTCTTAATGCTATTGTATTAGTTAAAGCTCCTGCGACATAATCGCAGAGCAGGTCAAAGTCCCCTTGGAGATATCACAATAGCAGCACCAGAAGGCTTACAAGGATATGATATTGGAATTCCACATTATCCAGCCAACTAGAACAAACATAGGCATGGTTGGTTCCGATAGGCTGAAATCGGTAAAGAATGGATGTTTGCATAATGCTTTATGCGGTTCAAGGTAGAAAGACGTAAGGTGACGACAGTTTACTCAGGTTCGCATGAGCATTACGGAAAACCGCGTGGACAAGAGGACACTCAGAGTACTTTCTTGACAACGGCTGAACTGATGAGCCACAGGCAACAGTTAAACAACCCGACAACAATTTAAGGCAATTAATACAAAACCATATTTCGCCACTGCGCAGCCAGAGGCTATGCATTATGCCAACGTGAAAAATTGTGGTAAATGCCTAATAACTTTCTGTCAACAGAAGTTGTCAAAATCAGCTTGACTCCAGGAAACATAGCTTCTGCACGTTTCCCTACTAAAGATGTTTATTTGGATTCCAGTGCTTACCACGGTAGCATTTTTAACTAAAAAGATTTGTCCGGGTCAAGTTTTTAAAACAGAGAACGGAATCTTTATCATTAACTCAAATGCGATACATCACATTAAATACGTGGGCAGCGTAATACGTCATTTAGATTAGCTTCTAACATTTATATCTTGGAAATATTTCAAATAAGACAAAAATTCATTTAACGTGTTGACAATAAAAACTAATTAACCTGACGCTCGTTATTTTCAATACCCTTGAGAGGAGCATCATGAAATCCACGCCACTTTGGATAACACAAAGGTGTTAGAAACGGATCCAAACTAATAATTTATGGTGAAGACTACCATGACTTAAGTATTCTAATATATCTACTAAAAAATGAAGAGCGGTAATCGTTCGATAATTTCAGTGATATTCAATCAAGGTTTTGAGCATCAAGTTATCTTCGATCAAAATTATGCGATAGAAGCCAGATATTATGACTACCCTGCTTTTCAAATGAATATGTTTTAATTAGTTGGTAATTGATTCCATTGCGCACATTTGTTGCTTACTACTTATCTTTCATTCTTTAATTAAAAAAGATTGGAGGAGCTGAAGACTGAACCGTGTCTTTTTACACTCATTATTATCAAACGTCTGTCAGACATCGACATGCCATTATTTCCTATAACGTATACCTTCGCTCGCAGTCTTTGATGCAAAAGTGCAAACTGGGATTTGGAGCACCAAGAATCGGCCTGTTGTTTCGAAGTTTTTGGAAAGTTCTGTTTTTGTTAAATTGATAAGTGGTTCTACACAATATATGGAAGATAATTCGTAAACCCACTCTTGCTTGACGAAATGCGGCAGGGCTAATTTTCATGATTAAGCCTGGTTAAAGAACCATAACTTGTAAATTTTTTTAAAGGAGGCCCCATTCACTCTTCTGTTCGTCTGTTGTAATATCAGAAGACGACCCGAGGATGTACAATCAATTTCAAACTGGCGCGTGTAGTACACATTGAAGAGAGCTGTTAATGAAAAAATGCACACCATACGCATTTTGACGTAGCCGAGTGAGACGTATCCAATGTGTAATGCTCTTTCGTTTATTACTTCGTTTCTGCACCCTGCTCTCACCTGCCGCGCGCATGCGTTGCTGTTAAAGGGCGTTAAACAAAATGCCAGGAGAATGATCAGGTGTGGCAACATGCAACTGCGCCTGTCTTGAGCTGTTCTTGCATTAACGCTTGTATAATGAATGCAGGTGAATGTTCGCATTCCAGATGTGTGTATAAGTAAAGAAGAAGAAAATTGTTCGCTCGCCAGAATTATGGCTTCCTTTGTCTGAGCTGTCGAACTCTTACTGGGGTGCATCGTCAGCAGCAACAAAAATCAGGCTGGACGTATGCTTGGATCGCGCATACACGAGCATAAACTGGCTGTGAGAGGGGTCTTATCACAAGCGGCTTCCCACACCAACGAAAAAGGTCACGAGTTTAACTTGGCAGCCACGAAGATAATCGCCCACGTCAGATGCATGGCAAGCCGATAATTGATTGAAGACTGGGCCTCCGAAAAGAACTCGGTCAATCGATTTATCGATCTGGTGCCGGCATACCGAGCTGAAATGGCGTCCCTGGTGTCTGATTGGCCCCTAACCCCCTATAACTGTTGCTGGTTTGATGCCACTTTCCTCTCTAACTATGATATCCAGTAGGAGTTTGAAAGCTCAAATGAATAAAGGCATGATTCTGGCGAGCAAACAACCTTCTTCTTCTTTACTTATGTGCTTATTTAATCTCTGAAGGGCAGACGGATGTGACCTCAATCGAAAATAAAGGTAGGCATGAGCGAGAATTGTTTAATTATTGCAGTTCTCTTCAGCCGATTGTTTTCGGAATATCCTATCTGTTCTTCAGTCGCAGAAGGAGACCAGGTAGTCGGATGTCAATGCGTAGCTTAGACCAAACATCCGCCCATGTCATAAATACTTATTTTAATCGAACCACTTAACATGGTATGGCCATTGTTAGTAAAATTCTATTTTTTCGCGAAAGGGAATATCTTTTCACTTTACCCTAATGCCCAGTGCAAAGCTTTGATTGTAGGCTTGGACAGAATCTTGGGGATTTAAGTATCGGCTCTATACGGACAGTATAGGACAGATCTGGATCAAGCCCCGCAAAAGGACATAGGATGAGGGTTGCTTCCGGTTCATCTGTTCTAACCGAAATAGTTACCCTAACCTTAACCTAATGTTAACTCTATTCCTTACCCAAAAACCTAATTATAACTTCAGTTTGTCTGGAATTTAACGAAAAGTCATTCGCGTTTTGAGACGTTGCTAGGGCAGCGTCCTTGCCAGGCGAAGTTGATTTGTGTGACACCTGAACATCCATCATTCATGTCGGAAGGCGCCTTTAACCAGCACGACAGGTGGTAACCAGATTTAAGGGGCCACTTAGAAGCTTAAAGAATATAAAGATAAAAACCAAAGTTTTCATTATGTGAGCAAAATTAGTCCACTACTGAGAGGTTCTTTTCCCAATTTCCCAAAAGGTAGTTTTCTCTACATACATGACTTGGAACAGAGTTCTTTCCCTTTAGACAAAGCTCAGAGCTCCGGATTGATAATTTGAGGAATGAGGTGGGCTGATTAAAACAATTTTATTCGTATGCTGACGTTTTGCGGAACTTTGTCGGTTGGTCATTGTCAAGGCATCTGCAGATAACAGAACGGAACGTAAAGTTGCGGACCATGGCCTCTGTTTGTCGACCTCGGGCTTTGTTTTTCGCTGTCTCGGGCCTTTGGTGGATGTATGGCAGACAGTCTAGCTGCATGCCTTGTGCGTCATTCCAGCGATGGGTAGGGGAAGGGGGTTTTAAGCCTTCTGCCGGTGTTTTTCGGTCTGGTGGCCTTGTTCTTCGTCGGTGATTTTGCACTCGGGCTGTGTATGTGCAGCTTTCTTGAGTTCTGCGTGGCGGACTTGTCCTGAGCTTTGCGTACGTAAGGACGCGAGACTACAGGCTGCAGGCAGGTGAAGATGCCTGTTACCGGAGTTGGCATCTGAAGAACACGCATCAAGCGTTAGCCGTTCCATCTTTGAGTTACCCCGGCCAACGATTGCGTCTTCCTGAAGATCGATAGTTTGGCCAGTTTCTCCCACAGGGGTCGCAGGCTAGGAGTTTGGGCCTAGTCTCCGAGCAGCTGATTTGTGTTTCTTCAAGCGAGTCTCTATTTTCCGCCCAGTTTCTCCAACGTACTTGCAGTCCACCTCGTTGCAACTTATTTTGTAATTGTTTCAGTAAGTGGCAGCGTATCCTTGGGTTGCATCAAACGGCGATAATTTGGGGCTTTGGGTTGATGGATTACGCCTAGTCTTTTGGGTTGTAAAAGTCGGGAAACCGCCTCAGATATTTCCTCAGTATAGGTACTGGCCCTCCAGACTTCAGTTTGCCGTTCCATTGGCTGTCCTCTGTTCACTTGGTGCCTGGTTTTCTAGACAAAATGTTTAGGATAGCCAGTAGCTTGGAAGTGATTCTGGAGGTAACGTCGTTCAACCCTCTTGTCTGCTGGCGTGTTGCAATGGGTGACGACTCTTTTGAATAGAGTGCGGATACAGCTATGTTTTTGAGAAAGAGGTTGTTTACTGTTAAAGTATTGTACTTGCTTCATGCCTTTGACTTTTCTAAACACTGCGGTTTGTCCAGTACTTCACCGGCGCAAAAGCATGTCCAGGAAGGGTAATTGGGTTGTTGGTCTCGCCTTCCATCGTGAATTGGATATTTGGTTCTAGCGAGTTCATTAATTCCTTGAGGTGCTCAGTGTCGGTTATTTTAATAACGGCGAAGGTGTCGTCGACCTTACCAGCCCAGATTTTCAGTAGATACTTGGTGAACACCAACTGTTCTATCCATTATGGGACTACTTCACCAATCAGAACTGATGGGGGAGCCCTCGGGAGTGCGATAAATTTGTTCGTAAACTTGTCTACCGAATTTGAAATAGGTTTTAAGCCTTTGTCGGTCTTTTGAACCTTGTCTATCTCATCTTAGCGTTCAGTCAGTAGTTGCTTTACAACTTCTATGGCTAGCTGTTGCGGAATGAAGGTGAATAATAAAACGATATCGAAGTGTACCATGGATTTGTCTGGCTCTCAGTTCAGGTGTATTATGCGTTCAGCGAATTGATTTTCAGAAGGCACAGTTGTTTGTGAGCTTTCTGCAAGAAACTAAAAATGACCGAATACCAATTTTGCCAGACCATATGTTGAAGTGCAACGAAGGGACATGCTCGGCCGGAATGCTTCAGTTGCCTTGTGTATCTTCGGCAGACCGTTAAAACTAGCCAGTGCGGAGTCAATGGGTTTCATAGAGGATAAGTCGCTGGGTGTGTTTTCCCCTTCATCTCTTAGATTTTACAGGCTTTTGTTTATCTAAGTGACCAGATTATTCATATATTTAATACGCCGTAGTTTATAAGATTGTTGGTCATTGCGTGGGCACCTAGCTTTGTTCTGGTTATTTGATTTTACGAGCACTACTGTGGAACAACTTTTGTCAGCTGGCAGGATAATTATGTCGTTATCGGCTTTTACAATTTTAAGTGCTCACTGTTCTTTGCCAAGTGCTGTACATCTTCTGTGTTGCATAAGTAAAGAGGAGCTTTGGTGAAGGATGAACTCTGTCATCTCTTCCAATGTCCATGTTAGGTGACAAACGGCCCGCGTTCAAGAACTGCAAGTTGTGCGCTGGTGGGTTCTTTAGAGGAAAGCGTATGGACAACGTAATGCTACGGTGAGCCCACTTATTTGTCGAAAGTCTTACCTTTTATGTTGAAAATCTTCATTCAGTCGGCGGTTTGCAGCAATTTATGAATAAAAACGGAATTTTCATTAATGACCTCTGTTTGGCGGTTTTGATGAGGTGCGCTGAAATGAAGGATCGATGACAAAGTTGAGCCGAGAGTTGAACAGTGGATAGGTGCACCAACCATAATCGATGCGAACATATGGTAAAAAGTCTTGAATCTACTACGAACAGGCGGTTTGAGACGACTTTCTTACTTCAAGATCACCGTCTGGTTTTCTTTCAACTAGGCAATTTAAAATTGTTTGCAGCAATCGGTATAATCGACAAAGCGGCAGCTAACGACGAAGATTAGAAGTAATCACTTGACTTGCACTTCTTGTCATTATTCTTAAAAAAACGCTATTTGAACAGGTTTTAGTTGTCAGATTGCTGCAGCTTGGCACACCGGTTACATTGGCATCCACATGTTCCAACCATGTCATGACCTCGCATGGATGGCAATATGAATTCGCCATTAATATGCATCGTTTGTATTAAGGCATGGAGGTTTAGAGAAGCTAGCAATTCATTTAGCCACATTCATCGTGAAGCAGCGTGATTTTTACGTTCATAAATTTACTAGAGCAAGCTGGCCTTATTAGATCTGACCTAGTTCCACCTGCATTGTTTAGCCAAACATACCTCGGCGGATGACTACCATCCACGAGCTCGACAAGGAAATGAGACATTTCTAATTAGCATTTCTGGTTCGTTCTTCATCTGCAGTCAATCATACGCGAATGCTAGGCTGGCGACACTTTGGACTCGTAAAGTAGGTCCGTCTCATTTAACGGAATGTTACACTAGCAATTCAACTGCTTCGCACCTAACCTGACCATGTCGTTTGTAGAGTCTCCTTCAAAAACGCCCTTGAAGCAGAATACATTGCCGGAGAAAAATCCCACTATTATGCGCGAAGGAAAAGGCACGAGCTAAAAACATTCTTCTTGGTGCAGATTGCAAAAGCTCTGTCGAGTATCAGAATCATGCGAATATTAGCCCTGAATTCACGCGTTGACAACAGAGCATGCTTTGGAAATCAGGCTACAAAAGGTTGCTCAGCATTTTACGAAAAGTTCACTTGAACCATACGGTTGCCCTGGCTAAAGCTGCGTTTGCCGACCATGCGCATTCTGATCGTATAAAAGTAGTAACGTAATTTTTGATGGTGATGTATCGGAATTGCTCTTCACACCTATTCTTCTTCCTCTTAGTGTTCCTAATTAAATCTGATATGGCCATGACAGTTCAACCTTCAATTACGATGATATCCACTATATGCTTCACGGGAGGGTGGTGCAGGGACAGTGACTTGCGCGTGATTTTTTTAAAGTGATAGTAGAGTTGCACTGCATCTACCGCACTCTCTCCTCCCCCACTTAATCCCGGTGTCATGAAGACAGGAGATGCGAGAGGGGGACCCAGCACTGTCTGCCAGGCAGCGTGGTCCGTCCGGACGCGGGCGTTGAAGTCACCAAGGACAATTAAATTGTCCACACTCGGCACAGTCGCCAGCATGGTGGGTGGTCCTCGTAGAATTTGTGCTTCGCCACCTCTGAGCTCGACATTGGGAGAGAGTAGTTGCTGATGATGGTGGCGAACTTGTCTCCACGAAGAGGCAAGTGGACGTGCATTAGGCGATCGTTGATACCCTGCGCAGACAGGGCAGACGTCCCACGATGTCGTTCCGGATGGCAAAGGCAACACCAGCATCGCGTCGCTCCACATTTGGCCGGCCACGCCAGAAGAAGGTGTAGCCGGCACCCACCTCCTCCATCTGACCCTGCTTAGAGAATCGGGTCTCGCTGAGACCAGCAATATCCACCTTGTAGCGGGCCAGTTCCGGAGCGACAATCGCCGTCCTCCGTTCCGGCCGGTTGCTCCAAGGATTGTCTAAAAGGGAACGAAAATTCCAGGCTGCTAGTGTGAGTGGACTCACCCTGAGCAGCCTGGAGGTTATAGCGAGGGGGATGGGGACGGTGGGTATTGTTGTTTGTTTGCGTTTTACGACCGCATTTTTGCGATCTGCGAGCCGCAGACGGTTGCAGAAGACGTGAGACCCAGCATTTGTTTAGGGCATCATTTCTAGCCATTTCCTTCGCGAGGATGAAAGCAGTGCTGTCCCTTAATAGGGCTGCTCGGACATCCCAGACGGCTGCCGAACTCCACTATGGGTCACGGCTTTGTTTTAGTGGGAGAACGACCCGATTTAGCCTGGGCCGCCCTGGGGTTTGCTGTCGCCCCAATCGTAGGACTTTTTGAGAGGGGGAGGTGAGAAGTTCGGGAGTCAGATATGCCGGGTGTGGAGGTTCACACAACACTCTGTCCTCTGAAAAATACAAAACTCAACCTGACTACGAAACCCAAATTCAATGCTAACGAACCAACGGAGGGCTGTGCTGATCACTTTAAGCTCCCGTCCTATGAACAGACACTTCAAGGGTCAACATAGGTGTCACATCTTTCAAAGTTTGTTGGGAGAAATCAATTTTTAGTTAACCACTAACCCAGCAAATCATATTAAAAGATTTTTAGCTTGAAGCATATAACACAGGAAGCTATATACGTAACCGACTCTCGAATGGCATCCATATAGACACGTGCAGTTCACTTCGATGCATTTACTGTGGACGATGGAAGAATATTCGGAGCGTCAATCTTAAGTAGCAGCTCATTACCAATTTATCACAAGATGGAAAAATCTGATTTGGCATAAAGTCGCTCAAGTCAACTTTTATCGTGTTTAAACATGCAGAGTAAAATTTAAAAGATTTATTAATATGTCCCAAGGTGATGATTGGTCCCAACAGTGCCCGAAAGCAGTCAATCATAAAAAACTGGAGACTTTCTTTCTCATGTAAGGTTTTACAAGTCAGATATGTTCAATAAAGTACAAAGAATTAATTTCGGTCTAATATATTTAAAACAGGAAAATTTGCATTCCAACTGCCCAAACGTTACTTCACAAATTAGTTAGGCATTTGGACTGACTTTTCACGTTGGCGAAGAAAAATATTTGAAACCAGCTAAACGACATTTTGAATGAATTCAGTAAATATTAAAAACCAATATGACCCGTTTCTGCATTCGCAGTTATGTGATTTCACATACGATGAGTGCGACATCCGGATTCTTCCAGCGGAAAATCATTATTTTTGATGCAAACGCAGTCCACTGTTACTGATTTAATTAAAATTGAAAACGTATTTCGAGAACGAAGGCGGAAGGAGAAAAACATTTAGCTACAAAAGTGCTTGTTACATTGCAGAGGACCGGGCGACCTTAAGAAGACACTTTAAAGTTATCCCCAAATCATTATTCTCAGATATTACTTGTGGCATGCCAAAAGGTAGACGGTAGAAACTTTAAAGTTCCATTAGACTTTTTCCAAATTACTTCCAAGATGAACTTGATAACAGCAACTAGGTTTTCTGCCAAAATCATAAAAGGGGTAAAGATTTTCATCAAAGCATTTGTTGAAAGATATTTAAATGACGGAAAAGTGGCATATATCTGCAGGGACAATCATATAGCTCCAGTTTTCTGCGTAAAAGGAGAAATTCTCTTTCGTAAAATACTGTGCGTCTTCTTACGACAGTTGATTATTTTGATCTTCGTTTAATTAATGGGGAATGTTTTGTGCAATGCGTATTTCTCTTAATCTACAAAGCATTTGTAAACATAACGAGTTTTTAGTTCACGAAAGGTCACTGTTAATCCATATAGCAGTTCCCAATCATATTTTAATAAACCCCTATAGCTGACATTTGATGTTTAGAGAAAATGGTTGTTCTCAGCAACAACCTGTGATTACTTTGCTTGGTAACGAGTCGCAAAATCTTTCGCAGTGTGTAATATAATTCATACGTGTTAAAATTAGTGATGTCATTGACTAGTCTTCATTTTCTTTTTGCTTTCTAGGAGAAAAACTAACATTTTGCCTGTTTGATGATAAAAATGTCCGTGTGAAGGTGGACTGTATTTTAGTTACTGATAGAGCCTTTTCTTATGCGTACCAATTAACGATGAGGTGAAATAATACACTGCATTATGACTTTACTGCTTTTCATGGTATAAAAATAAACTTCCAGAAAAAAATCAACTGTTAGTCAATGAACACTTTTCTCATTTAATTTTGGTTCATCTTATATCTACGAATTAAACATCCGGCTTCGGGTTAGCCATAGTGGCTTTGGCGAATCGTTCTCATACAAATAGACTCTATTGACTACAGAAATCGGATAAAAGATGGTTATTTTCAAACACAATGGTCAGCATACAATGCAAAATATTTGCTCACAACAAATTTAATTTTTATTGTTTAGTTAATAAATTTGAATCAAGTATGGCCTGAGAAAAATGTTTCCAAAACATTATATGCCAATATGTAAACATTGCTGATCGCTCTCATTTCGGTCATAAGGTTTTAGCATTCTGGTCATCTGTAGAATGTATTTTACGATGTCATACGCTATTCTGTGCGTCAATTATACATAAGGCAATTATAAACCATGTTAAAATATAAAATTACAGAATTTTGCTAGATATTTCTAGACCTCTGACACCACGGGTCATGTTGATGCCAATCTTCCACTGAAGGAAAATGGAATATGAATGGATATAATTGTGAGTTTGCGTCGAACCAGCGGAATTATTTAAGAATCATTTTGTATTTAATTAATGCAGTTTTTTGTGCTTATAATTAAACCAAACGCCGCCACTGAGGGAAGAGTTCGTTCCGGATTCGCCTGAAATGTTGATGGAAATCTAAGGACGTTTATTGTCCATGAGCTTAAACAATTTTCCCTAAAGCATCTCTGTTTCCTCTCAGTCGTGAGAGCGAATGTGCAAATAATTTTTATTATTCGGCGACAGCAAACATTTTGGAGGCTTTTTTGAAATGTATTTTCCAGAGGTGGATAATTAGCTCTATTATCAATTATAAACGTGCTGCTGTTACCTGAATATCTGGGAGATGATGTCTTTCGATTTAGATGTGTATTTTTTACTTCGACACACGTTTCAGACACAGTGTATTATCAATGCTTTTTTCAGAACGAAAGGCCTAAATGCATTGTTCTACATTATGTGAATTCTTCTTCTTTGCAAAGTTGCATAATCCTTTAGAATCATTTTTTATATTTAAAAATTGGTTATAAAGTTTGATAATCATATCGTGAGGTAAGGATGGATTGGAAATGCCACCAGTTATGATAGAGTGCTTTTTTTATAAATACACCCAATATTCCTCTCTAAAATACCCTTAAGAGTCACCTATCTCTAATTTAATGCAGTCAATACTTTTGAGTGAGCATTTCAGGATTACGTTAATTCATATGACGTCCACGCTAATTTGGGAATCTGCTCAAACGTTGATTCAGTAGAACATCGAAGTATTTTATCTGATTTATTTCATTTGTTTGAGGAATAATATTTGACTCCAGATGCAAATCTCTCTAAATCAAATGTTTTCATTAACTTCAGAAAGTAGTTGTAACCAAATACGAACCACTTCTTAATTGGGGTGTATGTGATTTCACATTGCAAAAGTGCAACTTCCGGTTTCTTCTGTGGAACATAATCATTTTGTGATGCAGACCGCCTAGCATTGCTGATTCAAGCAAAAAGGCCAGCATGAATTAAGAACAAAGGCCGAACTGCTTACCCATCAGCATTAAATACAATTTGACATGGCGATGTTGAAAAGACAGGTTTAAATAACCCACCAGTATTAAGCACGTCAGGTAGTAGATGGGTTGATGTTAAGTAAACTTATTATTTTCTATATGCAGGCTCTGTTGACGGAACTAGACTCAGGAGAGCACGATCAGATGACAAATGCGAGATACTTGTCAAAAAATGTAACTGTGAGAATCAGGGGCAATCGTCAAATAAGTTAATGCAGATTGTGATACAGACGCTCCATTCCTTTTAAACAAGTGCTAATTAACTGCACAGATAACCTCTTAACCATGATTGCATAATCAAAAACAAGGAAACAAAAGCAGTAAATAACGAGTAAAATAGACCAAGCAATTTAAAATAACAAAACTAATCATGTAAAATCCAAATAAATAGTCCACCGGTTGTCTTTGGCAGGATTCCTTTCAAAACTGAAAAAGGCATCAGGTTTTCCCTTGAAAATCAATTACAGTGATCTCTATCACTTTCCACTGTCTCAGAAGCTTATCGGTAATTGTAAATAGCACCCTGGAAAACAAAAAATAGGAACTTAATTGAATTATCTTTGACTTGGCATCGAAATATGTATGACTTTAATAAAACGAACTTCACTCAGTAGTCTGGACTTGGTCTAATTTACCTGCTCCGGTCAAAATGTGTTGGTTTCTATATGTCTATTCAATTGCTGACTGCAGATTCTTACAAATACAAGGGCAATATTAAACACCCCCACGTACGGCTTGTTTTTCGTTTGCAGTCGATCAATTGCGAAAACTTATGATTTGAACACAAATCCCTCCGCTCAGATGGAATGCGAAATTTAGCATTCTGAGCATTGAAATACCATCTTAGAACTTTTTATCGGCATACTTAACTTCCCTTGCTCTCTTGAAGCGTGATACCTTGGTCGAACTGGGCAACGCCCGAAGAAACGAATACTATAACACTTAGCATCAATGATAAAATCAATCGTTGCGCAGATAAAAGGCCATCCGTAAAATCCTTGCAGTGTTAAAATGGCCAAAACAATTTATGTGGGAAAAACGTCTAATCACGAAATGTACTCTTTCCAACCTTGTTCTGCGTGCACCGAAGGCGTTGGTTGGAACTTCGTTGGTGGCAGGGCCAAAATTCTGTTTGCTGAGCGCGCATGCAGATTATGTCAATAGTTAACCAATTTCACGACCTCCCATCCCTTCCGTTCACGTGCTCCATCATTAATTGTTCACATTCACCTCAGTCTATTCACTATTTGTATTCTATTCCTTTATATCATCATAGCAATATGATGAAACTTCATGAAGACGTATCTGTCTTTATTCCTGTGTCTGTCAAATAATACCAAACTCAGTTTAGCAACCAAGCCTTGAATAAACTGCTAAAGAAGCAATGAAAGAGATCATGAAGTAACCTTACCCACCTCACCACGCAATATAGGCAGAGTCATCAATCATTAAGGTAGACGCCACACCCCATGAGTGCAACAATGCAAATACAAATTACGCAAGCGTGTTTTGGCTTCCAGCATATTATTCAAGGTGCCATTCGTGGAGCCGTCTCTAGAACCCCAAAATGTTTGCTTTTTTGAGTTTCCTTCAAAAATATTTCCCCCAGATGGATTAACGGAATAGGGTTCAGGAGGCAATATTAGAGGTATATGTTACACTACGCCGTTAGCTATTTATGGCAGAACAGCAGAATCCAATTATACTCGATTTTGCACAAGATTTATGAAGATGTATCCAGATCTGTGGAGTTGATGGTAATGGTGGATAAATATTTCATCAAGGAAAGAAATATGTAAACGTCTATTAATCATGCAAGAAGGCTTATAGTATGATGAACTTCAGAACGAATGTAATCAAAAACTACTTTAATAGGAAGGAATGTTACCTTGGGCGCAACGAGGAAGTTTCCGTCTAATGTTTAAATCTTGTGGCTCATAAACATCTGCAAAACGCCTGGGCCAGTTAAACTTTCCTTTCAGAATTCGCCAGGCTTAATTGTATAAGTATAGTGTATCGTATAGTTTAATTGGATCAGAATAAATTACCTCAATTGCCTTTAGCATTTGAATGCTGTTCCAAAAGATCACGTACGACAACTTAGTGATTTGTTGTTCCGTTAAAGATATATGGTGTTGATGTCTTCGAAAACCAACCTCAATTTAGGCCCTCTGCAGCATATTTTCTAAACTAGAACAAGCTGTTCCCCCGATAAGAATAATGCAATATGATATATAATTTTTGTGTCATCCGGATTTCATTTGTGAAACATACCCACTACTGAAAATCCTAAAGATGTCATCAAAGCTGAAAAATTAAGGAACGAAGCATTTTCAGAGCAAATTTTGAATTATTGAGCTATTGACAAAAAGAGTAGAAGAATAATTGGGACACTAAAACGACATGCTCAAAAATAATGGGGTCCGAAGGATTAAGCCTCGTGTGTAATATGGTATCTGATGAACCGCCTGACGTCTCTGAATGTTTTTAATAAAAACTCGCAGAAATTTAGGCACACACTATTCAGTATCGTATCCGTTCTAGATGTGACAAGACGTTCAACTAAATTTCAGGCTCGGTGACGTCAAAAGTGCAAGTGCATGTTAAAGTTACGATAAAATCTCCATCAACAACCAACGAATCGGATTTTTATCGGCAGACGCACACAGGGATAATGGTTTAAGCTAACATCCCTATTTTCTGGTAAGGGTGGAGGCCACTGCGCTTTTAAAACATTTTGCGAAATACTTTTAAGCACTTTGCGTTTTTCAGTTTTAAAAGCAGTTGTTTAAAAACCAGACGATGAGTTTTGGGTTTTTTGAAAACTTCGAAAAGGGGAGTTAAAAAAACCTTTTTTTATTTTGAGTCCTAAAATGTTTATCCTACGTAGATAGCAGTCAAACACACCTATGTAACTTAATTCACGTATGAAACCCTATTCATAAATGGAAAAGTACGCACACAATAACGTCCTGCAATAAATCTGCTCATGCTCGAATGTTAATTCGTTTCTTATGCCCTATCTATTACAAATATGCTCAACTAAGGCATTTTACTGATGAACGCAAAGACTTTCAGCCTTTTTGTAAAGTTAAGTCGGCAAATAATTATAAAACTGCCTTCATCTATTCGGTTTCAGAACAAACACCTATACTTAAATACGGTCGAAAATACAGGCATACTCTGCTCTTCATCATTGGGCCAATTTCACCATCCTTGCCGTCTTCATGGTCACGTTCATATAAAGTACTAAGATATTTCGAAAGATTTACTTATTTCCATTTTTGCAAACGTGGTGGCACATAAAAAATATCCTTAGCTGTCTTTTTATAGGGGAGTGTTTTTAATTACTCCTGATGCATAGTGATGCGTCTGGAAATTACAGGGGTCTTTACATGGAAGATTGCCTATTTTCACTGATTTTGTTTTTGAGGCTAAACATTAAAAGAGGTCAAATAAAGGGATAGCATGATAATTCTTGAACAACTTCTTCATTTATAATTTATCACGGCTGGTTTTCCGGTTTCAGGTTAAAGTTGTTCGCTTTATCAAATATTCCTGGTATAATTATATGGCGTCCATTAATGCAGCATACATGCGTGGATTAGAATTGTTTATAACGTATGAAATTGCCTAAGTATAAAGTAAATTGGATTTTCATACAGGTTTTATTAATTCAGAATCAATTTCAGTTCGTCAAAATCAACATTCCAAAAATTGTTAAAAAGCTTTTATCTGCACACATAATTTCTCTTCCATTCATCATTTCGATTGCTACAAAATGAACTTTAAGTATATATAAGCCATTAAATATTTGAGATCTCCATTTCTCAATTATAAACAATGTATGGATTTAAAAAAACACGATTTCCGATTGCAAGCCCACACTGGAAACTGATAGACATTTGACAATAACAGTGATTTCGACGCTGAGCATTAATAGTCTCGTCACCCAGTAGCTTAAATGGAAATTGTGGGAGTGTTTTAAATTGCTCCTGGCGCATTTTTAAATGACTGGAGATTACAGGGGTCTTCAAACGAAAGGTCGTTTAATTGCGCTGTCACTGTTCTTTCGAACTTAAATTCATGCGCAGTTGAAATTTTGCATTTAAAGAAGGGGACGAATTGTACATCTCGGTATAACTTCCTCATTATAAGTTACCTTGCCAGGTTTCCCGGTTTCAGGTTAACGTTGGTCGCTTTATCAAATCTTTCTCGTATAACTAAATGGCATCCATTAATGCAGCATACACGCGTGATAAGAAATAGTTAATAGCGTATGAAATTGCCTGAATATTAGGGAAATTGGATTTTTATGCAGAACATATTAATTCTAAACCACCTCTTCTTGAAAAAATAGACATTCCAAAAGATTTTAAGTTAATTAATTACATTTTAATTTACCATTTTTTAAAGTTTTAATGACTCATTTCATGCTAGAGATATCCAGCACTCGATTAGAAGCCATGTATGGATTGAAAGATAGCCGGATATGCAATGTTAAGCGAAAGCAGTGGAAACCGAGAGACCTTTGACAAAACCAGTGATGTTGACGATAAACGTCCAAAGTCTAGTCACCCAGTAGCTCACATGGAATATTAAATGAATTAAATTGCGATTATTTTTGCAAAACTGGCATACAAAATGGAATTATTTCAGTTTTGTGTTCTATCAAATAGGACGAAAAATCGTGAATGAGTAAGAATAAGCGATTTTGTTAACAGCTGGACATTTACGTTAAACCTGAGGAAGACATTTGGACTTGCTTTTACTCATGGCTTGTTGAACTTCTTCAGGGTTAATAAATACTCAGTTTTCTTCCGAGTTTGGGCGTAACTGTGCAAATTTAGATGACTCTTTAGCAAATATTGAAACTTTTTGAGACGTTTACGCAATGGTACTTGATTGCAGAGGCCAATTTCCTAAGAACCCCATTTAAACTAACTTGATCAACAACAAAAAATCCATAAAAACTAAATCAAATTTGAGACCTGTGATTTTATACATCATTGATGCGACTAGTGGTTCCTTCTGCTAAAACATCGTCATTTTTGAGAAAAAACCGTCTACCATTGCTTATCTAGTCAAGGGACACAGCCTATTTCGAGAACAAGTGTTGAACGGTTTACACATTGGCAGAAACTGAATTGAACACCAAATGTTTGGGTTAGGTAGCAATGTCATTTTACTGATAAAAGATAAACTCTGCTTCTACCAAATATCGTTAATATTTTCGTGGCAAGTTACCTATCTCTATGCTCCATTGTACATGCATAAATGCCCCACAAAGTGGCCATGTAAATGTTTCGAAAGCCCTCACAACATTTTTTGCGGCATATAAGCCGCGTTTATAAAGTACGCTTTAGTACAAACGAATTTGCAAAATAAGCATGTGATCTTACGCACAGAAGCTAAAATAGGCGCCTGATGGGGGAGTTTGCACAGGACTGGAAAATAACGGTGTGTTGCTCGTTGGCGCCAGTGTCGTCTTTTAGAGCGTAAGGTTATGCAAGTCAGAAGAGCGCAGTCGTTAGAAAAGAACTGTGCTACTGAAGAGTATTTTCCCATTTTCATCATGAGTCCTTAGATTTCTGCCGAATAAAAATCTATTGAAAGTCGTGGAAGTTTGTGTTTGCTAAGCGGGCTCGTTAAATGAATACACTACGTTAAAAAAGCACTCCCTAGTGCGTAAATGTTTTCCAGGAGCGTCAGTGCGCACGGAATCGCGGGAATATAATTTTACTTTAGCAACACTCGGCGTGGGAAAACAGTATTATTGCACAATTTCGCTCCTATGACTTCATTTTTCTGACCAAAATTTAATGCGTTTATTGCAAAGATACAAATAATTAGTGTGTTAAACATCTGTGAACCGATTATAAGTACTTTTGTTGCAGACCTTTAATTTCTGTTCAAAAAATAATAGTAGAAATATTGGAAAGGCCTTGAAAGTGTCAGTTCTGTGGACACGGGAGTTCTTATGTGCAACCATGTTATAATAAAAATATGGAATTTTGGAGGAGTTTTACGAGTAGCCTTCTTTTAAAATGTCCAATCTTTGCTTGCCTTTTATAAATTATTTCATAACCTTTCTCGCATTTAAATTTTTTTTGTAAGTTATGAATAATTGGAAGCATATCTCTTCTGCTACCGAAACGTCACTTATAGATTTAGGAAGAAAGTTCTGTCCGGTTATTCTAATGACATTAATAAGAAATTCTTTTATCTTTGCATCCTGCTTTTGCTACGAAAATGCAGTCTCCTCAGTCATGAGTGCAAATATTCAAAAACCTTTCATTAAGCCAGAGTTTAAAATTAGTTTATAAATGTCCGAAAAATACTTGCCCTACATGGACAAATTGGTTCATTGATATGATTTGTAAAACTGGCTAAATCTCACTCATTATTTAGAAGAAGGTTTGTACGGCCACGCTCGTTATAAAAAATACTGCATGTAGGGGGCGCTTTTTGGAAGAGACTTCGACTCAGTTGTCTTAAAAATCTTCGTGAGGAACGAGTGCAAAAATGGGTTTGCCAATCACAACTAAGGGGAGCCTAAGTAGCGTTCAGGGGACACACCAACCACATTATGGGAACTACTCGTGCCGTTGTGATAAAAAGCTCAATTTCAACCTCAGCGTGATCATCTTATGAGATTTGTAGAAAGGCCTCCATTGTTCTCCTTGTCTTATTCTCAGCATGGGCTTATAAGTAAGTAATGTTAACTGCTTAAAAGTAAAAGGATAGAAGTGCTTTTTGTTAGACATGGATTCTGAAAAGTCAAGATCGAAAATTCTTGCTTGTTTTTGCAGAAAAATATTAAGAATGTGTTTTTTGGTCCACATTATTCAATCTTCGTTTATTGGAACTAAAATTAACTCGAATGAAAGCTTTACGAAAGCGAAGACTGTAAATAATATGTTGAAAATTTCCGCAGAGAAAAACTTCAGGTTTTTTACTTCACTGTGTATTGTTTGCTAATAGTCTCAGACAAGGATCAGACAGTAGGATGTTGACTCGCATGCTAGACCGCTTTTCTCCTGTCCCCTACTTTTCAAGGCGCAAATGAAAATATTTACGATTATCGGATAAATTTAATCTTTTTGGCTATATTTTGGGAGTTTGAAGATAATGATAGTGGAGTGGCGATTGTGATGCTAAAATTGCACAACAGCACGAAATATCCCAGACTCATGTCTTCTTTTTAAACTGGAACGCCTTTAACCTTCTTTTCGCAGACTTCTTAATTTAACGTAACGATATTATGCTTGGACACAATGTAACACTTCTCTATCATTCGTGACTTGTGGTATCGTTTTGGTGTGTCCAAATCAAACAGGTGTAGGCGTATATTATAACATCTAACATTTTTGCATCTATAGGCAAAAATTCTCCATCGTTAGACAAGAAAATGACGCATAAATAATGCAGCAGGTTAAATAATTTAAAAATCAGCATATGAACGTTGGTTCGGTCAAAATTTCTCTTGAATGTTTAGGAGCATAGACAGCATTTTCGATTATAGTAACCTCATCTGCCTAAGTATTTTTAAGTGCTTTTCTTGACCCAGATACCCTTAAACAACTGCATTTACCTATTTAGCTTTAACGATTTTACACGTGAACAATAATTCACAGAAGAGGTCTTCGGAGTTTGCCCTTTAAATGAAATGAAGGGTTATAGCATTGTAGAGTGAAATGGCATATTCAATTTATTTGCCTCTAGCCTCAATTGAAACCTCATGAGAACTATATCCCAAGTAAATAATTATGGATGCTTATCTGACACTATATTCTATGAACAAAGGAAAAGTATGTTCAAGCACCGAAACATTTTTTATTATTTAAAGCTTTTAGCCTCCCGCAGGAGTCCATTGCCAGAGCTAACAGCAGCCACAAAAATGTAACACTTATAAGGGGGTTTAAACCAATCAAGGATACCTGACGTAAGTTTGTAAATGATTGCTCAACGCTCTGTGCGCGGACGCAAGATCCATTCATCGATTGATTGATATCGCATTCACTGACCAAGCTTCAGTCAATTCTCTGTTCCTATTCTTTTCGGTGTGCTCAAGTATCTTGATGGTTGCGAAGGTAAACTAATGTTCCGTTTAGTAAGTTTGGTCAGTAAATTGCGATTTTCGGTTGCCATATCGCACAGCCAACTTATGTTGATGTGAGCGCGATACCAGCATTAATTCAATCTGGCCTGTGTAAGTCCTAGGCCAGTGTATGCACGGGATGCGATACACTATCCCAGATTGCTCTTTGGGGTATAGTCGGTCTGTGATTGTCATCACCCCGCTGCTTATGTTAGCTTTGGGCTGGTTTGCAATGCCAACATCTAGTCCGACAGCAATGTGCTCAGACGCTTCTGAGACGTCCGGAGTGCATGGCAGATCTTGCCATATCATTGTATGTGCTTCTGATTGGGCCCTCCATTCCATTATTATTGTCCACATAATGGCACTGACAAGAAGCTATAATTTAAATGGAATTTTGTATTGTTTCATTAATTTCAGATTTGGCTGTGTCTGCTGTAACAATTTTTCTGTCAACTTACTAAGCTAGTTGACGTCAAAATCATTTTGCTGCTCCTAAGTTCAGAACAGGTATAAAAAGAGGCAAACTTTAACTTAAGAAAACTTTCCGTTTCCTTCTGAAAAGGCTATTGCACGCAAACTATCAAAATTTTCGTTAGAGGGAAGTCCAAGGAGTACATTTTGGATGGCGCTACTGACAGAAACCTGGACCTCTGAAAAATGGCGAAATAAGCTTAAATGACTTCGAAAAGTTTCAAGTAATCGTGGAAATAAATCAAAGGGAAATTTCTATTGACATTTATTGGATGTATTTTAATGCTAGTGTTTGTTTTTATTACAAAAGCAACCCGTCTACGGTTTGCAGGTGTTTAATTAGGTCAAACAGGTTGAATTTAATGCCATTTAACAACAGGAGTTTAGCCGGATGGATTCAACCTAGAGAGAGATTGGCGTTAGATTATATTTCACCTCTTGGTAAGGCGGGTCTACGACGTCAAAGCACTTCCGTAGGTGCAAGTTTTACCGCTACAAAATCCTAACCCAAGCCTTGGTCCTAGCCAAATATTCACCATTTACCGAAGCTATATTTTTGTCTACAACTTCAAATTAACACTTGGATTTCCCTTACCTTAAAACTAACATTAATCTAGTGGCTAAGAGAGAGATAGTGAAGACATATGCTAATTTTGAGGCATTCTTTAACATTATCTGCAAAAAAATGGGTACTTTCACTTAAAGAATAGAATAGGGTAACATATTATGTAAGAATCGAACGGTAAAAAGTGGACATCTAATTGGGGAGACCGTTCCATTATCAGCTTCTTTATTTCCCTATCTTCTCATCTGACGTAGCGTGCTAGAAATGGCAAGGAAGAGCACCGAAATGCGGCTAACGATATGACGAAACACTCGGTGCATGGGGCGGTAGGACCCCAAATAAATGAGGTCAGAATGGAAGGGTTGGTTACATTATCCAAAAACAGTTGAAAGTTTTTATTTCCGCGTCTTGTCCACTCGTTTTTTTTAAGCAGTAGTTTTTAGGCGATCCGTGCTAGCTGGTTTACTGCACCCTCATCAACACTTTCAAAATTGCAGACGCAAGCGACAAAGGAAAGTTTTCACTTTCGTAAAATATTTCCTTACCAGAAAAAAAGAAGTATTTTCCTCTCAAGTAGTGTCAAAGAAATTGAAAAGTGCGTGGTCATGTGCTGTATCAGTAGTAGTTTTTCTCTCAGCCAAATATTTGCCTATTATGAATATTTGCTGTTACTTTTCCGGAGGGGGTTTTTTACAGCTGAGTGCCTAGAAGACAACCTGGCGTCTAATCTATTAAATATGTATAAGGATGAAAAACATTGACCTTAGGAAGAATAGACAAAAACAAAATCTCATTTTTCTTCGTGGCGTTGGACTGGTTGCTGAAATAAGTCAAAAGTGGATTGTAATTTGAGATTCTTGCTGGTGATTATTTATCAATTACACAAAACTCCAACCATAAAATGATTTTTACACATTAGTCTAAATGCTTCCTAATGCAAAGATCTATATCATTGGTGAAATGCCAAATTTTCACACATCTCCAAGTAAAACGTCTACCTAGTAAAGGAAAGCCTCTGTGTAAAAATTCCGTCTTAAATTTGCAGGTATTTACTGGAATCAAATTATTTCATCTTTAAATAATCAACCAATCGATAAAGGACTTATATTTGGGTTTGAAGAGAAAATTGAAGTTGGTTCTAATTCCGGTCATTCAGTGTCTGTACTTCGCTGCATTTTTGATAGTACTTTAAAAAATCACTGATTGACAGCAAACCTAAGTGGGCTAATGAAGTTTTTAAAAGTGATCGCAGGAATCACATCTGCGGGTTGCATAATATACGCACAAAAACGACAAGGACTGGTGCGATCGATCGGATTGGGCCATAGACAAAGAAGTCTGGGGCAATGTCTGCAAATGATAGAAAAGTCAGGAATTTATAGGAAAAGGCCCTTGAGACGTCAAACAAAAAGCACAATTCTGTACGGCACAGAAAAATTGGACGAAATACTATTTACCTTCTCTTTTGTAATCTTTTTGAAAAAATTGCAAAGTTGAAGAATTTGGTTGAATGAGCCACACACGATCTTAAACTGGGACGTAAAAACTGGTTGTAATTCGCTAGGCAGATTTCCTATATTTTCAAGTTTAATATGCTAAGCGCGAACACCTCAATGAGTCCACATGTTTTTATCGTAGAATGGGAATGGATTTTCGTAAAAAAAGGCTTTTTATTGTCCTCGAAATCATTTTATATGGAAAAATTTGTGTCGCCTGTTTTCCGGGATGGAGGTCGACATATTGACCACTGGATAAATATGAATGTTTATAGCAAAAGCAAATATAAAAACATCATATTTTAACGGTGAGGTTCCATTTTATTTTGCAAAGTTTGAGTTCTAATAAATGTGACATTGGAGGCCATTGAGTTTAAATGCATCCTTTAAATTTACCATGAAATACTTCTCGTTTTATAATTCCGAGTATGTTTGGAGGCATAAACGCCAGTCAAGGTTTATTCCTGTAAAAAACAGCATATGATGACAGCGATCAACTGCTTGTACATATGAGTTTATCCTTGGGAAAATAAATATCAAACTTTGATGATTTTGTCGCATTTTTAGGCTGAGCATAAACAAATCCTACAGACGTCTGAGGAAATAAGACTTCCACAGCAGATGCCTATGACATGGGTGAAAAGCGATGGCGACGTAAAATGCTTTCTTTCTGTATTGAAGCCTTCAGTTTGTCATCGTGGGTTCGAATTCCGTCGAGGCCGTCGAGCTTTTCATAATTGAATGAAATATGTTACCCAAATCTACAAAATCCTTCTAATGATTAAGTGAGTCTGGTAGTTTTGCGGTGGATTATAGAGCGATCGTTTAGATAATCGTGCTCGTATGTCAGCTAACTGTTATAGCTCTGGTGGATTCCATATGTCGCAATAAACTGGGCGTTTAACTTGACCCCTGTGTGGTTAAACATGCGGCTCTCGGTGGGGTCTCATAACTCAAATGGTTAGAGAGTTTCATGAACTTAAGCCTTCCTCTTGCCATCGCAGCTGCTTATCTTATTGAGGCGTTATTGACAATTGGATCAAATTACAACTTGTTGTTGTTTCAAATTTGAATTTAAGAGATAAAAGGACCTGTTTTTTCAAAAATAACGTTCCTCTTCATATTATGCTTTACCCCTATTTTCAAGTTAATCCTACATTTACAATCATTTATCGTTTTAATTAAATTATTCTGATAACGAAACGTGACTTAAGACTATCGATAATGCACGAAAAGAGGTGTGTGTATAAAAGGAAACCTTGATAACCACTCAGTGTATAGTAAGAAGAATATATTTATGATTGCCAGAGTGCGCGAATTTTTTTTGAAAAAACATTTCAAATGAAAGTGTCGCGCTCGAATGAGTTTGATTACAAAGAATTTGGGTGTGACGTTGCTAAACGCAAAAAACTAATCAAGAAAGGATTGTGCCTAATCGAACCAACTTCTATCTAAGCCATTTAGGAACGTGCGAGTCACGAGAACACCGACATGGGAAGTACTGTGTATACCTTTAGGCGCATTTTACTAGAGCTTGAAACAGTGTAAAATACTTACGCGCTGACCTGCAGTTCTTCAAAAGTACAGATGAGCAAGCTGTTGGGGAAAAAATTCAGGAATCAGTTTCAATAGTTTTTCGCTAATTTTGTTTATTTACGGCCTTAAGTAAACAAGCATAAGTGTGGTACAGGATGGCCACATATTCATGGTTCAAGTGCCAATCTCTGAAGTACCTGTCAGTGGGGGCAAGGCCGTACGAAACGTAACCTACTCTATGGTGCGTGGCTACCTCATGAAACGGGAGGACGGAAATAAAGAAGATCAATTATCGATAAGTAACATGCTGCAGGTTCAGAAAATACAGTTTAGTCACTCAGAATATGTCTACAAATAATTTTATCCGTCAAGATATTGAAAGAATTTGAGCAGAACTCAAACTTATCTTGTACCTCGGCGACTATTTGTGCTAATAGCTATCCCAGACTAGGTCTGCACATCCGCGCGTGCGTTTTAAGAAGAACGGAATAGCAAATCATGAGTTTTACCACATGTTAGTTGTTCTCCATCTAAATCAGATGAAGAAAGGTGCGGAACGTAGGTTATTTTAGACTTTTGGAAATATCGTCAGTTTTAACTAATCAGATTTGTGTTCTTTGATGCCCTGAAATACAGTAATAATATCTACCGGCATCTATTCGTTTGAACTTCCTTATATTTTTCTGATTATTTGAGAAAGTCTTAGATACTACTTCAATGGGTCATCATCAAAATCTATGAAAAATTTAAACGATTTGGCAAGATACATTTGAATGATCTAGTTTCCGGTAATGCATAATTTTGACACGGAATGGACAGATAGTAAATATTTTTTGCCGTTTCACTTCGATAGCGGAGTCTAGACGTAAACAAAATACCGAAGAATGAGCCCAAATAAAGAGACAATTGTGTTCATTTACTTGTAGAGTAACAACTAAACGTTTTGGGAGATTGAAAGAACTTGTCATAAGTCTTAATTTTTACCTTGACTAAAGCTCATATAAAGGTATATTACACAGAAGTTCGTCAGAAAAATGCGAAAGTAAAACGCTTCTAAAGAGGTCATGTATTAAAAATGTTATTTTCATTACTCTCAGGCATATTCTGTGCAAATATGACCCAAACGGCCATCTCCTCTAGAAAGAATGTCCGAGAACCCTACATCGATAAATGCTTCAAGAGATTTCTTTATTTAAAAGGTTTCGTTAAATGCATAAGACAGATTCTAAATTTATGTTCAATGGATTAAATCTTAAAATATTCACTAGAATTTAATGGACGACGTGCAACCCATCGTAATCCAGTGCAAGAAACACTCAAAATGAAATTCATCGATAGGCATAATTTCTCAATATTCACAAAATGGTATTCTTACGACTGTACCAGACAATTCTATTTAACTGTATTAGTCACTAAACAGCCTGACAACGTATGACTTTTAGATTAATTTTATTCGTCTGACTGCCATATCCGCAAACTCAAACCTGTCGCCTTTACCTCAACCAATGTAGAAACGAACGAATAACCACATAACGTCTCGTGAAACGGCTTTTGAATCTAAACTTAAGCAGTAGGCTCTTTGTTGAAGACCATCTTAGAAATAAAAGTTATTATTGAAAAATATTTAAATGCCAGCGGCATTAAAGGATTCGTTTGAAAGGTATTTCAACTTTTACTGCTTTTTTACTTGGTTTTTTGCATGGCTAGGCTGTCTGTAGATTTACAAATGCAGTTTACTCAGATACAGCGATTTCTGGCACCTCGGAATGCTCGCTCTTTGACAGAACGTCAAACTTTGAATGACTTTTTATGTGTTCAATTCGCTTTAAGCCGTTTATATTTTTAAAGGATCTTTTGTTGGGCGAAACTGAGTAACAATCGGAATTTCTTATGTGAACCTTCCGAGGACACGGGGCTAACAACACCCGCCCATAATACAAAATAGCTGTGGACTCAATTCCAGGAAGGGTAAATAATTATGTGTCCTTACCTTAAAAGTACCTCTCAAACGAACCCGGATTATCAAAAAAGTCCAAAATGAGGCTCATCTCTAAGCATAACGCAACCTTTACTCTTTCTTGAAATTTAGCGCAAAGCTACTTCTATTGTGGGCGGTATCTTATACCAAGTTCTGCTGGGAGGGGCCATCTGAGCGTTTTATTTCGCGGTGACATTTAGGATATTTGTGCATATGTGGAAACCAGAGATTCGCCAAATGAATCCCGTCGATTGCTCATGTTGTAGTTGGTTTTGAGGGCCCCTAGTTGCTAATATTCCCAACCGGGAATGATAAAGAGGAAAAAACGAAAAAGCATGTTCTGAAACTAATGTAATTATTTGCGCCTTGACTCGCCTGGTTTAAATGGGACGCTTAAAGTTGATGACGGTTTTTTTAATGTGTTTCATTGATACTAATGGCTTCCATTAGAGAAATACGCATTAATGCGCAACTGTAGACTCGGACGAGCATTGGCCTGTGCAACGGCATGAATTTTGTTTCTGCTCTAAACGGCAAACACCTTCTCCAACACATTGCCTTTACACAGTAATGTGGTAGAAGGGAAATCGGTAAGCATCTTACTGGGTTAAATTACAGGGTTTTGTGACCTCTTATCGTCCCGCGCTACCATGTTTGCCAGTTAATTCATCTAATATACATACGAACAGCAGTTGGCGTCAAATCAGAAAAAAATTGTCTTGTAGCCCCCTACCTATGTAAATTTGTGTTCCGTTTAGAGCAACGCCTGACTTGCGAACACATTTTTGAGGCGGAATTGCAAAACAGCTTCTTTGAAAACGCAGACAGTAGGAGAAGTGACACCTAGAAAACACATGGCTAGCAGTGCATCAGGTCGGTTTCGCTTTTTTCTTCATGTATTCTCGTAAGTTAAATGAAGGACAAATTCGAAATTTACAGAAGCAGTCAAAACTGCCACTTTGAATTCTTTTCGGTCCCAACAATTATTTTAGGGTCACAGATTAGTTGCTCTCCAACCTGTGAAATAAAATCTCTGTTCTGGGCTTTATGCCCCGTAATTTACACTTTAAGGATGTCTCCGATTTCATTTTTCAACTGCTGTTAAATCCACTTCTGTTTTTACTTATGCTACTATATGGACACCCGAAATTCTATTATGTACCTATTCCGTCGAGGACTACCCAGGTCATTTCAGATGTCCTTGCCAATATTGGTGACAAGTCTTACAATATAGCTGTCGTCCTTGTGGCAAACCTTTTAATTTCACAATCTGACCAATCTATGAAACGAAATTCACAGTATTAAATGGTTTTGTTACCATTCTGGTTATTAAAGTTGATTTTGCTCAGAGATTGAAAGATATCCGCGGGTCTACATAAAACACCTATGGTTGAGATAGCAAATTTAACTGTAAGAAAGCGGGCCTCAATTGCCAATACGTTAATCTAGGCATTACAAACGATTGAGGCTTAACTGATTTTTGTTGGAAGATTCTAGTTTATATCCCTACGACATATTATGATGAGGCCGGTTAATATAAGCTTTTTTCGTAGTTATGTATACTCGCAGGAAAATAACTTTTAAAAATAAGTTCCAGAAAATTGACTGACTTCGTTTGTGCTTTCCAATTTCTAAAAATTCTTAAAAATTACTATAATATATAATATACTTGATGTGTCAAGTATAATAATCCTGCAATTGTTTCAAAGCCATTAAAGAACGGACGGGTTAGTTTCTTCTTACTATCCGCAACATTTATGAAGTCCATATATTTGGATTGGCGATAAAAAAAACAGAAAAATGGTTAAGTTTGATATCATGTCCATTGATTTTTAAACCTTTTATAAATTAAATATTTTTGTACAGAAAACATGAGTAAAAAAATGTTTTCTTTTATACTTTCTTGATTGACATTCACTGCGGCGTCAATAGCTAAACTCAAAAAGCGTACGTTTAGGTGTTCGAGGGGTTGAATGCACATTGTACGGTCAAACAAATACCACAATTAGAAACCATTTTAACCCCGTACGATGGTCTTCCTTTGAGTACAAAATCTATAGAGCTGAGTGATTATTGAATGAGAACTAAAAGGACCTTTTGTTCAAATGTTTTGTACAGTAAAGTTGAATTTATGTGGGCATATAAAAGTATGGTAATATATATATATATATATATATGCGTAAAGATTCGAAGTCCCGTTATCGTATCGCGTTCATCATCTCCTGAAGAAGACGAAGAAGAAGAGGGGGCAAGTTCATGGACCAAATTGTATTTGTACTGACGTTTCGAAAGCTTTCTCGCTTCCATCATCAGAGTAAAGTGCTTGCTGCTCCTGGTGGTCTTGAGTTAGTCAGTCTTGCCGCGTGCCTCGTATTATATCCATGGTGGACGCGTGAACTTTGACCTGCCCGATCGCCTCTGACTTCCTTAGACCTCCCCGAGGTTGAACGCCGGCGGGCTCGCGGGACTGCTGTCCCCTTTGGAGCCGTCGTAGGTTTAGGCAAGGCAGCGTGCCTGTTGGCCTCCCCCACGTCAATCAGCGGACTGAGCAGTCGTTGCTGCTCTCGTGAGTTGTTATCCGTTTTACGGGCGCATTCGTGAGGCAGTGTTTGACTTTGGTAATGTGACCTTCGGCCGCCACCTCGCTTTTCCGTGAGCCTGGGCTCTCGGTTCCGTGTGCTCGTTCGCCTTATTGGCCCTGGCCGAACTGATCCGA
Organism: Schistocephalus solidus; assembly: GCA_017591395.1. Classification (NCBI taxonomy): domain Eukaryota; kingdom Metazoa; phylum Platyhelminthes; class Cestoda; order Diphyllobothriidea; family Diphyllobothriidae; genus Schistocephalus; species Schistocephalus solidus. The sequence continues at coordinate 161,696 of WEDG01003974.1, read as the reverse complement.
GCCGTGTACGAAGCGCCTGGTAGGCGAAATGTAAGTCTATAGCTCGGTTGAGTGTACCAGTCGAGGACCAGCTCTCGAGCACCAATCTGGCCATCTTCTCATTGGCTCGACCAATCACCCTTGTTTTGTCAAAGGCGAAATCATGGTTCAGCTGTTGTGCGTGACCATAAACCAAAGAAAACTTGTCTTTGCGGTTGATTGCAAGTTGGTGTTCATGCAACCTTGTGCCCAGGCGTTTGCCCGTTTCACCAACATACCTTGCATCACAATTTTGGCATGGTATGCTGTAGACCACTGCTGATTGTTCTGTCACTGGTAGCGGGTCTTTGGGCTTCATGACCTGCTGTCTGATAGTGCATTCTGGTTTATGAGCCACGCCAACCCCAAAAGGTTTTAGGATTCTCGCAGTTGCCTCTGAAACGTTCCTCACATAGGGGATTGCGAGCAAAAACTTTGGCTTCTCTTCATTCGACCCCTCAAACTGAGGCTTCCTGAGGCATTTGCGGATGAAGGACTTTGGATAACCGTTGGCTTTAAAAAGGACATGTAAGTACTCCATCTCCTCCTTCTTCCCACTGTCGTCACTGCAGTGTGTTTGGACACGTCGGAAGAGGGTTCTGACACAACTGCGTTTGTGGCCAACAGGGTGGTTGCTTCGGTAATGGAGGATACGTCTAGTGTTGGTTGCCTTACGGTAGACCGTTGTCTTTATCTTCCCGTCTGCCAGCTTTGTAACTTGGACGTCAAGGAAGGGCGACTGGTTGTTGACTTCTTCCTCCATGGTAAACTGGATGTCGGGAAAGATTGAATTCAACAATGCCCTGAAAGCCTGCAAGTGACTCCTCTTGATTATGACGAACGTGTCGTCGACGTATCTGGCCCAGAACTTCGGTGGGTACGAGCTGAAGACCAGCTGCTCAAGCCTCTGCAAAACTGCTTCGGCGATTAGTCCAGACAGAGGCGAGCCCATTGGCGTCCCCTTCTTATATATATATATAATTGAACCGACAAAGACAAGGGTGACCGGAATGGCCATTTCTGGCTTATTAGCCATTATCAGTCAGTCATACCCAATCCCAAGTGTGGCAAACCAGAAATGGCCATTCTGGTCTCCCTTCTCTTTGTCGGTTCCATTTCATAATATGCTACACGTCGCTATGCGACCGCCTGCGAACGCTCTAGTCTGAGCTCCAGGGCACAACGGAACATACATGTTCCTTAAGCAGATCGGTGAGCCCCACACTATCATATATATGAAGAAGAGGCGATCACAAGAAACATGGTTATATAGTCCTGACGTTTCAAAATCAAACAAGATTTCATCGTCGGAGGTAAGTACTGTACCGTGCCTCACAGTATTTATAGGTGTAACATTTCGGGTAATACGGGATTTCTAAGGTTTTTGAATTTGCGTGGAGGAGGTTCCGGGTTGGGGATGGGGATGGAGATCCTCAGTCATCATGCTGCTTGATGAGGAGGGTGGTGTTTCATCCTTGGCGATCATCCTTTGCCTGTTCACTGAGTTCCTGGTGGACTTGGGGAGGGCGGGTGATGGCTTGTTCTCAATCTGGTCAGGGGCCGGCGTTCGCACGTTGGCAGTAGTCGTCAGTACCCCCATTGACCGAAGCTGCCGCCCCAGGCTGTTAATCTTGGTTGCGATCGCACCTCTGTGTGTATTCGCAACTGCCGGATAAGTGGTTGAGCCGGCCGAGGTGATAACTGTTCCTTCGTCGGGTCTGGGTTGTGTTACGATTGCGTGCGTGTCCACCATGGACTCACCCATGTTCGAATGCACGTTAGGCCAATGTTCACGTTGGCTCTTTCGATCATTGAGCTGCGTCTGGAGGGAAAAATATCAGGGAAATAATTTCTGAAATTATTTAGTGCAGGTTATTGAGTCAGGTGATTCATATATGACTTTTTTAGCTAGTATCTATGTCGGAAGTACGGTATAATGTCTTTGCCATATATATATATATATATATATATATATATATATATATATATATATATATATATATATTACTTGAGAATTTTTAGAGTGTGGTTATCATGGTTGGCCAAAAAGATGCGCATTCAAAAGCGCTGTCTTTTAGGAAATATTATGGGGGTGTGCTGCCTGATTACCAATATTCAAACTCGACTTCAGTAATCTTTCCAAATCGAAAATGCATCTCAAATATACAGAATGCATTGCATCGCAACCGCATTTCTATCAAAATTAACAGCTTCTACATTTATTGCAGATGATCGCACTTGGCTCGGCGACCGATTGAGTGTCCCCATGTGACTCATTATTGCTTACAATTTTGTCAGCAATATTATCGATTCACAGGAATATCATTCGGAAATTTTGTTTACCCAGACAGCAAATGGGGTCAAATTTTGCGTGCGCGCTCCACGCGTGATTGATCACTGCTCGGGTAAAAATTAAGTACTGAATAGGTGGATGTGAGGTAACTGCGTATTTCGGTTGACTGGGAACCGGGTATTATGGTTCAATCAGCTCGTGACCAACGTGCTTCGTCATTTTGAGCACCTCAGACTTGAATTTATGTTGTTCCTCGTTATGTGCCCAAAACCGCATCAGATCAATTTAACCACTTTATGCGGATCTTGTACTGACAGAGCGTTTTGCTGCACCATCATTTGTGTCTAATGGCTGCCTCTGTCTTCCTTACAACATCAAATTTTAGCAACAGGATCAGGTGGCTGACAGCTTCTGAGGCTGTATGCTATATGGGAACACTCGCGAGAATTTGTGGCTGACGCGTCCAGCAAATTCCAAACGAGAGAATCCACCCACGCGGCTAGTCCCCATCCGTATGACACCAATCAACTAATGGTAAATACCCAGGTGACAAAAGCGGAGAAAAATCAATAAGAACAAGACCGATAAACTGAAATAACCGTGCTTTTGAAGGGGGTCATTTATCAGGTTATGGGCCTTTTGCATCTCACTGCGCCTTCGAGCTCAACCTAGAGCCCTAGCAGACGATCACATCACGCCCAGGTAGAAAATCCTTCCTTTACATCATTGGCACGTTATCCTGTTGGCTGTTAGCTGAGATATTTACTAATAGCTAATTGAAAAAGTTTTTTATGAACGTTGGCTGCTGTCTAGCCAGCCGCGGCCAGCGGTGCGATGAAGTCTAACTACTGATCGGGCATTCCATGCGCATAGAAAGTCCTGCGTCCAAACCGTAGTCCCGATTTCCCGAAAACCTCGTAATACCACCCTTTAAAATTTGACTGGAAGATGCTACTAATATCCGCCCACATTGCACCCTCCTTACCCTCGGCCCCCGTGTTTCAAAATGCTCCTTATTCGGTAAATACAGGTTTTAATGCGCTTCGCCTTCGAGCGACATCTTTGGTCTCGTTATCTGTGCGCGAAATGCTCAAAATGGTCAAGTTCGGACGGTCGACAGCATTCAGTTTCCCTAAATAATTTGACCCCCATTTTGTCAGAAATACGTGGGTCCTTGCCCCGGCATGCAAAGAGGGCTTAGCAGGGCAGTGTGTTAAGTGAGAGCAAGGGCAGAAGGGAGCGGTAACAAAATATGCAAGGTATGGCAGAATAAGCCAGACAGCAGCCAAGTAAGAATGTCAATCCCGCATCGCAGTGTTTGATCACTGACATTTCAGTTATGTTGATGAACAGAGTTGGCTGCGATCTCTTTCCACGTGGTGAAATCTACTGACTCCCAAGTTAACAGGGAAGGAAAAATAAATTTTTAAAAGCTAATAGAGCTAGAAGCATGACATCTGATGTAGGCAGCTTCTGCCTCTGAAACTCCAAACAAGGCGCCTGAAACTGAAGGCTACTTTGACGAGCAAAACATTAAAAAGATTCAAACATTTTTTGGAAACAATAGTGGACTAAGCATACCAAATTCTGAGACGTTTATCCAAATGACCGGTTTCATTGTAAAAGATCACGAGAGTCATTGTTAAACCTGGATTCAACCTCAGACTACCAAAGAAGCCCTTTTTGGTATATGCCTTGATGCATATTTTTGAAATCAGATTAAATTACATGACCGACTGTTTAAATGACAACCGAACCAAACATCACGCCAAGGTGTTGCTTACGGCAAGCATAATAGACGCAAACCGAAGTTGGCTACTGAACAGTCGGCCCGTGCAGCCCCAATAAACTTTTTCGTTAAATTATTGTTCTTCCAGTGCACAATACCCACCAAGTTATCTAGTTTCCTTTCCGAAAGGAAAGGTTTGAGTCCATTTTCTAAGGGACGACTGATAACTCATGAGGTTAGACGGCTCCATTAAAAATAGGTACTGGGGTCAACCTAACCAAATACCTCTATCCAAAGAGATTTTACGAAATTGGCATTAAAACCACATACACCGCACAGACCGCCCACTCCTTACCTACGAACATTATACCACGATAAAACACTTCTGATCTGTTAGTAGAATGATCACCGAAAAAGGAGGCATAGTTTAGTTTTATAAATTATTTATTTACTGATAAATAATTTATTTTACCGAAAAACATTAAATTAAAACACGATCTCATGAAAGGCTAATTATTTAAGGTCTATTGCAGGCAGGATAATCTTAATACAGGTGTGAATAATGAAAAACAATAAAAATACAACGATTTAAGACTATATTAGTCGTCCTATTTCATGAAAGGTTGCACATAGGGCAAACATTGAAAATACCAAGTTGTCTATAATAGAGTAATCTAGACAAGTTTCCAGACACCATTCGAGGGAATGACACTTCATTGCATACACTTTTGGGCGGGTATCTTGAAACAAATTGTTGATTACTGTTAAGGTATATTAATAATACAGAAAAAACGATTTCCAGGTATTAAGTCAGAAGAGGAATTAGCATTCACTGTAAGGCTCCTTCTTCTCCTATCTGATGAGATAATTGACGAAAATTGATAGCCTGCAGCATGCATTCTAAAACTCCCGGGGGCGGACTTAACAACAACAGAGAAACCCACTATCGGGGGGTGGTGAAACCTGCCCGGATGTTTGTGCTTCCACAAGCCTCAGGGGACAAAGTCCATATCCCAAACTATGTTCCGTAAAATGACTTCAGAATTCCACAACTTTGCGTAAGTTCCTTTTCTCAAGCTGCTCAGGATTGATGGCGCATACGCCCATCTTGGCTGTTGAACAGTTGCATTAGTCCCTTGTCATTTTTTGATCGGATAGCGTGTGCGGAAGTGCTTGCGTTAATCCCGGTGGTTGATGGGTTTCTTACTGGGAACACTAACAGCTTCAAGCACTTTTTTCATTGAGAGTACGAGTGGTCGGTTGCTATAAACTGCAGTCAGGTTTTCACGAAGCAGAATTGAGAGGAACCAGGTTAATCAGCCTTCCCCTTGCTGGCGTGGGTCCGAATCCCACCGAAGCCACCGAGTTTTTCACAAGTGGGTCAAAGGAATTATTCCAATCTGCCTGATTCCTCTATTAACCTGAGAATGCCTATAAACCCCGCTCCTACAAACACTGGTAGCAAACGTTGGAAGGTGTGTGATGCCGGCGCATGGAGGGACGTTTAAGACGTGCGGTGACCGATAAATGACTTAACGGTGTCAACATCTACAAACCATCACATATGAAGACGCCAGGATGGGTATTAACCGATTGAAAACGGCAGAGAGTTGGGATGGGACAGTTCGTGTGTACTTGTGTCCCCGAGCTCAAATAGAAGTACTGGAAGCTCTGTCAGCTCGGTAAGCTATCTCTCGTCCGATGTCTTGGCTGCAGCGGTAGTCAAAGCTTTACTAAGTCATTTGGTGGCTATCTTCTTTGGCCCTACACCATCATGATCGACGGTGGGGCCCAGTGTAAGCCCTACCTCTTCCAATCCCTCCACTTATGTTTAGGCTGCACTCCCATCCGCACGATTGTCTATCACTTGGCTGCTAACGAAAAGGCTGAGAACTTCTTCACGCCCTGCAGAAGATTCAGTGAACTGAACGAGTAATCTCCTCTTGGTTGTGTTGGGTACATACGCGGCCCAAAATGCAAGCCATTCCTCTTACGCTGCCTGAATGCTGTTCGGCGTCACTGTCCGACTTGCTGGCCAGATGTCCTCACCAGCCTGTCACGGTATGGTGGAGGCTCTGATCAACCTCCTGCATTGACTCCGCTGATTCCTGTGGGTCGTATCCCCAATTCTGGCAAGAAAAACGGTCTCCAAGTTTTACCTCGAGAAAGGCATTAACATCATTTCACGATTATCCTCTTCAATGTTGTCACGAAGGAGCCACGATCGCTGGAACAAGGGCTTAATTAGCCTGGTATTTCGGATTCTCTCTCGAACTCAGCCTCAGAGCCAGTCGAACGAAAGGGTAAAAGGGGAACTAAGAACACAGTATTTATGGGGCGTGGTTGCCATGCATCCACACGCCTTCTATATTTGGCAGTACTCGTGGTCCTTGCTGGGGTCATGGTTGATGAGACGATTTCTCGTCGGTCCGTGCTTAAGTCATTTATGACTAGGATTGCATCACCTTTGTCGATTTTTGGCGTGACGATTAGTCAGCACTTCGGTCCGTTGTCAACCAGACTTTCTATCACCCGCATCCTCCCCACGTAGCTGCTTATTTGTTTGCCCGGTAAAATCGCAACACAGAACATGGAGGTGGAAGATTATTTCACCGGTTATTTGCATGCGTGCCGGAGAACCACAACTCTAGCAGTTCACGACTCATGCGGTTGTCGACTCTGGCGAGAATTTTGGCCTCATCAAACTTGAAGTTGTGGTCTGTCTCGTCAAATGAGTGTCGATCTGGGAGTTAGCGTCATTCCTTTTCACCACTGCTGCATGCTCGGCCATTCGCGTACTGACTAGTCTCCCAAATTCTCCGACGTAGTTGTTTTGTATGCAACTGCACCAGACTCTTGAGGTTTCCTGCCTTGGCACGGGGTCTTTCGACCGCTTGACCTGGCGCCTGATGGTTGCCCCGGTCTGTGTGCAACTCCGACCCCGATTGGTTTAAGGGGGTTGCTGATGGCTTCGAGACGTTATTCACATACGGAAGAGCTCACCAAAATTTGAGACCGGTTAAAGGTTTTCATCCGTTGCGTTTACGTATGCAGTGTTTGACGAAGTTGCGTGGGTATCCAATCGTTCTAAGAACCCGCCGAATATATTATAGCTTGGTAAATTTGTCCTCCGGTTCACCGCAATGCGTCACGACACACCGATATAGCACTCTAACGCAACCGCATTTGTGGCTAATTGGGTGGTTGCTGTTGAAGCTCAATACTTGCGTCATATTGGTCGCTTTCCTGAACACTTTAGTTTTTGGACCACAAAATTCCTGTTAGAACCAGCAGGCGAGTTCCAGGAAGTAGCGCAGAAGAAGAAGAGACGATCACTGAAAGATGGTGTTTATTGGCCCGACGTTTCGGATTCTCGCTCGAACCCATCATCACAGACAGTTGCAGCAAAGGGTACATAGGTCACGCCAGTAATCGACAACTGCGGCCTGGCAACCACGCCCTATAAATAATTCGCAACTTGCGCCCCAAGTACCCTTTTCTGCAACTGTCTCTGAGGATGGGTTCGAGAGTTAGTCCAAAACGTCAGGCCAATAAAAACCATATTTCAGTGATCGTCCCTTCGACTTATTCTTCTCAACCACCAAATTCTTTGCGGTAGACGAGGACGTCGAGGAAGGCTAGCTGGTTTATTTCTTCCTCCTCCATCGGGGAGTACATGTCCGGAAACACGGTGTTGAGATCTACTTTGAATTCCAAGACCTGATCCCGTTCGATAAAGGCGAAGGCATTATCCACATACCGAGCCCAGAGTTTTGGTCTATGGTGTCAGAAGCCGGCGACTCCAATCATTTTAGGAACACCTCAACTATGAGTGCCAAAATCGGTGAACCCATTGGGTTGCCTTGCACCTGCTCGTAGACTGTTCGACTTTGCCACTTTGCCAATCCGCAAGTTGGAGTACCTTTGAGTTATACGATGGGCCAAAGAGGAACGCCCTCTTAATGCATATTAGGGAAGCCATGCAATCGGGCGAAGGCCGTGTCCTGGGCTCTTGCCATGCCTTGATCAGCTGGCGATATTGCATCTGAGTTTTTCATTGCAATCAACGTCGCTTTGATAGCGCGTGTCAGCGTTTTTATGGGGTTTGTTTATTTAGTGCAGCACGTTCGACCTTGGACAGCACTTCGCATGGCCTGTAAGCCATGAGAAAAAACGACACTCGGTGTCGGATAGTGCCCTTAGTCTCGTCCGTGGCATCCGTCTTACTGAGGATTCATTCCACCACTGCAATCATTTCCGCATGTTTGGCATCAGTTGTGTTAAACGAGACTTCATGCCGTAACACCTAGATTTACTCCTCCTTCAGCTCCTTTGACGACGAGTTGTGCACCAGTTTGCCATTTTGGGCAACGTTTTATTAGGCAGTTTTCTGGATTTGTTCTCCAGTGTTGTGTCACTTCTCACTCTTTGTTAAGGGACTCGTTCAGTCACCCTCTGCTGTAGCAGATTTGTACCAAATTCCCCCCTGAATTTACCGTGTTTCCTCTTCCCCTGGTCAATTCTCTCTCGGTACTGGCGAAGCCTTGCGTGGTAATCTTGAGGAAGCCCTCGGATCACTCCTCTGCCTTGTTGAAATACTGCTCGTCTCGTCAATTCCGTGTGTAATGGGGGCTTTTATGAAACACAATTCGTAGAGAATTTTTGGCAGATTTGAATAATTCCTTTGACCCACTTGTGAAAAACTCGGCGGCATCGGTGGGATTCGAACCCACGCCAGCAAGGGGAAGGCTTTAGTACAGCCAACGCTCTAGCCAAATGAGCTACGAGGCCCCACCGGGAGCCGTGAGTTTAATCACACTTGGGTCAAGTTACCCGCCCAGCCTACTGCAACGTATGGAATCCACCAATTCTGATACAGCAAGCTGACTGCCCAAGCAGGATTTCCTCGCTGGCGTGGGTTCGAATCCCACCGAGGCCGCCGAGTTTTTCACAAGTGGGTCAAAGGAAACACAATTCAGCAACACGTTGTTGTCGAGGCACCTGTGCAGAAACCGCATCTACGCATATGTAGAGGCCTCTCGAAGGATGAAGGTTTCGTATCGTCGGGTCGATCGTAGCGCATCGTGCACAAACAATTTGCTAATAGAAGCGAAGAGACGAGTCCCAGGAGGTAGTCGAACTGGAACAGGAGTTTTATTAGCCTGACGTCTCGGATTCACTCTCAACCCAGCATCAGAGACCGTCGCGAAAAAGGTGAATAGGGCACAATGGGTGCAGTATTAATAGGGCGTGGCTGCCAGGCAACCACATGCCTCGTTTTGTCTCTTTCACGTCCAAGACTGAACTCTGGAAGAGAGTATCAGCCTGGACCTCGTCAAAGCTGCCATCCTCAACACTAATCCGGATGCGCCCGATGATGCTCTATCTTCTGGTCCTCTACTTCCCCTGCACAATATCCTCCATCTCATCTACTCCCTGATCTTCCAAGTCCACTGTTCTGAACTGCAGCTTCTTAATCAACATACAACCCTCCCGTACCTCCAATGGATCTCAGGTTCATTTTGCTAACCAACTATTTACACATGTCGTTTTAGACATGAACAATTCCTTCGACATCGCTCCACACTGCCTTCGGACTACCTGGGGGTACTGTGGTAGCCCTCTCCCATGATTGCCGGCATGACTGATTCCCGCGTCGCCCTCATTTCCACCTCATTCTTCCTCAAGATTCGCCCCGGTGGCCGTGATAGCTCGAAGCAACTCGGCGCTGCGCCGTTTGCCTATTGGCTGCAGGGGAAAAACACGCAATGGACGCCAAGACGCAACCAATTCAGCGGATGCAGACGCCTCAATAGACTGCCTACTGTAACAGTTCGCTGAGCCGCCTTTATGCTCTTTGGCGCCTCAGTAAAAGCCTTTCCGATAACTCTGCCCTCTCGGACCGTCGCTCCCTCAACAAACACCTTACCACAGTGCTAACATACAAGCTCAGAAATTTGCGAAAACTGTAGTTGTCACATTATAGTTGGGTTGTTCAATTTGCTAATATTTCTGGAGAGGTTGACTTCGTACCGAAGTCTGTATGCCGCCGCAATCTGCGTGACCACAAACTTCTCGGGAAGGTTGCGGAAAATTTGGAATTTCGCTTAGGTAAGGACTGATTAAATACGATCTTCTCAGCTTGTAAGATTGAATAAGGCGGAATGAGTCACCTGGAAGGATGGGTCACGCCGCTGAGAATAGCTCATACCTTTCGACTTTGGAGAGCTATTTAACAGACACATCGATATGAGTGAATGACTGCTATCTGTTCCCACCAAGGAACGCTGGGGGTTTGGCTGTGTTGACGCAGTCCATATGTGGTAACCCTGGAGATATCTTTCACGGGACAAGTTACATTACGATCGGATAATTAAAAGTATAAGGATGACTCTATGAGGAATGAGCTCACACTGATTTTTCGGCCTTCGGAAATAAAACAAGGCTCATAAATGGCCAACTACCAGACCGAAGTCGGCCAAGTTATATTTGCAAAGGGAAGAGAAGAGAGGGTGTGCGTGGATAGTTTGAAACATAACAACTTCAGCCTTATGTTACCTACATTTAGCCCATATTCACCCTGGCTACCAGTGTGTGCCCATTGCTGGTTAATCAATACCCGCTCTTCAGCGACAGAGAATGACAGGTGGTAGGGTACTAATTAACTTTCTTAAGATAAGGCGCTTATAACCCATTTGTTAGAGGGCTGTTGAGGTTGTAAATCCGACAACAGGAAGGTTTCCCAAATCAGAAGTCAGAGAAGACTGATTCAGTTGAACGGGCTTTACTGAGAGTAAAGCGCTCAAAAGGGGCTGTACACGCAGTCGCCGCTAACCGTCTTTGTCCGCCGTTGAGAGCTTGACCACAGGACGTAGGTCCCCCCTCACCCGCAGCAATCAGTGAAATGAGGCAATTTGATTGGCTTCGAGGTCTCGCGAGGTCAATGCCAAGACTCGCGCGGCTCCAGCAGCAAAACAACTAGGAGTGTGAGGCAGACAGGAGGACGAAGAGGATCGCTCCAGCACCGAAGACGCAAAGAACGTGAAGCGAACAAAGCGCGTGAGTTGGCGATCATACGAGCGGACCGCCTTCACCAGAAACTCGAGGGGTACGAGGAGACAGCATAAAGTGGCACTGCCACAGCACCGAGGGCGGCGTGTAGTGACGCCGAAGGAATTGTAGATATCCAAAAAAAACATGAGTAACTAATTAACCTTCCGTCCACTATGGGTGATTGATACAGAGAATACTTTTGAGGAGTGAGTTTGTATTGGGGCTTGAGTATTGGCGGTAGATGAATGGGTAGGTACAGTAAGAGGGTCAGAGGAAGTATGCAGGACGATGGGATAAATGGTGGTGGAGGTGGAGCACTCGAGGGAAGCGAACCACAGGGCAATTCCGATGCAGCTTTGAAGCGTTTCACGGTCACCACCTCCTCGCGCGTTCCGCGTTGGAAGTGGAAGGTCTTCGTCCCTCGAGAGACAACGCGGAATGTGCTGTCGTAGAGGGGTTTCAATGGCCGGCGGAGTTGATCACATCGGAGGTAGATGTGAGAGCAGCTAGCCAAATCTTTCTCGAGCTAAACCTCAGAGTCTGATATCCTGGGCGGAACCAGGGAGAGAGTCTATATGAATTGCCGGAGGCATAAAACGAGGTTGTTAGAATCCTCGACCGTGCTTTGAGGGATTGCCCGGCGTAGTACCCAAGATGTTGTTGCCCTTGTGGTACATTCGGCTCTACGAGATTTAGATAAGGGCTGCCGTGCGTACGCATGTGCATTTGTTGACTACTTCTCTGCCTTCAACACCATCCTGCGCCATCTCCTCCTTAATAATACATCTGCGTCTGGCTCTCCCGGCCGGGTCGTCTCTTGGCTTGAAGACTATTTTATTTCCCGGAATCAATGCGTACGATCCGGCAAGCGGCAATCTACTGTCCTTCCAAACAACTGCGGTGTTCTTCAAGGTGCCATCTTATCCCCTCACCTCTTCTCCATTCATACTGAAGATTTGAGATCACCAGACGATTGTCTGTACATCAAATATGCCGACAACATGGTTGTTGATCATCCTCTTAAAAATCGGACACATCTCCACTGTCTGTTTCACTGTCTATGTTTCAGCTTGGTCTACAGATAATGGTCTTCAACTTAACCATGAGAAATCTGACCAATGTGTTTTTCAACTGCAACCATCCCCTAGTTCTCAATACTCAGCCGTTCTTCCCAACGATGTATCCTCTTTTCGGTACCTTAGCGTTAGTCTGACATCCCATCTTTCATTCTACCAACATATCGATACTCTTTTTACAAAAATTCGTAAACTTCTATATTATATCCGCCGTTTATGTTCCTATCACACACTTCAAGCCCTTATCTGGCGATTTATAGAGGCATGTGTTCTTCCCCTCATCCTTTATTTTCCTCCCGTGATTTTTTCCAGCTTTGCCTAAAAAGAATTTTTCGATTTTAAAACGTATTCTCTAAATGCTCTCTTCTGCTGCAGGTGTTTCTTATAATATTTTTGTGGACTTGATAACAAAACGGCACTTTACGACAGTCAAGTAATTTACTGGACGATTCCTTGATGATGAAACCCATCCCCTTCATTCTGAGTTAATTTCTGTGAAGCCTTCCCGTCCGATGTGCCGAGGCTTTCGCCATATAGCCTGCCGTACAACGGCATACCAGCGCTCCGTTTTGCCATTTCTAGCACGCTACCTTACGTGTGAAGAGACTGAAATAAAAAAGCTGAGACTGGAACTGTCTCCCCGCTTGATGTCTATTTTTGACTCTTTGATTCTTGCATATTATGTTAACTTATCCTATTATCGTAGTGAATGGAGCCATTTATATTTTTGCTGAAAATTTTGAATGATACTTCAAAATAAAGCGGATTCCTCTCTCTCTCTCTCACCAGGTAGTCGGACGGGGGTTTCAAGCAACATTTCAACGGTGGAACAGTCATGGTTCGACTTGAGAGCGGAATGGATGTCCAGCAGGGCCAGGGAAAGATTATCGGTCTAGTTCTCTGGATGGTCTGCGACGTGTAACTAGGCCTTCAACTGGCGTTGAAACCGCTCGACAACCCCATTGGCAGCCTAAAAAAGACATAAAATACTGGAAAAGGTAGGTTCAAATTGGTCACCGCTATCATTCGCGATATTGGAGGAGGCACCAAAAATGGCAACACAACGACTGACAAACTCTTTGACCACTGTTGAAGCAGCGACATCAGGCAGAGGGATATTGTCCGGCAACCGAGGGAATAAATCTACGCACGTGAAGAGAATCGAATAACCATTTGACAAAGGCAGGTGGCCCACAATATTTCAGGTGAACTTGGCTGAACCTCAAAGCAGGGCCGAGAATGGTGCCGATGGGAGATGGTTTTGCCGCTGGACCTCGCTCAGTTGACAGCTGAGACAAACTCGTTTCCAAGCTGTTAGGTCTTTGTGCGTCCTACGCCAGACGAAGCGGTTGAAAACCAGCTTGTCGGTAGCTCGACTCCCAGGGTGAGAACTTTTAAACAGGGCGGTGGGATGGCGGCACAAAGGGCGGTGGAGACTTTGCAGATATTGGTGCTGTTTCCAGAAAGCAGTGGGCTGTCCTGGAGTTTGTGTCCGGAAACATCCTCATCACAAGGAGAACCAACATGAATTTGGGTCAGCAGTCCGCCCTTTGAGGTCGATCTCGGGAGTGAGTAGGAGATTAGAAATGGGAGATCTGAACAGTGTGTCGGCTACCTCCTTGCGTCGATGTGGCGGATGTCTGAGGTGAAATGCAAGATTTAGTTCAGTTTTGCGAATCTCCCAATGGTTGAACTTACCAGAAGGGGACTTGGGGGCGACGGTAAGGGGCTTATGATCCGTAAACACAGTGAAGTTCCTACACTCAAGGATGTAGTCAAACAAGCGCGTGACACTCACTGATGTGGTTAGGATCTCACTCGATCCCATTCTGTCCGCCCGCCAGCCTACTATTGGCGATAAACGAACGTTGTGTCATAGGACACATGTCACATATAATACAAGAGCATGTTGCTTAGGGTGCAACAGACAAGACGCAGACAGCTTTTTCACGGTTGTTACTGATCATCAGTACGTCATATGCTTTGTGCAGTGAGGTATAAACAGAAGTCAAAAACAAGCGCGCAACGCTCAGTAGCAGGCTGGTAGGCGGACAGAATGGGATCATGTAAGATCCTAACCACATCAGTGAGTTTCTACGCTCTTGTTTGACTTCTGTATGTACCTCACTGCACAAAGCATATGACGTACTGATTATCGGTGACAACCGTAAAACAGCTATCTGTGTCTTGCCTTTTGCACCCTTGCACACAACGAAGTACCGGAAGTGTTTCACAGCAAGGTAGACAGCAAAGAGTTCCAGTTCAAACGTGATGTAGGGCGATTGAGCAGGAGTTAACTTTCTGGAGAAGGAGTCTAAGGGTTGGGGCTGACCTTCAGGGTGCTTCTGAAGAACTGCATCGACTGTGTGGGGAAAAGAGGCATGTCTGAGGAATGTGCGGAAAATCGCATGTGATTAACAGATTTCGATGACTTTTGGTTACAGGAAATACGAGGTATGCATTGATTTCTCCTGTGCACACAAATAAAGCTATACTAAGTTGATTACGGTCACACCTGTTATTGCTAGTAGACGCTGCCCCGGTGGATGTAGGTATTGCAATGGAACCTTGCAACTTAGTCGGAAGACTTCGTTGAAGGCCACGTGATGCCCATGTGTTTTATGACTCTGCATTTACTCCTAATTCTGCCCCTTGTCAGTCATTCTGTTATCTGTTCAAATGTCATTTTGCATGTACGTTGACTCGTGCGGCCACAATAGCCGCATACTGAAATAGTCTGTTGTTGGATCCGTCGTATCTTCTCCTTATAGAATAGGCAAGCCCAGGATAATACACGAACGCTCCGAACTCTACTACACGAACTCCACGAAAGAATCAGATCGAGGCGTCTTCTTAGGAGTTCACTCGGCATGTCTCCTTAAATGGTAAATTTTAGAAGAAAACTTTTATCTGTGGACGGATTTTCCTAGCCATTTAATAACAATTTGTACTACATCGGTCAGAAGGCCTGCTCTCGAGAAACAGATTCAGGATCTTCCCAAGCTCCTACCTGATGCTAGTTGATAAACAATGTTAAAGTCGAGAAGTATATGCGATCGCTGAGACAAGTGCTTTATTCGCCTAACACTTCGGATTCCCACTCGAACCCAGCCTGAGAGACAGTATCAGATACGGATACTTCGTACACAGGTAGTTGCAGTAGGATGCCGTCGCTATGCTACTGCTGCCATTAACTGCTCCACCTTCAGCGATGACGACTGCGCTCTGGTGCGTTCATTGATTTGATGGCTGGCATGGGGGTCGTTATCCGCTGAAATTTCGTCACCCTTTTGGGAGGGTGGCGTGATGATTGCTCAGCCATCTGGCACACCGGCACTGGCGTTGGAAAATGTGTTCACCTGGGCGCTCCCGGAATGGCCGATTGTACTGGTCAAATTGAGTCATTGCACTTGTTAGTAGATTGGGATCCTGTAAACCATGACTCCAGCGAATTAAGCTCTTGTCCCTGCGATCGCATCTATTTCTTCTCAATTACTCCCTGGGACTCGCATTTTCGCTTGTATCGGCAGTGTTAATAGTCCTCGCTCTAAAAAAAACGAGGTAAATTATGTCTTGGACCAAGGGGTGCAAAACTATTTAAATACTGAGCAATAAAAAATCCTTCCACCGCAAAATGCAGAACTACTGATGTAAACGAATGCCCAGCCAAATGATTCGTGGAAGGATGCACCTAATAATGTCGGCACCGGATCTCTCTTCTTAGAAAAGAGGATCAATCAATTTATATGAGAGAGGGTGTGTATTATGTGGGTGCAACCGTCCTCTACACAGCATCCCCGAAATTTTGCAATTCTCGATGGACAAGCAGCGTAAGGTAAGTTGGTGCTGGTTGCTACTAAACTCTCGTTGAAGTATTTTTGGGTATCGAGAACGTAACGAAATAGTGGGTTACCTTGCCTGGATTGTGCGAAACCCGAATATATAAAGCTCGGAATTCCAAAAATCGGATAACATGACAGAGAATTTCTTCGTGCGCAGTCCGAGGGATTTCTGTTTTAGGAGGTGAAAAAGCATCATAATGTCACATTGAACAAATAATTTGCGAAGTTCCTGTTAGCTGTCAGCCGACAAAGCATCATTCTGGCTTATCCTGAAATTTTTGGCGCGAAACTGCTTTTGGAATCGCTGCCACTGGTACACGTGGATTTTGCATCTTTTTACCAACCTTTATCAGCCTTTAGCCAAAATTATTAACCCTATTTGCTTCTGTTGTTTTAGTGTTACCGAGATGTTTGATAATTTTGTCAATCTTTTTTTTTAACTTTTCCCTACGCTTTATGTTCTGTTGCTACAGACCACCTAGTTCACCTTCGCTCCCCAGTGCTGTATCTGAGCCCCCATCCACATGCGGTACGGTGAGTTCCTCATACAGCCTGGTTTTTGTTCAAATCCCTGCGCATAATTTTAGAAAATGCTCTAAAGTAACCCTCGAAACTGCGGTTGGAAATCCTCTTTCAACCCAAGCAAAGTCGGGTAACCATGTCGAGTTTTCTTCTAGTCTTAAAGCACGGTTGCTTGTTCACGACTCCTGCCGTCAGGCACGTGAAACGTTTTCCCTCAGACTGGGCCGTCAGATTTGTATGCGTTGCTGCCAGTGGAAGCTTAAACTACTTTGAAAAAAATATGCTTAGCCGACTCTGCCTCGTTGGGTTAATGACAGTCATACTATCTTTTTTCAGCTAGCATACCCATCTATCCAGATTCTCCATGGCTCTAAGTAGATACATGCGTTAGGACAACTATTTATTTTTTTACGAAAACCATCCTTTTATGCAGGCTTAATGCAACAGCAGAGACTGGCTAGTCAATGTTTCAAACTCCATCGTATATCGAATTCGTCCCTGGATTTTATAGAACCAGTTTTACTGATCTCGTCGACGTTGATTATGTTTGCAATAGAAGAGACGTTTATGTGAGGATTCCCTACTGAGATGTTCATCATTTTATACCGATTTTTGCAACTGTTAACAAAATGAAACGATTTGCTTTGTAATGCCAAGGGGAAGGTCTTTTCAGCTTTGCTCTCAGCATTCATGTGAAGGAGTAAGTGGGTAATAGTTCGGCTGTCACAAACAACGACTTCCACCAATGTCCACCAAGGTGAGTCCAAAAACGGTGACTAACATGTGAATTAGGCTAGGGAGTCCAAACACGGTGACTAACATGTGAATTAGGCGAGGGAGCCTTTCGCGGCATCTACCGCATCCACTTCTCCGTGACACCGACAGCAATGAGGCTGGTAGGAACACAGTAGCGGACCTAGCTGAACAACCGTCTACCACACATGGCCTGGTTCTTGTCACTGCCGTGACAAACTCGTCTCTCACCTAGGCGTAAGGTGCCATAAAGCCCAGAATTGACAGGGAACTTTGGTGGCCTGGTACCCTGGGAAACCACTTCATTTGACAGTCTTCCAATCCTTGGGTCAGTGCTGTCATGACGAACGTGCATGTGTCTTATTGTCATCGTGTTTACTGTAACGATGGGCTATGAACTGTGGGCCCCGCACCGGCCTCTGTGAGTCAAGTCACTTGACAATGCGATTTTGCGGAGTAGATAACAAAGACAAATAGCCATACACACACGCACATGAACAAGGCTGCAGCAGAGAACACGCATCTGACAGTTCGACCGTCGTAGTCCGACGATTTCCACCGTATGCTCCATGGAAGGGTGGAGCAGGGACGGTGACTTGCGCGTGAATTAGTTTTAAGTGATAGTAGCCTTGCGCTGCAGCTACCGCACTCTCTCCTCCTCCCCACCTGAGCCCGGTGTCAAGACAGAGTCAAGAAGACCGGAGATGGGAGATGGCGCAGGTGGCTGGCGCGGCCGGAGCCGCCCTGAGCGTGCCACCACACATGGCTCGGATCCCACGGAGTGGGAGTGCCGTAAAGGCCACATTTAGAAGGAGCCATTGCAACCTGACTCTCAGTCCACCAGTCAGCCACTCCACACAACACACATTAGACTAACTGCGAGGTCTGAGTGTAATTGTCAGTTGGCAACCTTCCAAGCCACGGCTTTTAGCGCACCGTGATAGTTTCAAGCGCGTCCGATTGTTTATAGTGAGGAAAATACGCTGAGCTCTCGACCTCACTCTCTCCCCCCACCCCCACAATCAGATCACTGTCCGAGCCGGTCAGTTGTCTGATGCGGAAGCGGGCGCAGCTGCTGGTGACCTCGTCTAAGTGTACTACGCACACGACCTGGCCCCCCAAACACAAGCACCAGGATTTCACACAACAGGGGGTTGAACGGCTTACATCTCACATGTTTGAGATAGCCAGAGGTCACGTTAAGAAGGAGCCATCGCAGCCTGACTCTCAGACCACCAGTCAGCCACTCCACACAACACACATTGGACTAACTGCGAGGTCTGAGTGTACTTGTCAGTTGGAACCCTTCCAACCGCGGCACTCAACGTTACCGCACTCTCTTCTCCTCCCTCACCTGAGCCCGGTCTCATGACACAGTCAAGAAGACCGGAGATGGGAGTGGGCACAGGTGGCTGGCGCGGCCGGAGTCGCCCCCTGGGCGTGCCACCACACCTGGCTCGGATCCTACAGAGTGGGGGTGCCATAAAGACCACATTAAGAAGGAGCCATTGCAACCTGACTTTCAGTCCGCCAGTCAGCCACTCCACACAAAACACACATTGGGCTGACCACGGGGTCCGAGTTATCCCGTCAGTTGGCAACCTTCCAAGCCACGGCTTTTAGTGCACCGTGATAGTTTCAAGCGTGTCAGATTGTTTATAGTGAGGAATATGCGCTGAGCTGTCGACCTCACTCTCTCCCCAACCCCCACCATCAGACACTGTCCGAGCCGGTCAGTTGCCTGATGTGGGAGTGGACGCATTGGCTGACAGATCGGCGTAACCGTCTTCGCGCGCCACAGCACGACCTGGCCCCCATAACGCACACACCAGGATTCACAAACTCAGGGGATATGGAGCAGCCATCGCCGTCTGACTCCCAGTCCACTGGTCAGCCACTCGACACACACAGCACATACACTGAGCCGACGGCGTGGTCTGGCGGAAGCGTCAGATTGGCAGGCTTCCCAGCCACGGTTTCTAGGAAACCGTGATATACTCTGGTAAATGGTGATTGTGAGGGTGTTTTCGATGTATTGGTGTAGGTAGTGTGCGCTGATGTAGCTTAGCCTCCGGTGGTTTACCGGAGGTTGTCGTGGAGGCGCATGTGTCCTAATAGGCCCATGCGGTGTGTAATGTGCGGGAGCAGTGAGGGCAGTGAAGGCGGGCGCGTCGACTGTATGTCGGAGCCCCAGGCACTGGTTCACCAGCCTCCGTGCGATGGATTCGCAGGTGACCGACTAGGCCGATGTGTTAGTTGAAGGTGCGGGCGCAGTGTGGGCAGGAGAAATCGGTAGAGGCTGGGAGGATGTCATTCATGGAAGTGGGGGCGTCAGGGGTGCTAAGAATGGCAGGAGTGGAGGATGTGCATGGTGTATCGGTGTTGTCGGCATTGTGGTGTATGCCGCTGTCATGGATGCGCATGTGACCGAATAGGCCCATGCGATGAGTGAATGCGCGAAGACAGTGAGGGCAGTGGAGGCGAAGATCTCTGCTGTGTGATGGTGTTCCAGGCACTGGCTCACCGGTCTCTCTCCGATGTATTCGCAAGTGACCGATCAGGCCGATGCGTGAGGTGAATGTGCGGTCGCATTGAGTACAGCTTAGGAGAGATTCCTCATCGCTGATGGTGGTGGTGGTGGAGGTAGTGAAGGTGAAGGCGGTGGTGGTTGCGGTGGTGGGGGTAGCAGGCGATGAGTAGATGGATGTGGTCTATATGATGGTGGGAGTAATGGAATTGATTCCAGGAGTGAGGGTGGGAGAGTCAGAAGGAGGGTTGGCCGAATTTGACAAAGAAATTGGAATTGTCAGATTGTTGGTGCATTGCGTCCGAAGATGTCCAACCAGGCCGATTTGCGCGCGGAAGATGCGTTGACAGCGCGGGCATGTTGGCAGGGCCTGGGCATTGGCGGTGTTGGTCCGGGGCGCTGGTGACTTTCGTGCCGCTCTTTTGGCCTTGGCGGTGGCGATCCGGTTGGCCTCATAGATTGCTGAACTAGTCTTCACTGATCTTCTCCATGCCGGTCTATCATGGGCGAGGTCCTCCCAGGTCGCCGAGTTGATTTGCGGTTGCTTCAGCGATTTCTTCAAAGTGTCCTTGTAGCGTCGTTTTTGACCTCCCTGCCGGCGAAAACCCGTAGCGACATCTCCGTAGAAAAGTCGTTTGGGTAGTCGCTCGTCGTCCATTCTTACCAGGTGGCCGCTCCATCGCAGTTGCACTTGCCTCACCATGGCATGGATGCTGAGGATTCCGGTCCGCTCTAGGACTTCCGTGTCCGGGATCCTGTCTTGCAATCTCAGCTTCAGTATTCTGCGGAGGCAGCTGAGAGGAAAGTGATTCAGCTTCCTGGCTTGGTTCGAATAGACGGTCCAGGCTTCCGCTCCGTAAAGGAGTGTCGTCAAGACGACGGCCTTGTACATCTTCAGTTTGGTGTTCAGGGGAATACCGTGCCGATTCCACACGGAGGCCTGCAGCCGGCCGAAGGCCTGACTAGCTTTGGAGATCCGTTGAGCAACCTCGTCATCGATTCTCGTGTTGCGCGACATCGTGCTTCCTAGCTAAGCGAAGGTTTCCACGTTTTTGAGTTGAGCACCGTTGACATTGATTCGAGGAGCATTGTATTCCGTGCTGGGTGGCGGCTGGTGCATGGCAACCGTTTTGGCTGTACTGATTGTTAATCCGAACTCGGCGCAGCCTTCGGCGAAGAGGTCCATGCTCCTTTGCATGTCCTCCTCCGTCACGGTGTTAAGGGCGCAGTCGTCCGCTAAGAGCAAGTCATGGACTGTAGTCGTAAACACGCGCGTTGGAGCCTGCATACGCCGACTTTTGAGAAGGTGCCCGTCAGTTCTGTAGGCGATGCGGATACCAGGCTGCTCATCACGGTAGGCGTCCATCAGCATAGCCGAGAACATGAGACTGAAGAGGGTGGGGGCCAGTACGCAGCCCTGCTTCACTCCGTTGGTCACTGCGAATGCTTCGGATACCGTCCCGTTGTCAGTGACGCGCGCCGACATCCCGTCATGAAGCTGACGCACCATGTGTGTGAACCGCTCAGGACAGCCGAATTTCTGCATGACTTTCCACAGTCCGTCACGATTCACCGTGTCAAAGGCTTTCGTTAGATCCACGATGGTAGTGTATAGGTGAGTTCGCATCTCCTGACACTTCTCTTGTAGCTGGCGGGCGGCAAAGATCATATCGGTTGTTCCGCGGTGTCGGCGGAAGCCACAGTGGCTTTCAGGGAGCAGGCCCTGCTCTAGGTGACCGTTACGACGATTGAGAAGGATACGGGCGAAGATCTTCCCGGCGATGTTGAGTAACGAGATGCCTCTGTGATTATCACAGAGTTGCCGGTTCCCCTTCCGTTTGTAGAGATGGACGATGATCGCGTCTTTGAAATCCTGAGGAACTTGTTCTTGGCGCCACATCTCCTGGAAGAGTGTTGTGAGTTCTGCCATCAGCCGGGGCCCACCGCGCTTGTAGACTTCCGGTGGGATTGCGTCGGATCCCGGTGCTTTACCGCTGGAAATCTGCTGCACGGCCCGGATGGTTTCTGGTAGGGAAGGCGGCAGATCCAGGTCATTGTTCGTGTCCACTTGAGGGAGCCGGTCAGTGGCAGCATCGGAGATGGCTGTTGAGCAATTAAGGACACTTCTGAAGTGCTCGGCCCAGCGCTTCAGAATTTGCGATTTCTCTGTCAGCAGTGTTGTGCCGTCAGAGCTGAGCAGCGGTGCGGACCCCTTGATACACGGGCCGTAGATGGCCTTGATGGCTTTGAAAAAGTTTTTTCATTTCATTGCGGACCGCATACCACTGGATTTACTGAGCCTATCGGATCATCCAGGCATCCTGCCTCTCCCGCAGCCGTTTTGTACAGGGCGCCGGCATCTGAAAAAGGCTGCTTTGGTGGCGTCAGTCCGAAAGTCCATGGTGGCTTTGTGTAGTCTATTCTTCTCCGCGAGTAAGTTGCTGATGTCGGCGTCATTGTCGTCAAACCATTCCTGGTGTCGACGGTGTGCGCGTCCGAGTACATCGAGGGCAGTGGACTGGATGACATTTCGCAGTTGACAGCATCGTGTCTCCACGGTAGCGTTATCATCTGGAGCATGCAGGTCCTCCAGTTTCTCGGTTATTTGGTTGCTGAAATCAAAACAGTGAGCAGGCAAATTTAATAAAAGATTATTTATCTTACATAGCGGCCTCTTACCTCGGGGCCTTCGTCAGGGTTGCAGTCGGAGCCTCATCTGAGAGATGACGAGGAGGTGATCTGTCCAACCATCGGCATCGCGGATCGCCTTGGTTACCAGCACGTCCTGTCGATCTCGCCTCCGGACGAGAACATAGTCCAGCAGATGCCAGCGCCGCGACCGAGGGTGCATCTACGTGGCCTTCTCCCGCGTCGGAAGGCGGAAGAAGGTGTTGGACAGCAGGAGACGGTGTTCCGCACATGTGCGCAGAAGAAGGAGGCCGTTATCGTTGCAGCTACCGAGACCGTGGGGACCCAGCACTCCCTGCCAGGCAGCGTGGTCCGTCCCGACGCGGGCATTGAAGTCACCAAGGACAATTAACTTGTCATCTTTCAGCACAGTCGCCAGCAAGGCGTGCAGGTCCTCGTAGAATTTGTCCTTCAACGCATCAGAGCTCGTCATTGGGGGAGCGTAGGCGCTGATGATGGTGGCGAACTGGTCACCCCGAAGAGGCAGGCGGAGGCTCATCAGGCGATCATTGATACCCAGCGGCAGACAGGGCAGACGTCCAACAATGTCGTTAGGGTTGGCAAAGGCAACACCAGCGTCGCGTCGCTCTGCCTTTGGCCGGCCGCTCCAGAAGAAAGTGTAGCCGGCCCCAACCTCCTCCAGCTGACCCTGCTCAGAGAATCGGCTCTCGCTGAGAACAGCAATGTCCACCTTGTAGCGCGCCAGTTCCCGAGTGACAAACGCCGTCCTTCGTTCTGGCCGGTTGCTCCTAGGATTGTCTAAAAGGGAGCGAACATTCCAGGCTGCTAGTGTGAGTGGACTCACCCGAGCAGCCTGGAGAGTTTGGCGAGGGGATGGGAACGGGGGGTATTGTTGTTTGTTTGAGTTTTACGACCGCGTAGTTTGCGATCTGCGAGCCACGGCCGGCTGCAGAAGACGTGAGACCCAGCATTTTTTTAGGGCACATTTTCTAGCCCCTTCCTCCGCGCGGAGGCAAGCAGTGCTATCCCTAAATAGGGCTGCTCGGACATCCCAGACGGCTGCCGAACTCCACTATGTGTCACGGATTTGTTTTAGTGGGAGAACGACCCGAGTTAGTCTGGGTCGCCTACGGGGTTGCTGTCGCCCCCACCGTAGGACTTTTTTGAGAGGGGGAGGTGGGAAGTTCGGGAGTCAGACATACCGAGTGTGGAGGCACACACAACACCGGAGACCCTCACCTGGTTTAGCCCGCCGGTCGTGACGGTTGCCCGGGGTGTGGCCGCTGGGAAGAACCCAACTTCGAGGAGCCACAGGTGAGAGTTGGGTACCAGTTAGAGGCGGCCACAGGAGCATTCACCACCTGTACGAGACAAATGGAGCGACCAAATTGCAAGCTGTGTGGTGCTACCCCTAACTAGTACCCCTACAACCCACACGCATCTGATGTAAGTGAGACGTACACACTCTGGTTGTGACCTTTTTCCGATCGTTATGATGTTGCCAAATTCCATCGTATGTATAAGTGGGGTGCAATGCGCTATTAGCAGATTTTGCCTATATGCGCGTAGCGGACTGGAATCATATGCGGTCTAAGCAGGTTTGTCTGTATTGAGTAGAGAGGTGAACTGCAATTTAGATTTCCATCTTTTGCTTCCCGTTCATTTGCCCTCAGCATCTTCCTCCTTCTCATCCTCCTCCTCGTCATCATCGTTATCATCACAACTGGTAGCATCATAATCGTCGTCATCAGCATCACTAGCGAGAGAGAGAGAGAGAGCTACGCTTTATTTTGAAAGTAAAATTCCAAACATTTCAACAAAAAAGGTCCTCCATTCACCGTGAAGAATCGTCCTTGAATGCGTCACAAAATATTGGTCAATTTGGACTTCCTTCAAAATGGTGCCAGCGTCGTGCGCCGATGACCTCATTTTTGTTGTTCGAATAAACAAATAGGGTTAAAATACAGTATATAATGGGTGACCTAGGCCAATCAACGTACAAATAAGAGGATTCACATGCGAATGGAGAGCAGAAAAGATGGCGGCTCAATTTCAAAAGCCCGCCATTTCAAAAGTCCCATAGCCACAAGGGTCAACATCCAAAGCGTGTTTCACAGAGTGGTTCTCAGTGAAATGGGTTTTACGGAAAACTACAGTTTATGCGCGTTTTGTGGGATAGGTTCACGCACGGCCTTCGGGTGCCTGTGTGAAGGTAATATGAGGTCCTTTGCTTAACCTAAACTGTGCAGTTTTACTGATGAGTGGCATGTAGGCGCATGTGTTTGAATAACCGCGTGTGAGGTTCGAATGTTCTGCGGCAGTGAGTACAGGTGAGGCATGTGTGGCGGATGTAAGTCGAAGCTGACTGCTTCGTTGGTCTCAGTATGACTGACTGGCAAGTGGCCGCCCAGACCAATGCGTGGTTTGAATATGCAGTGCCAGCACGAAGAGATTGGAACATAACCACACAACGTCAGAATTTTTTGGTTAGTGAGGGCAGGTGGGTGCCGTGTGACTATGGAAATCCAGGCACTGGTTCGTCTGTCGCAAGTGACTGTCGCAAATTCTGTCACATAATTGACAGCTTGGAAGTAACCTCACATTGCTGGAGTAAGGGTGTGACAGCGATGGTGGTGGGGAGGACGTCAGTACCGTCATCAATAGTGGTGCTACTAGTGGCGTTGTGTTAGGTGGGAAATGGAGGGGTCGAGTTGAATTTACACTGGATCCAGAAATGTCGAATGAGATAGGATCGATAGGATCCATGGCACCTAAACCTTACAATCATTTTGTTTTCCTCCTGGCCAGTAGCAGCTCTTAAGATGGTGTTGGCTAGTCTTTTCTGCGGTGATTCATTCTAACAACTTGTATAGGAGACCCATCCATATAATCTGGGTAATTTGTTACTGTGTCAATGAGGTATTCAGCATGTCCACAGACAGATGCTCATGTCCGCTTTGTATGCAACCACACCTAGCAACGTTGCCGCAGCATAGCGCGTACACTGGGAAGTTCGACTATTTCCATGACCTCATTTTTGGGATCCCTTTTTGTCACTCCATATTCCGTATTCTGCGGTATAAACTCTGATAAAAAGTGTTTCAACTTCGTTTTTTTGGCTTTCATGCCACTTTCCCGTGCCTGAGCCTAAGCAGGACAATAGACCTATTAATTGATTGCAACGAATGGGCAAGTTCCAGGAAGCAGTTCACAAAAAAATTGATCGCTCCCGTAAACTGCTCATTCTAGCAATCGCAGCTTGTTCCTTCTTCAGAGTCCCCTGGCACCTCGGTTTGGTGCTAAGCAGGACCCCACGACACTTTCAGATGAATTGTTGCAACCGACCGAAAGCCTGACTGGATTTTGAGATCAACTCGGTTAGGATAACGTCGATTTTTACACTCCTAGAATTTATCCACCACTCTGAGGTGATTACAATTAGTATTTGTACACGTTTCGTTGGACTCACCATTTGATGCCGTTTTATGCAAGATAACTTTCTCCTCTGTGTAGGGCGAAAGCAGGTTAAGATGGGGTCCAAATTATCCGGATCAATAATGCTTGGAAGAGGATTTTTCTCGGTTTTATCTGCAGGTATTAAGGTTATGCTTGTGTTTGTACACAGGAAAAATGGTTAAGTCTTTCAAGTCCAGTGGAATTTTTCCTTGTCGCCGCCCATATTAGAACACTGAATAAGGCTGTCCTTGATTCGTAAATTATGGAAGGAACTGAATGGGCAGCCTTTATAATGTCTTGTTGTCCTTTGTTGAAAATGAGGCTGATCGTGATCAGTATTTGTGTTTTCTACGGGAGATCAGTCGTTGGCTTCTTTGCATTTCGTTAACAGATGTATGGGGCACCTTTGCAGAGCTTGGTGTTCCTTATATTAAGTTATTTAACCTACTTATACAACGACACTTCATAAGGGTCAAGTAACTCACAAACTGAATTCTGGTTGATGCAGTGCATTCCCTTAATTCAAATCTAATTGGTATAAAGTCTTCCCGTCCTACGTCTCGAGGCTTCCGGCATAGCATTTACCGTGCATTGCGATTAATGGTTCGCTACCTTATACGTAAAGGTACCGAAGTACTGGAACTGCAATTGGAACTGTAAACATGTTGACTCTTGTGTAATTCATTAATTTATTCTCTTGGCACTGTCAATGGAACTATTTTTTACGGAGCAGCTTGAATGATACTTTCAAAATAGAGTGCATTTCCCTTTTTCGCGCGCTCTCTCTATCTGTCTTAATCATCAGTAATTCCGGTAGTCAAGTTGCACCATCTTGACTGAGTAGTGGCACAGCGCCCTACGCTTATGGTCAGAAGACAGCTATAATAACCAAACATAAATTCCTAACCTCACCGTGGTCATTATATCCTTAAAACATTTTCAGTCAGTCGATTCGCCTCTCCACCGACCTCTGCCGTACTGGCGGTCCGCGTCGAAAAGTGCGATCTTTTTGACGTTGGTCTTCTTTTACTGGAATAAGTCATGTATAGACTGCTTTTTCGGACAACAGCTGACCAATTTCTTCATCGACGAACCATGTGCGCGATGTAGGCCTTCCCGAGCGATGCCTGAATGGTGTTCAATATTTCCCTGGCACTGACCTAAAAACGTACATTTGGTTCAGATTTAGCTCCATATAACTACTTGAATTCCGTAGAAGATTATATTTCTCTAATAATGCAGTATTTAAACTATCTGGTGATCGCTTACCTTGTTGACTTCTGTGGGTTAGGAGCTGTTGTTTCTTCTTACAACCCATAAGGCGCTGATCCATTAAACAGTTTGCTTTAGTGAACTGGGGGAAAACGCAGTTTCTCATCTCAAAAGGCAAAGAAGACCGAGTTATTAGCTAAGTGTTACAGAGTCTACGGAGTGTGTATGCGACTCAGCAGGCCGTAGCAAGTGGCCTAATCAGCAACAGTTTTGGGTCGTTAATCCCTGCACAAAGTGCTTCCGCTCGGTGCAGTCAATCAGTGAAGAGCGTAGTGCCGAATGGCGTCGCGCTCTCGTCAGCCTTGTACTAAGTCAAATGTTGTTCAAGCAGCGAACTGACAGTGAATCGAAGGTGGAGTGGGCGGGAGACTGTGCTGGCGACTGCGAGTAGATCCTTTTTGGTATGCACCACATTGTGCTGGTCGCAACGCTTGTTGGTGAAGAAGTCGAGCCATTGTCAACAGCGTTAACAGAGGTGATTTCTAGCCTATAAGACATCATCAGCCAGCCATAGCCGACCCCTGTTGTGCGGCACCCCAGGCTCGAGCTTACAACGTGATGATAAGAAGTCCAAGGCTCTAACCCAGTGAGCTACGAGCTCGTTTTCTTGTCGGTTTTGATCAGCTGGCTGATAACGGTTAAGAAGCCAGAAATGGCCACTCCAGTCTCCCTTCTCTTTGTCAGCAATGTCATTCTGCCTATATCTCTAGCCATTGTGCGGCTGCAAGTGGGGCTCGAGAGTGAGCCTCAAGGCACAACGGGACGAGTGAATCCTGTAACCGATCGGTGAGCGCCTACTTACCAGAGCTACTATTCCCGATCAAAACCTGCAATACAACGAGCTCGTGGCGCAGCGGGTAGAGCATTGGACTTCTAACTAACAGGCCGCGAGTTCAAACTCGGGTCTAGTGAAACCTGAGTTTAGGTATGGTTGGATTATGATGGATACTAAGCCAGAAATGGCCATTCCAGTCTCCCTTGTCTTGGTCGGTAATGTTATTTTTGCATATATCCCTAGCCACTGTGCGGCTGCTCGCAGGATTCCAGAGCGAGCATCAAGGCGCTACGAGACGATTGAGTTCCGTAACCGATCCGTGAGCGCCTGTCTACCATTTATAATCAGTTTGTCCATCCTCAGCACAGTCCGCACAAAGTTGGGCAGGCCTTCGTATAATTTGTTCATCACATCAGTGGAGCCGGTTATTGGGGAGGACAGAAAGGTTCTAGACACTGACAGTGGGAACATCTATGATCCCAAGTATAAACTGTCTTGTGATAATCAGACTACCGTTATTCCTGTGCGTCAGGAAAGACATCCGCCCCAAAGAATTTGCATCTGGCATCCATCTCCCCCAATTCTTCCTGATCAGGGAAGTGGGCCAACTACTTGCTTTGTAACTAGCCAGTTCCCCGAAGACCAGACCTCATCTTGACACTGAATTGTTTAGAGGCGAATGAACATCTCAGGTTACCGATGTGACAGTACTTGTGCTGGCAGGGTAATGATAATGACTTTATTTGTTGTTTCATATGCATTTTTGACCGTATATATTTCCTCCACATACCAAAGTCGACCTGCCGCTCTACCATTGAGCCACGGGCTCGTTGTTTTTCTCGGTTGCGATCGGGAATCTGATGATAGTGTGTTGCTCACCGATCTGCTTAAGGAACAAGTATGTTCCTTTGTGCCCTGGAGCTCAGACTAGAGCCCTCGCAGGCGGTCGCATAGCGACGTGTAGCATATGTTGATAATGTGGAACCGACAAAGACAAGGGAGACCGGAATGGCCATTTCTGGCTTATTAGACGTCATCAGCCAGTCATACCCAATCCCAAGTGTGGCACACCCGGGATTCGAACCCGCGACCTTTGGTATTTGAGTCGAACGCTCTACCATTTGAGCCACGGGCTCGTTGTTTTGTCGGTTGTGATCGGTAATATGATGATAGTGTGGGGCTCACCGATCTGCTCAAGGAACATGCATGTTCCGTTGTGCCCTGGAGCTACAGCTGTGGTCATACCTGGTATATTCAGCTCAAATCATATGATTAGGTGGCACTCACTGAACAAGTTACGGGACATACTCGTCTTGATCTGGCTTAAGCTAAATCTAGAGCCCCGTGCATATGTAGCCGACGCCCAACAATGCCATCTATGTGTGGCGGCCTTGTTCGACTGCCTCAAGGTGAGGCAACTTCGCCCGAGCGGTTTCCGTCTCACTGGCCACTGCAGTCCGAGACAGCAACTCAGTGTTCTGTGTGTTTGTGTTAGAGAGGTTGTTGTGTCTCCACACCCAGTATGTGTGACATCCGAACTTCCCGCCTCCACCTCCCCTCCATCTCAACTACGCTATGGCGGGCGTGACAGCAATCCCGTAGATGGCCCAGGCTAACTCAGGTCGCTCTCCCAATAAAACTGAACCGTGACCCATAGTGGACTTCGGCAGCCGTCTGGTATGTCCCAGCAGCCCTATTTAGGGACAGCACTGTATGCTTCCTCGAGGAGGAAGGGGCTAGAAAAGGTGGCCTAAACGCCTTCAGTTGGCCGCAGGCCGCAGATTGCAAACTACATGGTCGTAAGAAGCAAGCAAACAACAATGCCTGAAACAAGCGAAAATGCGAGAAGTAGAGAAGAAATAGATGCGATCGCTGGAACAAGTGCTTTATTTGCCTGACGTTTTGGATTCCAACTCGAAGCCAGCATCAGATACAGTATCAAATACGGGTATTTCGTACACAGGGAGATGCTGTAGGATGCCGTCGCTATGCTACTACACGCCTACGGCTCCCCCTTCGGCGATGACGATTGCGTTCTGGGGTCGTTAAGTGTTTGATGGTCGGTATACGGGTCGTTATCCGCTGAAATTTCATCACCTGTGTTGGAGGCTGGCATGATGATTGCTCAGCCATCTGGCTTACTGACATAGGCGTCGGAAAATGTGTTCGCCTGAGCGAGAACGATACGAAACTGCTTCAGCAGAGGGTGACTGAACAAGCCCACGAACTGGAAGCGACATGCGACGCAGCACTGGAGAACAAATTCCGCAAGCTGCTTATCCAAGCTGATCCAGAAACGGCATATTGGTACACAACCTGTCCTCAAAGGAACTGACGAAGGAGCACGTACAGGTTTTATGGCACGGCGCCTCTTTCAACACAGATGATGCCAAACCCATGAACGTGATTATGGTAGTGAAATCGGTCCTCAATCCGACGGAAGCGACGGAGGAGACGAAGAACCTTATCCGACACAAGGTTTCGTCCCTCTTATTGGCTCAAAAACCGCGCGAAGCACTCCCTAAGGTTGAACTTAATGCATTAAGGGAACTCAATGCCGACAGGGACATCTTCATCGTGCTCGCGGACAAGGGGCGTTCCACCGTCATATTGGACAGAACAAACTACTTTCAGAAAGCCAAAGACTTACTGGAGGATCACCAGTTTTATGTCCCATGCGAAACAAACCTCATTAAAAACGCTGACACGTGAAATTAATGCGACGCTATTTGCATTGGAGAACTCGGGTGAAATAACGCTGACCCACCGACGAATGGCGAGAGCCCAAGACACGGCCTTGGACCGGTTCTATAGCCTTCTCAAGGTACACAAGGAGGGTTCGCCTCTCCGACCCACCGTATCACTTAAAGGCACTCAAACATACGGTATGGCAAAGTGGCTATTTTGGCGCCTCAAATTTCTGACCGCCGATTCGGACACCACATTCAGCTCCTCAATACAATTCTTGGAGGAACTTAAAGGGGCATCATGGTATCTTTTGACGCCACGTCCAGTTTTAATTCTATTCCGCAGAACCTTGCAGTCGAGAGCATTTAAATACTCCAACGAAGCAAATACGATGAAATCGAGAATCGCCTAGGATACGCCCAAGTGCTTCAGCTCCTGAAGTTCTGTCTCAGAGCGTGTTTCAGGTTTGACGGAAAAATCTACGAGCAGGTGAATGGAACACCAATGGGCTCGCCGATCTCCGGACTGATAGCCGACGTGGTGCTACAAGCGTTGGAGTCGCTGATCTTCCAAAACCACAGGCCGAAATTGTAGGCTCGGTTTATGGATGACACTTTCGTCGGCATCGAACGGGGATCAGGTGCTAAAATTCAAAGAACGTCTCAACAGCGTCTTCCCGGACATACAAGTTTCGATAGAGGAAAAAGGAAACAACAGCTGACCTTCCTCAACGTCCTCATCTGTTGCAATAATTGTGGCGGCCTATGGATCTAAGTGTTCAGGAAAGCGATAAATACGATGCAAGTACTGAACTTAAACAGCAACCACCCAATCAGCCACAAACGCAGTTGCGTTAAGACGCAATATTGGCGTGCTGAAACGCACGGCAGTGAACCGGAGGACTAGGTTGCCACATTACAATACCTTCGACGGGTGTTTAGAGAAAATGGCTACCCAATCAACTTCGTCAACCGGTGCATGCGCAAACGGGATTAAAGACAGAATAGCACTGAACCTAAATATTGGCGTGCGATTCAATACGCCAAAAACGTACCAGAGGCCATCAACTGCCTTCTCGCACCACTTGGAGATGGAGTCGCACACAGACCAGAGGCCACCATTCGGCGTCAGGTAATGAGACCAAAGGACCCACTGCCTCTGCAAGAAACATATGGAGTTGTTTATCCTATCTGGTGCAGTTGCGGACGAAACAATTTTTCGGAGAAACCGGGAGAGTGCTTCGACGCTAATTGTTGAACACGCAGCAGCAGTGCGGCGAAATGATGCCAAGTTTCAAATCGCTGCTTACTCGGCGAGAACTGGCCACAAATGCAAGTTCAGCGAAGCCGAATTTCTCGCAAGATGCGATAATCGCGTGATCCGCGAGTTGGTTAAGTCGTGGTTTACAGGCCCCCAGTCTAGTAACAAGTGCAATGACCTGCACAACCCATATTCGGTGTTGAGACTCTCTTTGGCCAGTCCAATGGGCCACTTGGGGAGCGCTCAGGTGAAAACATTTTCCAACGCCAGTGCCGGTGAGCTAGATGACCGAGCAATCATCACGCCACCCACCAACACGGGTGACGAAATTTCAGTGGATAACGACCCGCATGCTTACCGTCAATCAAGTAACGCACCAGAGCATAGTCGTTATTGCTGAAGAGCAGCTGCTAATATCCGTAGGCGTGCAGTGGCATAGCGATGGCATCCTACTGCAACTTCCTGTGTACGAATTCCCCGTATCTGATACTGTCTCTGATGCTGGGTTCCATTTGGAATCCGAATTGTTAGCGAATAAAGCTCTTGTCCCAGCGATCGCATTTACTTCTCAAACATCAATACACTCGTTGCCATCTCCCGCGTCATACCCACCGGACTGACTCTTGAGTTCGCTCACACTAGCAGCCTGGAATGTTCGTTCCCTTGAAGAAAATCCGAGAAGCAACTGACCGAAACTAAGGACGGCGTTACTGGCTCGGGAACTGGCGCGCTGCATGGTGGACATTGTTGCTCTCAGTGAAACCCGATTCTCTGAACAGGGCCAGTTGGAAGAGGTGGGTACCGGCTTCGCCTTCTTCTGGAGCGGCTGCCCAAAGGCAGAGCGTCGCGACGCTGGTGTCGCCTTTCCCATCCGGAACGACATCGTAGGGCACGTCTTTTATGTCTGCCATAGGGTATCGATGATCGCCTGATGAGCCTTCGCCTACCTCTTCAGGGAGACAAGTTCACCAGCATCATCAGTGCCTATGCCCCCATCCCCGCATTTACGAGCTCCGACGAAGCAAAGAATAAATTCTTAGAGGATCTACACGCCCTCCTGGAGACTGTGCAGTTGAATAAGTTGATTTTCATCGGTGACTTTTACGCAAGCTTCGGCACA
The DNA here is from genome assembly GCA_017591395.1 of Schistocephalus solidus. NCBI lineage: Eukaryota > Metazoa > Platyhelminthes > Cestoda > Diphyllobothriidea > Diphyllobothriidae > Schistocephalus > Schistocephalus solidus. Next base: position 128,663 of record WEDG01003974.1, on the reverse strand, counting down.
GACCCTGCCACTTGGAGGTAATTGTTGGGCCCTCATGGTATCGATGGCTTCAATTACAATAACCTTCTCCCCCTACGAACCTGCGCAGACCACCGCCTCATCCGGACCAACAACTCCTTCTGCCTTCCGATGCGGCATAAGGCGACCTGTATGCACCCCCTGGTTGAGACGCTGGCCCCTGCTGGATTACGCCCTCGTCCGGCGAAACGAGACTTGCAGGACGTGGTGGTGACAAAGGCGATCAACATGACTGCGTCGAGGACGATACAGCCATCCACACTCTGCTCGCCAAGAAGAACCGGTTGCACAAAGCCTACGTCGGCCGCCCTACCAATGCAAACAAGGCAGCCTTCTGTCGACGTCGCGCCTTGTACAGCAGGGGCTGCGGGGTATGCAGGACGCCTGGATGTCTCGCAAGGCCGAGGAGATAAAAGGGTACGCGGGTGGCAATGAACGGAAAACTTGTTTGCTGCCATCAAGGCTGTCTGCAGTCCTCCCGTCAAAGGAACCACCCCTCTTCTCAGTGCTAACGGAACCAGCCTTCTCATTAAAACGACACAAATCCTGAAACGCTAGGTCGAGCACTTCAGAAGCGTTCTTAATCGGTCCTCCACTACCTCCGACGCCGCCATCGACTGACTGCCTCAAGTGGAGACCAAAATCGACCTCAATTTCTTGCCCTCTCTCCAAGAACCCATTAGGGCCGTGCAGCAACTCTCCAGCGGGAAAGCACTTGGATCAGACACCATCTCTGCTGAGATTTACAAGCATGGCGGTTCCCAACTGATGAAACAGCATACAGCGCGCTGCTAAAATATGTGGCGCCAAAAACAGGTCTCGGAGGATTTCAAAGAAGCCACAATCGTCCATCTCTACAAGAAGAGGAACTGCCAACACTGTGACAACCACCGAAGAATCTTGCCGCTAAAAGTCGCTGGGAAAATCTTCGCCCACATTCTCCTCAATCGCCTCAAAAGTCACCTGGAACAAGGACTCTCTCCGAAAGCCTCCCTCCATCGCCATCGTGGCAACATTGATATGATCTTCGCAAGCCGCCAGCTGCAAGAGAAGTGTCATGAGATGCGGACTCACCTCTACTCAATCTTCATTGATCTGACACAAGTCTTCGAGATGGTGAATCGTGAGGGACTGTGGAGGATCATGCAGAAAATTGGATGTCCCCAGCGATTCACTCACACGAAGCTTCAGTTCCATGATGGCGAGATGACGCGCGTTACGGACAACGGGGCGGTCTCTGAGGCCTTCGCAGCGACAAATGGAGTGAAGCAGGGCTGCGTCCTCGCGCCTACCCTCTTTAGTCTCATGTTCTCAGCCATTTTAGTGGACGCCTGCGCTGACGAACACCCCGGGAGCTGCATCGCCTACTGGCTGGATGAACAACTCATCAACCAACCGCGGATGCACACGCAGTTGCGTGTTTCCGCAGCCACCATCCCCGAATTCCTCTTCACTGACGACTGCGCTCTCGGTGCAACGACAGAAGCAGACCTGCCCTCACTACCCAGGCGCATTCACTTATCGCATGGGCCTGCTCAGTCAAATGCTGATCCACGTAAGCGGAATCCACTGCGATGCCAGCACAGCTTGCGCACGCATCAACATTTTCAATAGTATTCCCATGCGCTCGACTACCAGTACCAGCAGCAGAGACCCCCAGACTCAGCAACTCCTGACCTATCTTGTCCTCATTGTCACCGCACATGCACATCACGCATTGGCCTGGTCGGTCACTTGCGAATTCATTGCACAGAGACCGGCAAACCAGTGCCAGGAGCACCAAAATACATCTGCCGCACTCGAAACAAACGTCCGCACTACCCACGCACATTCGCACAACACATAGGCCTATTAGGTCACATGCGTTCCCATGAAAAGCTGCAGTAGAACACCGCCGACTATACCGCAATACTACATCTATCCTCATCAACCTATGCACCTACCATGAGCATACGCAAAACTAAAAAAACATGTTCTCAGTCTGCACAGCTGATTAAGAGGAAAATATGATCCTCGGCTCCTTCTCCATGAGGCTCCTCTGTTGCATGTGTGATCTGAGCTTGAGAATATCATGGGGGCGATAAGCGCCATGCGTTGGAAGGTTGCCAACTGACTATTAAAGGCCGACCTTGCACTCAGTCCAATGAGTGTTGTGTGGAGTGGCCGACTGGTGGTCTGAGAGTCAGGCTGCGATAGCTCCATCTTAACGTAACGTCAGGCTATCTCACTCATGGGAGATGTAAGCCGTTCAACCCCCCTGTTATTTGAAATCCTGGTGCTTGTGTTTGAGGGCAGGTCGTGTACGTAGTACACGAAGACGAGGTTACCAGCAGCTGCGCCCACTTCCGCTTCAGACAGCTGACCGGCTCAGACAGTTGTTTGACTCTGGGGGTGGGGAGAGAGTGAGGTCGATGGCTCAGCGCATTGTCCTGCACTTGAAAATATCATAGTGCGCTAAATGCCGTGGCTTGGAAGGTTGCGAACTGACGATATAACTCGGACCACGTGGTCAGCCCACTGTGTGTTTTGTGTGGAATGGCTGACTGGCGGACTGACAGGCAGGCTGCAATGGCTCCTTCTTAATGTGGCCTTTATAGCACTCCCACTCCGGTGGGATCTGAGCCAGGTGTGGTGGTACGCCCAGAGGCGCCTCCGGCCGCGCCAGCATCCTGCGCCCTCTCTCATTTCCGGTCTTCTTGACTCTCTCATGACCCCGGGCTCCAGTGGGGGAGGAGGAGAGTGCAGTTGATACAGCGCAAGTCTACTATCACTTTAAACTAAATCACGTGCAAGTCCCCGGCGCCCCGTGACCAACACCGCCAATGCCCAGGCCCTTCAAAACATGCCCGCCCTGACAACGAACCTTCCGTGCGCGAATCGGCCTGGTCGAACATCTTCAGACGCAATGCACCAACAATCCGAAAATGCCAACTTTTACGTCAAATTCTGTCAACCCTCCTTCGGACTCCCCCTCCCTCACACCTGGAATCAGTTCCATTACTCCCACCATCATAGAGACTCACATCCCAATACTCATCACCTGTTACTACCACCACCACCACCGCCATCGCCACCACCACCACTATCAGCGATGGGGACTCTCTTCTAAACTGTCCTCATTGCGACTACACATTCACCTCACGCATCAGCCTGGTCGGTCGCTTGCGAATCCATAGTACAGAGACTGCTAAACCAGTGCCTGGAGCACCAACACACAGCAGAGATCACCGCCTCCACTGCCCTAACTGTCCTCGCACATTCACGCATCGCATAGGCCTATTCAGTCACATGCGCATCCATGAAAACCTGCGGTAAACCACCAGAGGCTAAGCCACATCAGTGCGCACTACCTACACCAATACATAGACAACATCCTCGAGATCATCACTTACCTGAGAATATCACGGTTTCATTGAAACCGTGGCTTGGAAGGCTGCATATCTGACGCTTACACCAGACCACACCATCGGCCCAGTGAATGTGCTGTGTGTCGAGTGACTGACCAGTGTACTGGCGGTCAGACGGTGATGGCTCCTCCATATCCCCTGATTGAGTGAATCCTGGTGTGTGCGTTATGCAGGCTAGGTCGTGCTATGGCGCGCGAAGACTGGTACGCCGACCCATCAGCCAATGCGCCCACTCCCACATCAGACAAACTGTCCGGCTCGGACGGTGGTTTGATTGTGAGGGTGGGGAAGAGAGTGAGGTCGACAGTTCAGTGCATTTTCCTCGCTATAAACAATCTGACGCGCTTGAAACTATCACGGTGCGCTAAAAGCCGTCGCTTGGAAGGTTGCCAACTGACAAAAACTTTCGGACCGCGTGGTCAGCCCAATGTGTGTTTTGTTTGTAGTGGCTGACTGGCGGACTGAGAATCATGCTGCAATGGCTCCTTCTTAATGTGGCCTTTATGGCACACCCAATCCGTGGGGTCCGAGCCAGGTGTGGCGGTACGGCCAGGGCGGCTCCGGCCGTGCCAGCCACCTGCGCCCTCTCCCATCTCCTGTGTTCTTGACTATGTCATGACACCTGGCTCAGATGGGGGAGGAGGAGAGAGTGTGGTAGATGCTGCGCAAGTCTACTATCACTTTAAACTAAATAACGCGCAAATCACCGTCCCTGCATCACCTTTCCGTGGAGCATACGGTGGACATCGTCGGACTACGAAGGTCGAACTGTCGTCGTGTGTGTATGTTTGTACACGCTGGATTTTTTTTTCCAGTTCCAGCAGGGGTGGCCAGGTTTTTGATTGATCGAATGAAGGGAAAGAAGCCCGAAGTAGTTCTGTATTAATCTACGCTCAAACTTAGTACCCCCTTGAAGTCAAAATCAGTTGTCTGGTTTAGTTTGCAAATGATTCACTGTGATTGGCACTTCTATTTTTTATCTTCGTTGACTTCTCGTCGGGGCAAATGCACTCCGTTCTTCGGCCTTATATTCAGGATAGTAGTCGAAGTTAAGCCCTTATGGGAAAATTTTGTGGTTGGAAGCTGTGTTTGGCTTAGTGTACTGGTTAGCCGTAGGCCAAGCTTGCCACAATTTAAGTCGTAACACTCACCTGCAAGTGTTTACACTGTTTTTTTCAAATAAGAAGTTAGTGCCACTTAGATGCACTTTCTTTAATTTAGCCTTGCAGACGGCGGGTGCGAATCACGCTACGACGCCGGGACAGGGTGCAACTCATGCGGACGTGGCGACAAGCGTCGCCCAGCCGTTGGCCAGGCCAAATTGCAGGGCATGCAGCCTATCTTTCCCGCCCTTAGTGATGGCAAGACCGTCAACCAATTAAAACAGAAAATGACCCTAATTCTGGTACGCTGCAAATGTCGTCATTGCCTCGACTAGCCAATCGCCAAACAATGCCTATTCGAGCTGTGATTGGCGTAAACTGACATACAAAATGGACCAATTAGCATTCAGTTCGTAATTGCCTCAGAGATCGGCTTGTGTGGGGTTCGCGGGGAAAGTCATCCCTGGTCGTAAGATAATTTCTGCAAGCAATCATGGCAAAGAAAGGCATCGAGGTACCAGACGGGCTGCGTGACCTTTTAGTTGACTTCACAACAACTGTGCTACGGTCAAAGCCTACGGATCTGGTGGACTTTGCCTGCGAATATTTCACTATGAAGAAAAACGAACGAAAGCAGCCGGCTGAGGCCGACAGTGATGATGACATCATTTCCGCCCCTCCTATTCGCACTAAACGCCGTCAGGGCGTTGCGGCCGAAAGTTATGATCCAGAGAAGGAAGTGAAGTTTGATATTATTGTACACGAGAAGACAGAGGAACAACGTGTGCGTCTAGAGCAGGCTACGAAGTCAATCCTTCTCTTTCAAAGGTCTAGACGATACCCAGATGGAGGATGTCATCAGTGCAATGTATGAAAGGAAGATCGAAAGTGGCGAAGAAGTCATTAAACAGAATGAAGACGGCGATGACTTCTATGTCATTGAGAACGGCGTGTTCGACATTATTGTTGACAAAGGCGATGGCCCAAAGAAGGTTGGACAGTACGATAATAAGGGCTTTTTTGGCGAACTGGCTCTGATGTACAATACCCCACGTGCCGCCACGATTCGCGCAACCACCCCTGGTGTCTGCTGGGTGCTGCCTGGGGCGGTTTTCCGCCATATTGTACTCCAATCAGCCTTCAAGAAACGAAGGATGTATGAAGAACTTTTAAACCGTGTGCCTATTCTGGAAAGTCTAAGCGCCTACGAAAGAATGAGTATCGCGGATGCACTACGACCGGCAACTTACGCTGACGGAAGCCTTATCCTCAAACAAGGAGACCCAGGTGATGAAATGTACTTTGTAGAGGAGGGAGAAGTGGTAATTACGATGAAGAAAGTTGGGGAAGAATCAGAAACCGAATTGACAAGGATCAAAAAGGGTGGATACTTCGGCGAGCTTGCTCTCCTAACAAAGCACCCACGAGCAGCCTCCGCTAGGGCAGTCGGGAGTACTAAATTGGCAGTTTTGGACGTTGGTAGTTTTGAACGGCTGCTCGGATCCTGTCTTGAAATTCTACAACGCAATATTGATGATTACGAGAATCAGCTGAAACGCGTGTTTGGAAGCCTTGACAACGTCCCAGAACTACGTCACTGAATTGCGATTTCGGACACCGACCTCAGCTGACAACTATTTTATTTTCTCCATTTCCGGCTGACGATTTTTCATTCAACGCTTCCCTGTTGTAACTAGGTTCATCAGCGAATTTTCCAGAATCAGCGACAGTTCACTTATTCACCCTCAGCCGCACATGCAAACGCTCAAAGCTGGCTGTTTTCTGGGTACCCTGTGGGATGTTCTAACAACGAAACTGAGACATGCATTTTTCCCAGTGTTCCAGATAGCCATGCTGTGGACGCACCAATAAAACTCGAAGAAGCCTATAATTCGCCATTTCTGAGCTTCTCCATCAAAAATAGGATTATCCACTTGCACTTTTATCTAGCCGTTGCATTCCGCGCCCTGTCGTTTTAAAATGGGTTTCCGAAGCGGGCAGAATCATTTATCTGCCTTGCAGTTTTACTGGCATCGTTCCACCCACTCTCCTTCCACTTCGCCACCGGCTTTACTTGAACTCTTAAGACCTTGTTACCTTCCTCTCTTCTTCAGCAGGATGATGCGCGTCTGTAAAACAACAAGCTTGCTGCTTACCCACCTGTTCGCCAAGGTATGTATTTGAATGAAGCGCGCATCGCGAAACACTTAGTTTATTAAGATTACCACGAACCAACTCCATTACCTAACATGGGGCCCTGATGTTTGCAGATATTTTTACACCATCCTTCCTTCCTTCAAGTCTTGAAATGCGTTTATGTGGCTTTATTATGTGACCCAATATATTGACCTTTTTATGTTACTCGTCAACGGGAGCTGTGAGCAGCTTAACATTACAATCCGTCATACGGACATGACTAGGGATGCCTTATAAAATTACCTTCTTAAGGTATAAATAATTTATTTTATTGAGAAAGGTTTGAAGCTAGAGGCTCGGAAGATATTGTCGTTGCATGCTTAAACCCACCATAGTAGTCAGTGCGCTCGATTGCATCGAGAAACTTCCGGACGGTGTTTAAGTCGATTGGGCATATAACTTGTCAACTCCCTAGAGGCATCGCTTTTGATACATTCACCAATTAAGGCCATTAGATTAGCTTCTTAGCAGTTGACGCATTTACTCGCAACCCTGTTAATCACAATAGCTACCTTTTTTCCTCTTATCCATTTCGATTAATCGAGGTTGCCTGAACTATTAAGTTGTCCTTAGAGTTATAAGCTGTGTTCTTTACTGCGTAATCGTGAGGACGTCGTTGTCTTGTGTGGAAGTGTTTGTTAAGATGAGAACTGACCACTGCATTGTTCTCGGCTAGTAAGTGCAACCCTAGATCTGCACTGAAATCCAAATGAAACCCACTTCAAGCGGTCCTGTCACCGCTTTATGGGGATTCACCATTGGAGGATTCTCTCGCCTATCATCCGTCCTCGTTGGTGCACTTATCCGCCACGACGTATTGATTTTCGTAATTAAAACCTGGGGTAAGTATTGATTTACTGAATTCTAGCCTTTTTCCCCAGGGCGCAGTACTATTTCGCATCACACACTGTGGACTAAATTTATGTAGTGATCTAACTAACTGAACGGGATTTCGATTTTTTTTCTGTAGGCTGTATATTCTTGAAAATTTTCGGCCGGTGTATCCGATTTTTTCTGCCCAATCTTCCATGCGTGAACGTTAGAACGACTGACATTAATCATAGCCCCCAAACTCGAACAGCTTTATCACTTCCGCTGTATTCGCTTAGGTAAATATAATAGGGGCCTTTAAACGTGATGTAATCTGTTCTTGTGATGTATATGTATTCGTGTTCTTAAGTTCAGGTAGGCAACTTGCTAGCCGCTGGCTTTATGTTGACCCAAGGGGCTTGACTAAACATATACCAACAAGCGGGGTCGAAAACCTCTCCGTAGGATACGTTCTTCTCCTTAACTGATTTTCGTTAATACTAAGACTACAGATTTATGGCGAAATTTCAGGATGGAATTTATCATAGTCTCAATAATACCCATTTACTAAATTTTGGTAACATTTTTTGCACACACATTCTGGCCAAGACCGGACTGGTTTCGTCCATACTTCATGATTAGTGCTGCCCACTTGCGGCTTTGCCCGGAGCAGATTCAATGAAAGGCCAGCGTGTGTGGACTGACTCGCACAAGTTATTGCTTTATCAAAACCGATAGGTGTCCGGGGAATAGAGTAGTAAATTGGCAGATCATATTGGGAGTTGCGACTAAATGCCAGTCATACATTGTCATTCTGTAAGGATTTCCAGCTCGGTGGTGTCCAGTCCCTCATAGATTGTAATTGTCTGATCGAAAATGAAGATGCGGAATTCGCTTATTTGGCCTTATTTTAGGACAGAATTCAGGATGATTATCTGAAGTTTTGGAACTTAACATTTGTTGCGACACATAAGCACACAATCAGCTACTAACCAGGACGACAGTGGGGCTTGGAACGATCTTGTTAATTTATTTTCCGTAACCTGTTAATGATAACCGAAATATTCTGTTATAACGCTTATGCACGAATCAGTGACTAGGAATGAAATGGACGTTCCATTCTTCCCTGCTTTTGTCGGAAAGCCGTTTCAGAACTTCAGAGCTGCTCACCAAGCGGTCATTTCGATGTGATTATGTTATGTTGAAGTTATCTGAGCCTTCAGCTTCCCCGAGTCTATAACAACCCGAGTTAGTTTGCCTTCCATGTTTCGAGTCATCCGAGGCGACTGTCAATGGAGTAAGGTGCCTATCTTCTTTCACGTGGAAGTGATCGATGAAGGTAGTGTTAGATTAATCATTCGAGACTTACTAAAGTCGGAATACGCACTGGAATTTTGAAGCGCACAGGTTTCTTTGTCAGACACGAAACCTGTCACGTTATACAAAAACGCTGCTTTACAGCGACCTAAAAGACGCTAATCAACCAATACAGAGACACTAATAGAGGTAGGTTATAAAGGCCACTTAAGGCGATCATCAGACCATGTTACTACAGGATGGAAAGCCACAGCTCTAAACCCAGGTATTTGGTCACACGAAAGTGGCATTTGCGGATTATCCTGTTTCAGGACAGAATACTTACAATTTGCTCTTGTAAACATGGTAGCTCGGTGAACGTTACCTTTTCATCGCTTACCGTGATAATGTCTGTGGCCATCCACCTGGTGGTCCAATAGTCTGGACACTTTGTCCTCAATGTTCGCCCCTAAAAAAATCCTTTTTGGTGGAATATGCTAGTGTGGACAGAACACAGGTGGTTCAGAGTAGTGGAAAATTTGTTTGTTAAATATTTGAGCAAGTCGTTTAAAACGGTAATTTACTTACCATGAAAACATAAGAAATGAGAGTTTGAGCCGTGTGCTTTCAAAAGTTGCTTTTTTCCATAAATTTTATTTTTAGGGTGTCTTCTGCACATGATAGAACAGCTTAAACGCTACCCTGTTTCAGTGCATGGTTGTATACAAAAATGTGCCCTCGATAGCCATCGCACCATAACCGTGGTAGCTGTTCCTAGGCCGTAGCTATACTGCAAGCCTCATAGTGAAAAATATTCGTTCCACGCCGTGCAGATTTACCATGGAAAATTATATTAAGGTACAAAGTCAAGCCTGGCCTATTTTTTACGCACATATGCTAAAAGTTTGAATTTTCATGCACAGACCTCTATAAACGAAAAGTATTTTACCTATGCTCCCTCACCTATTGAACAGATGACTTCCAAATATGTGTGCTGCACTGTCTCACAAACTTTCGGATTATTACAACTTCCGAATTGGCATCCTATTTCTACGAAGTGTGTAGTCTATGCGCACTGCCTGTGAAATTGTGTGGTAGAAAGTGTGTTTTTATGAGATCTTTTGGGGCCTGACAATGTGTCCATAGCCGACAGGTTGCGGCGTCTGACAGTGAGGAAAAAAATTGGGTAGAACATGCCAAAGGACGGTTCTTTGATCGTATATCACATAATAACCTGACTAAACGAGTCCCTATTAGTGACTAAGTAAATGGTTATCCCTGTCCTCGCAGACATAACCGACATCAATGCGCTCAGCTGTTAAAATGATATGCTTTGAAAAATCATGTTAAATTTACTGGCTTTTCACCATGGTGCTTACCTCACCCACAGATAAATCATCTCTCAAATTACAACCTCTTAAACGTCAGCTATGTTTTCACTTTTCTGCAGAACCTGTACAATTTTCTAGGGCTCCACTCTCTACAGAACAACGATAGGTTCTTTCAGTCTTCGTTAAACTCAGTATTGACTGTAAATTCAGTTGCCTTTAGAAGATTTGCAGTCGTAATCACTTTCGGCTGAACTCGATTTCCATGAAAAGGAAGATCTCTATTTTTGAGGTGCAAAACCGGAAAGCGCGAAGTAGAGTGCATTATTGCGGTATTCGCCCCCCCCCCCCCCCCGGCTCACAGCGCGTTGAAGTCAGGATTCTCTTCGCATTGTCCAAGCATTTATAAGGACCGAGACTGCTTTGCGGATCTAAAGTGTTGCTTTTTGAGACATTCCTCAAAGTCTGCCATATACAATGGCTCAGACTGCCTGCGTAATACGGGTTTTAAGAAAAGCCAAACCAGTCCTCTGCTTTCCGTGTGGAAGTTGCTCTACTTTCTTGACATTGCTGATGATAATGCGATGTGCTGTGTGCGTCTACGTAGTCGTTCGGCGGGCCATTCTGTTCTTAGCAGACGGGCTTATTTGCGCATGCAGGCTCTGATTCTGCCACAGTGGTTCTCAAGTCGCACTCAACCGAATGAGGTCACACAGGTCCTGGCAGGCACTCTCAGACCACTGTCAATTAAAAAAAACCAGTGGCATTGACGCCTAATCATATGCTGCACCATCGCGCACGCGCAGGAGGGTCTGAAGCTGGGTCTCGGAGTTTCTGCAGGGTGCGACAACCTACTTTGTAGGCTGCGTGCGTACGCACGCACAGGCCGTCGGATGGGCTTCTACGCATTGATTAAGTGGTGCGACGTGCGCAACGCACGCACGCACACACACCGCCGTGGCGGGCTGATCGTGCAAGCTGGGGGGCTGCTGGAACACATGCACGCAAAGTATGCACGCTCCAGTCTGCTGGCGGCTGGCTTGATGCAGCCGTCAAAACAGCCTTCATGCGCGCGCGTATAGGACAACCGACCGGGTCTTCGCCGACCAGGCGTCTGAAACCGGCGTTTGCACGAAGTCCGTCGTTATCGAACGGAATCCTAACATCGACTCTGGGTGGTCGATGTATAGCTTCGGGTTTTGTGGCATTGAAAACTCTCGCATGCTTACTGCGACTGTAGTTTATGGTATCTGACGGTGGAATGCTCTTGCGACTCCAGTAATCGAAGGTACTGTTTGTCTGCCGCTTTTTTGAAACGAATCGAGTCGACAAAGGGAGGAGCGAGTATTTGATGTTATTTCAAGAGGCCCATCAAGGTTATAGCCTAGAAGTCCCTCCTAGGGAGGCAAAATTTAATATGCAGCTTTGATGATTTGCTGCGGTATCTGTGAAACGTGACCTGTCCATTGGACTCAGCCCACTTCTCTATGACAATCGGCTGCTTGAGGATTGATTTGAGTGAGCATCCGAAATGCTAGGTTATTAAAGCTCTTGTTCCAGGGACCCTGTCTCTTTCTTTTTTGACGTCACCGGCCAACAATACTTCAACTCCGAGCCGAGCCATTTGACCTTGAGGAAACCACGCTCTTGCCGCTGAAATAGTGGATTCACTCCACGTCTCTTGACGGCAGGTGAGCCAGAAATGGGCATTCCATCCTTGTCCTGGTTTATTGCCAGTAAACACCTCTCACTTATTGTTTGCTACTTGCCATTCAACCGCTTGTGTGGTGTGAGACCCGGCAGCAGCAGAAGTTCCCATTTGTCTCCTGCAAACACGCCAATATCTTCTTAATAATAAGTAAATCATCGTAAAGGAACCCAGGGCTTTTGTTCTTTTCTGAAAAAAAGTTGAAGGATTCAGTTTGTCAGTGACAGTCATGCTTATTTATTCTCCAAGACGCCTTCTGAAGGTAAATACAGCAGACAAATAAGTCATGCTAGTTTCCTAGCCGTCCTTGCTACCTTTCTAAATTTGTATGTACTCGCTGTTTACGAAGTCGTGTACCTAAGGGCGTGTTGTTGAATACGTTCATTTTAATTTGACGTGGTCTCTCTTCTCGCTGGCTATGACTCAGCTAAACTAGGTAATCGCCATGAGAAAGATTAGCCTAAACTACATTACACGGGCTTCACTCTGGCCTCACGGCGCGATAGCTTGTTCATTTTTGACATAGACCTTCCGTACCAAACGGCTTTTTGTGGCAAGGTCTACGTTACATTGCGATAGCTACCTCAAGGGCTCCTTAGCCTGACAAAAATAGGTGAGGTAGGGGTTGAAGTTATGATAGCTAAAACACGACCTAGTACTCAAATTCATCAAAGTAGTATTTTCCTGTTGCTGTAAGTGCAATTATCTGGCTGTCATTTAAGGTGCTAATGCAAGTATGGTTCGAAAAAAAGTATAATCATAGGAGTTGGGATGCCGTAATTTGACGAATAGAGAAGAGAATAAGGAACGCCTATGACTTAGCCTTGTCTTGGGATGAAATTCACAACCAGCCAGCCTACGTCACGGATTGCATACCTAACGTGTTGTTGCCGTCGTTAGTGAAAACGCCCTGTAGAAATGGCCTTTTTAGGATAACGGTCTGAGACCAGTAGGCACTCATCGGGGAGCCCTTTAGATGTTAAATAAATAGAAAGTCTGTTTATCGGATGGCCTTGTCGGTTTCTTAAAATTTGGAATAGCGAAGAAACAAACGTTCAAAGCATCTGGTCTTTGGTTTTGAGTTAAAAACCGCGAATACACCATTTTTGATTTGCAGTCCATCAGCCAAGGTACGAAGCAAGTCTTTTCAGGATTGAAAACATTTCTGGGTAAGAAAAACAATACCTAATTTTTATAATCAGGGACAAACATTCGCTGAAATTCACTGATGAGGCACTCTGTACACATCATATACTACTAAAAGTTCTCATGGAATGATCATTTTGTGTTTTTTGGTTATTTGCAACCTTATGGCTGTCGAATTCACCCCAACCGTAAGGAAGGGAGAGTGTAAATAGAACCATTTCTTGTAAATATGAGAAAACCCCAATCCACACACCTGAATAAACGTAAAATACAGGATAGTTTGAACTTCTTCGGTGAGGATGTCTATGACTGTACATCAGAGTGACTGTAGCCCCGATGAACTGGGCGTGAATTATTTTACAGTGTGGGGTTTTGAGCTGCACCAACTACACTATGGCCTCCCTCACCCAGCTTTTTCCGATGGCGAGGAAATGCCAGAACGCCTGGAGGCAGACGAGGATGCAGTGAGAACAAGCTGGACAGCCCATCTACGCGTGCCACACGCGATCTTGTCCCCGATAAAGATTTTCCTCGGCTACTGTAAAGGCGATTCGGAAGTCCTGTCGTTGAGGGTCCATAAAGGCAGCTTAAGAAGATGCCAATACAACTCGACTCAGCAGCGAGACTTTTAAAGTGCCTCGGTATATAGCCTGACTCCCCGTTCGCTCCAACGAAACAAGCCTTTATCACATTAGGTCATATATAAGTTACTATAAGACTTTCATTCTAACGCATTTGAAAATTGCCACATCTACTTATACGAAGTTGAACGTGAAAGGCCTGCATTGATCACCATGCCATACCGCGATGTGCCTTGTATGTGGGTAAAGAGTGTCTTCACCCATGCGCCCTGTTTATACATCGGAAGTTCTCTAAAAGCATGTCAATCGTTATTGAGGTTTATTTAATGCAAACGGCACACCGATTCCAAGCCACCAACGCAAGGGCTTGACCATATAAGTACATTCCTTGGCAGGCTGGTAACAAGACAAATCCAGTCAGCTATTCTCTACAAAAATGAGGCAGAACGCACTGCTAATTAATTTTTTTGTATTCAATTGTGTCTTCTCGAATTTTATTGGTGGCGATCTATATGTGGCTTCACGTACTCTTTAATTCCAAGGATTACCTACTTATGTCATTTTATCGGTCAAAACTCCCAGGAAGTAATTGAGAAGATGAAGATGCGATCGCTGGGAAAGGAGCTTTATTCGCCTGAAGTTTCGGATTCCAACTTGAAACATGCATCAGAGACAGTATCAGATATTAATGGGATGCAGTCGCCATGCTACGACATGCCTATGACAATTAACAGCTCCCTCTTCAGCGATGATGACTGCGCTCTGGTGCGCTAATTGTTTGATGAATGGCATGCGGGTCGTTAACCCCTGAAATTTCGTCACTCGTGTTCGAGAGTGGCGTGATGATTGCTCGGCCAACTGGCTCACCGGCACTGGCTGAGCGCTCCCGGAATGGCCGATTGTACTGGCCAAACTGAGTCTGAACACCGACTATGGTTCGGTAGGTCATTGGGAGCCTGTAAACCATGACTCGAGCAGTTGCGGCTCAAGCAATTATCACCTCTTGCAAGAAATTTGACTTCGTTGAACTTGAACTTGTGACCGGTTCTCACTGAATGAGCCGCGATTTGAGAATGGGGTCATTTCACCGCACTGCTGCCGCGTGTTCAACAGTTCGCGTCCAAAGCAGTCTTCCGGTTTCTCCGAGTATTTTCTTCGCCCGCAGCTGCAACAGATCGGATAGACAACTCCAGATGTTTCTTGCCGCCGCATTGGGTCCTTTGGTCTCATTACCTGACGCCGAATGGTGGCCTCCGGTCTGTGAGCGACTCCAACTCCAAGTGGCGCGAGAAGGCCGCTGAAGGCTGACCATAATGTTCAGGAAAGCGATAAATACGATGCAAGTACTGAACTGTAACAGCAACCACCCAATCAGCCACAAACGCAGTCGCGGCTCATTCGGCAAGAACCAGTCACAAATTCAAGTTAAACGAAGTCGAATTTCTCGCAAGGGGGATAATCGAGTGAGCCGTGAGTTGGTTGAGTCATGGTTTACAGGCCCCCAGTCTATTAACAAGCGCAATGACCTACCAACCCATATTCGGTGCTTAAACTTAGTTAGGCCAGTGCAATCGGCCACTCGGGGAGCGCTCAGGGAACACATTTTCCAACACCAGTGCCAGTGAGCCAGTTGGCCGAGCAATCATCACGCCACTCTTCAACACGGATGAAGAAATTTCAACGGTTAACGACCCGCATGCAGTTCATCAAACCATTAGCACCCCAGAGCGCAGTAATAATCACTGAAATGAAGCCGTTAATTGCCATAGGCATGCATTAGCATAGTGACTGCACCCTATTAATATTGCATCCCCCTGTGTACGAATTACCCGTATCTAATACTCTCTCTGATGAGGGGTTCGAGTTGGAACCCGAAACGTCAGGTGAATAAAGCTCTTGTCCCAGCGATCGTTTCTACTTCTTCTCACTGATGAACAATGCTGACAGTGACAATTGGAGACTGAGACGGCTATTTCTGAATGATTAGCCGCCATCAGCCAGCTGTGCCCAACCCCAGTTTGTGCTCAACCCGATGGCAGAACCCGCGACCTGTTGATTAGAGGTCCAACACTAACCATTGAGCCACGAGCTTGTTGTTTTGCCGGTTTACATCAGAAATACTGACATTCGTTAATGAACGCTCACCGACTGAACTCACACGTCCCGTTCTGTCTTGGTGATCATTCTCGAGCCATTATTCCCGATCTAAACCGGCAATACAAAGACTTCGTTATACAGTGAGTTAGAGCTTTGGACATTCATTTAACAGTTCGCGGGTTCGAGCCTCGTTTGGAGCATGACCTGGTGTTGAGTGTGTCGGCTACTAAGCCAGGGATGACCCTCCCAGTCTGCCTTGTCTTTGCCGGCAAAGCTCATCCGCCCATAGTACTAGCCGCTGCGCGGCTGTTGGCGGGGCTCGAGAGTAAGTCACGAGGCAGAACGGGAGGAGTGTGTCCGGTAAGCGATCGGTGAGCTTTCATCACCGAAATTTCATTTTATTTGGTCATTTGTCGAAAAATGAACAATGTTTGCCTTTTCGAGGCAGCTCTGCACTACTGCGCCGTGGCGAACTAGGTAGGAATTAATCTTAATTTCGGATGACAGTATTTGACGCGTTGCCGCCTTGAAGCCTGTAGAGGGGGCGGAGCGTTCAGTTTGTGTCTGTACCGAGCGACGATAAAGTTTTAATAAGCCCGCTGTCTGAAGAATTTGTTTTTTTGAGGAAGTTTCTATCGCCTCCGTTAGGATACAGTAATGAATGTTGTGAAAGGGGTGATGTGCCATGCTAGGGCGTAAACAGTGAAAATCCCTGCGTAGGTCGACTGCTAACGCACTACACGGACATTGGCCCATTACACTAGGTTTTAAAGATTCCACGGCGCAACATAAGCTTTGCCCAACTGTGCCAATGGAGGAAATTGTCAGACAACAGGTAAGAGTTTTGTTGACTGAAGATTCGAAGCTGGGGGTCTCTTTGAAGCCCAAAGATGGGGGCCACGTCATTCCTTAAATAAGTCTTAAAAAGTCGCAAAAAATGTTAAACGCTTACTAAATGGAAGTGCATCTTACACCCTTTACAGTAAATGGCACACAAAAGGTTCATTTTGAGGGCTTTATAGTCAATTGAATGGGAGGTGTGTGTCCTGTGAGGTAGGGCTACCATAGAATTATCAAGACGTGTAGGCGTAGAACTGTAAAGGACGCGACTGTAGC
Organism: Schistocephalus solidus; assembly: GCA_017591395.1. Classification (NCBI taxonomy): domain Eukaryota; kingdom Metazoa; phylum Platyhelminthes; class Cestoda; order Diphyllobothriidea; family Diphyllobothriidae; genus Schistocephalus; species Schistocephalus solidus. The sequence goes on along the minus strand of WEDG01003974.1, from coordinate 111,857 downwards.
TCCCCTCGTACTGGCATCGTGCCCTAATTAACGAGAATGCCTCGGAAACCAATACCTTACCACGTGAAACGTGGTTAGTTCCGGAAGCTAGACTGCAAGTTTGCTACTATACAAATAGGTCAGGAGCAAACCGAGGAAATGGAACTTGCCTTTGGACGTCACAGAAAACTACACAAGTCAACTGATCTTCTGCGTAGAACATAAAAGTGCGATAGTTAGTAGCACCAAGCAGCGTGCTTGAACAGGTGGTTGCTTCTCAGATAATGACTATTTTGCTCAAAACTCTGTCCTACCATACTCCAAATAAAGATACTCTTTTAAAGCCCGCCACATGTTTTAACGATTTTGCCTAATTGGCGAATTCCGCTATGAATTCGGATTTCACTCTTAATTTCGGCCACAACGGAGAAGAGTTTGAATGGCTCCACCAAATGGTTCATCGGGTGTAGTAAAATCGTTTAAGGTGGACGATCATAAAAGTAATTGTTCGGGAAACTTCGTTTGCTAGCACAACGACCAAACGGGCAGCTTTAAAAAGAAAAGTATTTGCAGGTTCCTGCATCAGTAATTCGGATAACCAAAGCTCTATATAACGTCCAGCAACCAAGCAGGGAACGGAATTTCTACCCGGCTTCGACTACTCTCTCTCTCTTTCTCGGAGCCAATAGAATGAGGATTCCACGTTTATTGACAGTACTTGACCTAACGCAGGATGACTTAAGAACCCCAGTTTGAGACGACGGCCATCACCAAAATGCTGCCAATACTTTCACACATAGACAAAGACTCAGCATAGACAATCCAGTGGTCGAACAATGTAAAGGCATTCTGCTTCGCTTGGAGCAGTTTGAAATGTCATATTTAATGCTCAAAAACCAACAACTGGGAAAGAAAAATGCTACGTTTTCTTAAGAATGCAGTTATGTGTTTTATAGATAAACTGGAATCGACCCGTTAAATTCTTCGACTAAAAGTAAACCACTTTTGACGTCAAAAACTTCCCAGGATTTAAAAGAGACTTCTACTGCGGAACATTTACACGAGCGAGCGTGTTCGAATTGAGGGTAAGCGTCAATCAGCAGAACTTATTGGCAGCTTGGCACTTTTGCAACGCTGGGGTTTTCATTCACTTTAAACTAATTTACCGAATTTTTTCTAGTGCAAATGCGCATACCAAGCCTCGGAAATCAGGAAAAAATCTGTCTATCATAAAAGAACACCCAAATCGCGAATCAGCGAAATCAAATGTTTTTTTTTCATCTCACTCGGGTAGTCTGGTTAAAAAATCTGTCATGGTGGGCAGAGATGCACATACTCAGTCAATAAGCCGCAGAATTTACACGAATTTACGCCCATATAACCCCCAAAAGTTCATGTATGCTCACAGTCATAAGCACGTCAGTGGAAATTGTGCTAATGTTGATGGGACAACTTGTTTCAACGTCAGGAACTTTGCTTCTGCATTGCTGTAAGCCCTTGCGAAGCTAGTGTATAAACGAAAAAAATGTTTAAAGAAGCTAATTCTTTTTGGATTAGCCTGCAGTAGATGAGCAAACCACAGTGAATTAATCTAGGTATCTTCCTAGTCTAAATAAAAACCCTAGGGGACTCAGGTTCAAGGAGTGCAAACACTTTATTAGACGGATTCAAATTAAGCCAATCTTCCATTGTTCACATTAAAGCTGCGCCAATGATGAAAGAAGACGTTAACACTACTCGTCGGGAATCAGTAGAGACTAAGGTCACACCAGTTCCACACGAAGAGCACAGACGGAGCCTCTGCAATACTCGGTTTATAGGGAAGTTTGCATGCTCTGAATCCCTCAAACCTCTTCGCAATGCCAATGGTTGCACCTACACGTGGCCAGTTTGGCCAAATGTGAAATTAAGCTTTACTCTACGCGAGCCACCTGCCCGTTGAAGCCACTGCAAAAGAACCAGAATTAACGACAACGGGTATCCTGCCCTGATAGTTTACCTAAAATTGTAGTAGCAAAGAAACTATTTAGCTCGAATTTCGATCAAGAGTGCCGTGATAGTCCGCGATTTGAAAATCATTTGAGGTTCAACTGGCAGCTTTGCGGCAGACCTTTATGGATTGTATCGAGTTCCTATTCTAATAAGCTTTTGTAAAAGTTGTGCATTTGCTGACTGGCAAAATAAAAAGCGTTTACTTTGCTCGTATGCATTCAGTCGACTGACCACTATCCTGCATAGTCGTGCATAATTTCTATCATCATAGCACTGTCGAAAATAATCGTTGGTCAATAGATTTTGGCAACACACTGCCTGTCCGACTGAATAGGTATGGATGGTTTTATCAGGTGTCCACCCTTCGCCATGTTGTCTCCTTACGTGGCACCGCAACCTTTTGGGCCGTCAAATTGGTTATGCCAGAGCATTTGTTTCTGTACTAAGGATTCGAGGTATTCAGAGAAGTCGACTGAAGTGTTTTTGACGCGAATCCAATATCTTTAAATAGAGGCAGACGAGTTAATTGTGTCATTTGACGTGATCTCGTTATTCATGTCTATCCCAATAACACTGGTTATCGACACTATCAACGGCTTCCTCCGGAAAATATGAACAGACCAGTCAACAGCTCAAACGAACGCATACCATCGAGCGCCTAGTACTGTATATTAAAACCATCTTCATATTCAACGGTCAGGTCTGCGAGCAAAGGAAGGAGACACTGATGTTTTCACCTGTTGCTGGACCAATTTTCGAATCAGTTTTGCCGAGGCTCGAGCAGATGATCTTCTCCTTGTACCCCCGAAGTGCTGGGCCTCATACGTCGAAGAAACGTTGAACATAATCAGGAGAACATAGATGCAGGTACTCTTGAATTCGATCTTACCCGACATCCAGTTCACAGTGGAAGAATAAGTTAACAATAGGTTGCCCTTGGTTGACGCCCAATTTACAAAACTGGCAGATGGGATGATAAGGACAACGGTCTACCGTAAGGTAACTAACACTAGGTGCATCCACCACTTCCGAAGCAACCAATCTGTTGGCTGCAAACGTAGTTGGACTAAAACCCTCTTCCGGTGTGTTCAAACACACACTAGCGATGGTAGTCGGAAGAAGGGGGAGATGGATTACTTACATGCCCTTTTTCATGTTATCGGTTAAACAATGTCCTTCATCCGCAATTACCTCCGGAAGCCTCAATTTGAGTGGTCGAGCGGAGAAAAGCCAAAATGCTGGCTTGTAATTCCCTTTGTGATAAACGTTTTAGAGGTGACGGTAAGAATCCTTAAACCTTTGCGGTCGGCGTGGCTCGTAAGCTAGAAAGCGCTATCACAGAGTAAGTTAAAGCCCAAAGACCCGCTACCGGTAACTGCACAATCAACGGTGGTCCACAGCTTAACGTGCCGAAATGGCGATGCGAGGTACGTTGGTGAAGTGGGTAAATGCTTGGGCACAAGACTGTACGAATACCAACTTGCAATTACCCACAAGGAAAAGCTGCATTTGGTCTATGGTCCCCTACAACAGCTGAACCACTGTTTCACCTTTGAGAATGCAAGAGTACTTGGCCGAGTCAATGAGAAGATAGTGAGACTTGTGCTCGAAAGTTGGTTTTCGACCGACACACTCAACCAAGCTATAGATCTGCATCCCGCCTCTAAGGCGCTTCTTATAATGTTCGGATCAGTTCGGCCAGGGCCAATAAGGCAAAAGAGCATCCGGAACCGACAGCCAACCCTGACGGAAAAGAGGGATGGCGGTCAGAGGTCGTGTGAACAACATCGAACCCTGCCTCACCGATGCACCCGCGAAGCAGAAAGCAACTCGCCCGAACAGGAACAACAGATAAGTCCGCATGAGAGGTACGCAGGGTTGTCTACAGCTACGCCTGCCCTAATGGGGACTAAGGTCATGAGAGCCCGCGAGCGGTCAACCTCGGACATATCAAAGTTCGTTCGTTTAGCACGTCTAGGATACAAGGCAAGTGGCAAGGCCGACTGATCCAAGACCCCCAGTAGCAGCAACCAAATTAGTCTAATGATGAAATCGGACTGTTTCTGAGCCGTCATTACGCATGCAATTCGCTACATGAACTCGCTCTCTTCTTCACCGTCTTCTTCGCTAGACGACAAATGCGATACTCATCTATCTATCTATGAGAACTTCTAGAATCTAACGTCCAAAGACGCCTTCCTTGTAGTTTATCACATTATATGGTTTGCTATTAGAGATTAATCAGCACCCCACCGGAGGATGTGGGCGTGGGATTATCAAGACCTGAGCCTATTTTTTTTCCCCCGGCAGGAGTCCTCCTGACGCACAGACGAGCAGGCTTGAATGTTAGTGTTTGCTGGTCCATGCACGCACGTGTCTTCTGAAAATTTTCTTTTGTTCAGCTTATGGGTGGAGTTTACTGTCGTTCCGACATTTCTATAAACTGGTGGTAAGAATGCCTGTCACGTAGACCATCGTGGGATACACACGCAGAAATCTAATCCTACAATACAGGAAGTAAAAATGACAGCGCAAACGCAGGATTGCATGAAATGTTGGCGCATTCAGGGTGAAGAATGAGGGTGAGCGATCACCTGCTGTCCCTGCACCTCCTGGTGTGGAGCATACGGTGGACATCGTCGGATTACGACGGTCGAACTGTCGTGACGTCTTGTGTGTATGGGGTTTAAGGGTACTAGTTAAGGGTAGCAGCTTACAGCTAGCATTTTGTCGCTCCATTTGTCTCGTACAGGTGGTGAATGTTCCTGTTGCCGCCTCTATTTGGTACCTAACTCGCACCTGTGGCTCCTCGAAGTTGGATTCTTCCCAGCGACAACACCCAGGGCAACGGTCATGACTGGCGGGCTATAACAGGTGAGGGTGTCCGATGATGTGTTTGCCTCCACGGTGCCCCCTAAACGGGCCACGTGATAGATGCGTTGGACCAACACGGGGCCACATCAGGGCAAGGCATGCGTTATTCGGGTTGCGCTCCGCTAACAAATGCCGAACATGGGAGGTGTGGTGGCACGCCTAGGGGCGGCTAGGACTTAGGGGATCCGGCCACGCCGGCCACGCCGGCCACCTGCATCCTCTCCTGCCTCCGGTCTTTTTGACTCTGTCTTGACACCGGGTTCTGGTGGGGGAGGAGAGAGTGCGTTAGCTGCAGCGCAAAGCTACTATCACTTTAAATAATTCACGCGCAAGTCACCGTCCCTGCTCCACCCTCCCATGGAGCATACGGTGGACATCGTCTGACTACGACGGTCGCACTATCCTGTGCCTCCACACCCGGTATATCTGACTCCCGAACTTCCCAACCCCCCTCTCGAAAAGTCCTAGGGTGTGGGTGACAGCAACCCCGTAGGAAGCCCAGGCTAATTCGGGTCGCTCTCCCACTAAAACAAAACTGTGACCCATAGTGGAGTTCAGCAGCCGTCTGGGATGTCCGAGAAGCCCTATTTAGGGACAGCAATGTTTGCCTCGTCGCGGAAGAAAAGGCTAGAAAAGGTGCCCTAAACAAATGCAGGGTCTCACGTCTTCTGCAGCCTGCTGCGGCTCGCAGATCACAAAATAAGTGGTCGTAAAACTCAAACAATTAACAACACTCCCCGTCCTCTTCCCCCCGCGCCATACCCTCCGGGATGCTCGGGGGAGTTAACTCACACTAGCAGCCTAGAATATTCGTTCCCTTTTAGACAATCCTAGGAGCAACCGGCCAAAACGGAGGACGGCACTAGTCACTCGGGAACTGGCGTGCCACAAGGTGGACATTGCTGTTCTCAGCGAGACCCGATTCTTTGATGAGGGTCAGCTGGAGGAGTTGGGTGCCGGCTACACCTTCTTCTGGAGGGGCCGGCCAAATTCAGAGCGACGCGACGCTGGTGTTTATTTTGCCATCCGAAACGACATCGTGGGACGTCTGCCCTGTCTGCCGCAGGGTATCAATGATCGCCTGATGAGCCTCCACCTGCCTCTTCGGGGAGACCATTTCGCCACCATCATCAGCGCCTGAGCTCCCCCAATAACGAGCTCTGATGCGGCGAAGGACAAATTCTACGTAGAACTGCACGCCCTGTTGGCGACTGTGTCGAAGGTGGACAAGTTAATTGTCCTTGGTGACTTCAATGCCCGCGTCGGGACAGACCACGCTGCCTGGCAGGGAGGGCTGGGCCCACACGGTCTCGGTAGCTGTAACGATAACGGCCTCCTTATGCTGCGAACGTGTTTGGAACACCGTCTCCTCATGACCAACACCTTCTTTTGCCTTCCGATACGAGAGAAGGCCACGCGGATTCACCCTCAGTCGCGGAGCTGGCAGCTGCTGGACTATATTCTCGTTCGGAGGCGAGATCGACAGGACGTGCTGGTAACCAAGGCGATCTGCGATGCCGACGGATCGACGGGTCACCGCCTCGAAATCCCAAGGTAAGCGGCCGCCAGGTAAGTTAAATACTCTTTTGTTAAATTTGCCTGCTCACTGTTTTGATTTCAGAAACCAAATAACCCAGAAGACGGAGGAGCTGTCTGCTCCAGATAATAACGCCACCGTGGAAACACGATGGTGTCAACTGCGAAATGTCATACAGTCCACCGCCCTCAAAGTCCTCGGACACGCACTCTGTCGACACCAGGACTGGTTTGACGACAATGACGCCAGCGTCAGCAACGTGTTCCCGGAGAATAATGGGCTACACAAAGCCTACGTGGGCCTTCGGACTGACGCAACCAAAGCAGCCTTCTTCAAATACCACCGCCTTGTACAGCAATGGCTGCGGGAGATGCAGGACGCCTGGATGGTCTTAAAGGCTGAGGAAATCCAGTGGTATGCGGACCGTAATGAAATGAAACACTTTTTCAAAGCCATCAAGGTCATCTACGAACCCTGTATCAAGGGAACCGCACCACTGCTCAGCTCTGACGACAAAACAATGCTGACAGAGAAATCGCAAATTCTGAAGCCCTGGGCTGAGCACTTTAGATTTATCCTTAATTTCCCATCAGCTGCCATTCACCGGCTCCCTCAAGTGGACATTAATAATGAACTGGATCTGCCGCCTTCCCTACCAGAAACCATTCGGGCTGTGCAGTAGATTTTCAGCGGTAAAGCACCGGGATCCGAAGCAATCCCACCGGAAGTCTACAAGCACGGCTGGCCCTGGCTGATGGCAGAACTCACAACGCTCCTCTTGGAGATGTGACGCCAATGACAATTTCCTCAGGATTCCAAAGACGCGACCATCGTCCATCTCTACAAGCGAAATGAGAACGGGCAACTCTGTGATAACCACAGAGGCATCTCGTCGCTCAACATCGCCTGGAAGATCTTCGCCCGTATTCTACTCTATCGCCTGAACGGTCACCTTGAGCAGGGACTTCACCCGGAAATCCAATGCGGCTTCCGCCGACACCGTGGAACAACCGACATGCTCTTCACCACCCGCCAATTACAAGAGAAGTGCCAGAAGATGAAAGTAATGCAGAAATTCGGCTGTCCTGAGTGGTTAACGCAAATGATGCGTCAGCTTCATGACGGAATGACGGCGCGTGTCACTGACAATGGGACGGGATCCGAAGCATTCGCAGTGACCAACGGAGTGGAGCAGGGCTGCGTATTGGCCCCAACCTGTTCAGTCTCATGTTTTTAGGCTATGCTGATGGACGCCTACCATGATGAGCACCCTGGGATCCTCACCGCCTACAGGACTGACGGGCAGCTTCTCAACAGTCGGTGTATGCAGGCCCCAACATGCGTGTCTACGGCTACAGTCCACGACTTGCTCGTTGCGAACGACTACGCCCTTAGCACCGTGACGGAGGAGGACATGCAAAGGAGCATGGACCCCTTCGCCGCAGGCTTCGTCAATTTTGGGTTAACAATCAGTACAGCCAAAACGGTTGTCATGTACCAGCCGTCACCCAGCGCGGAATAAAATGCTCAACTCTAAAATGTTGAAATCTTCGCTTATCTGGGAAGCACGCTGTTACGCAACACGAGAATCGACGACGAGGTTGCCCATCGAATCCCCAAAGCCAGTCAGGCCTTCGGTCGGCTGCAGGCCTCCGTGTGGAATCGCCATGGTATTCATCTGAACACCAAACTGAAGATGTACAAGGCCGTCGTCTTGACGACACTCCTTAACGGAGCGGAGACCTGGACCGTCTACTCGAACCAAGCCATGAAGCTGAATAACTTCCATTTCAGCTGCATTCGCAGAATACTGCAGCTGAGATGGCAAGGCAGGATCCAGGACACAAAAGTCCTGGAGCATACCGGGATCCTCAGCCTCCACGTCATGCTGAGGCAAGTGCAACTTCGATAGATCAGCCACCTGGTGAGAATGGATGGCGAGCGACTACCAAATGACTTTTCTGTAGAGATGTCGCTACGGGTGCTCGCCGACATGGAGGTCAAAATCGACGCTACAAGGACAATTTTAAGAAATCGCTGAAGCAACTGCAAATCAACCCGGCTACCTGGGAGGACCTCGCCCAGGATAGACCGGCATAGAGAAGATCCGTGAAGACTTGTTCAGCCAATTATGAGGCCAACCGGATCGCCGCTGCTAAGGCCAAATGGCAACTCACAAGTCACAAGCACCGCGGATCAACACCTCCAATGCCTAAACCCTGCCGATGTGCCCACGCTGTCAGCGCACATTCTGCGCGCGATTTGGCCTGGTGGGACATCTTCGAACTCAATGCCACAACAATCCATTAACATCAGCCTCTGTCACACGCCTCCGCCTCAGACTGCATGACGACGATCACCCCAACCACTGATAACAACTTCGTCGACACCCCGCCGACACCATCCTCCCTCATCAACTCCCTGCGTCGATCACAGCGACGAAAACCACTTGCCCCACTCCCACCACTTCAGTGGCCACCTCCGACTACCTGTTACCTGCTACTTCAACACCACCAGCGCCCCCAGTAACAGCGATGGGGACTCGGTACTAACCTGTCGTCATTGCGATCTCACCTGGTCGGTCACTTGCGAATCCATCGCACAGAGACGGGCGAACTAGTGCCTGAAGCACCAACACACAGCAGAGATCGCCACATCCAATGCCCTAACTACCCAGGCACATTCACTTATCTCATCGGCCTGCTCGTTCACCTGCGCATCTACGTAAGCGGAATCCACCGCAATGCCAGCACAGCATGCGCATGCATCAAACACTTTCCATAGTCCTCTCATGTGCTTGACTACCAGTACCAGCAGCAGAAACTCCCAGACTCATCACCTCCGGTTCTATCTTGTCCTCATCGTCATCGCAGTCAGTCCAATGTGTGTTGCGTGGAGTGGCTGACTGGTGGTCTGAGAGTCAGGCTGCGATGAATCCTTGTTAACGTGACATTTGGCTCCATCTTAACATAACGCCCAGCTATCTCACTCATGTGAGATGTGAGCCTTTCAACGCCCTGTTGTGTTAAATCCTGGTGCATGTGTTTGTGGAGCCAGGCCGTATACGTAGTACACGTAGACGAGGTCATCTGCAGCTCCGCTCACTCCACATCAGACAACTGACTGGCTCGGACAGTGGTTTAACTGTGGGGGTGGGGGAGAGAGTGAGGTCGACAGCTCAGCGCATATTCCTCACTATAAACAACCTAACGCGCTTGAAACTATCACGGTTCACTAAAAAGGTTTTCAACTGACGGGTTGACCTGGACCGCGTGGTTTGCCCAATGAGTGTTTTGTGATGGGTGGCTGACTGGCGGACAAAGAGTCAGGCTGCAAAGGCTCCTTCTTAATGTGGCCTTTATGGCACTCCCACTCCGTGGGATGTGAGCCAGGTATGGTGGTACACCCAGGGGCGAATCTGGCCGCACTAGCCACCTGCGCCCTCTCTCACCTCCGGTTTTCTTGACTCTGTCTAGACACCGGACTCAGGTGTGGGAGGAGGAGAGTGTGCAGCAGCTGCAACGTGAGTCTACGATCACATAAATCTAATCCACGCGCAATTCACCGTCCCTGCACCACCCTGCCCTGTAGCATACGGTGGACATCGTCGGACTATGACGGTCAAACTGTCGTGTGTGACGACGAATGACGCAGAGCCAAGAGGAAAAAGTGGATGTTTATGCACGTGGGACTTGTTAGATTTGCAATAAGGTGGCAATACAACACCGGTCAAAAGAAAACGCCACACAGGTTCAAGCCTATGGTACACAAGAGATGTTGCAGGGGCCTGTGAACCTGAAGGTCGATAGAGTACACCGACTCGCAGATACTGCGATCAAATTCGTCAGTAAATTTTTAAGATGAGTTAAGTGCACGCAAGATAACTGGTCTCATCTGCCGCATCGTGTGAGCTAACTGCACAGGTGAAATTCAATAAATTACCTGTGTGACGTGGGTACCAGCTTTTCCAAACCACTACCCACATAATCGAGGCACGCAAGTGTTTTCGTTTTGTTGTCATCACCCAGGCAGGATGCAAGACAAACCTTGAGCTAGTCAGAGTAGGATCAATCATAAGAACTTGATCACCAAGTGCACTTATCATCCAGTCGCGCAACCTGCTCTGTGCAAGCCCCTGGATACTTGCAGTACTTATTGTTGATTGGCTGTATGGCTTTATAAATGCGTCGTATCTTGTTGTTTTTATTCTTTCAATAGATAGGAATTACTCCAGCTTCGAAAGGCCTTCTTCCTTTCTTGACAGAACGCTTAGTACTCGGTTTTTAACTTCTAATGCAAAAGCAACACCAATGATGACGTAAATGCTACTATGCACCTGCTTTGCATGAGGGCAGTCTCCCGAAACCGATGTCACAGAGCGGTCCATCTCTAACATTTGAGAAAGCTAGAAGCAACTACAAGGATTTTCTACGAGGATAAAAGGAGCGGCACAGTTTCTCGGCTCCGGAGCTAAATCAAGGATCCTCAGATTTTTCGAAGAATCCTCCGTTTTTTGAATGAAAGCTGGTCTCATTTCCAGCACTTTGGACTTAATTAGTTGTCGCGAACAACCCGTAGCTGGTTTTCAGGCACCTGTTACAGATATGATCAGTGAACTTGCGGAAAAAACGGAGAAAGTCTGGGTAAACTAGCTCAAGTCATGCTGTACATTTTTGCCGTTTTATCCTTGTGCTTTATAACTAAGAAATTTGGGACTGTTACCGTTTCCTAGTGATAAACGCAGTTATGCGTAAATTCAAGCCAAACAGTAAGGACAGAACTGGGTTTTTGTATTATATTACCACGAAAAGCTTATTATAAATTTTTAGTAAGGCCGTGTATAGATCAGCCGAGGCGTCCACGAAGGAAACAGAGTTCAGACCAAAAATCGATAAAAATTGGTGTGAAATGTATTCATAAGTGCAGCTGAAAAGCGGAGTAGAATCATATGAGAAGAGTTCGCATAAGAAGTGCTGTGAGTGAACGGAGACACCAGCTAAAAGTACAAAACGAAATAGGAAATAATTATAATTTTCTAAGTTGGAACAAATCACAATCTACGAAAGGTTTTCCCTAGGGTAACCCCCAGTAGGGATGATGGGCAGCCTTCAGCACACTGTACACGTTCATTTGCTGATCACTACAAGCTCATTCATTTCCCTCCTGGAAACAGCACATTTCATGTGGTTAATTCTGCAAGCGTATGAAATCCCCTTCATGGTTTTGCGTGTTACCAATTAGCGTTGCAGTTCCGGAGAACGTAGAAACCCTTTTCCCTTTACTTTCCTATGCGATCACATCTGAGCATAGATTTTGCAACCATTATTCTTAACAAGGTCTAGGATCGCAAGCTGCAATACCTTGAATGGATATGACGGACACATTTGCGCATACAATAAGCCTTATCGATGCTAAGGATGTGAGCACCTGATGAGTGCGCTGGTAACTGAGACCCCAAAAAGCATTGTAATGCAGAGAACATGTCAAAGTAGGACTGACTGTTTGAGGCTTGGGAGAGAGGAGATAACATGGCAACCAAAACCACCTCGAAGATATGAGCTCCCATCGAAGAGGATCATCAGAAGGCAGAAATCGTAAAATTAACTAAGGTGACATCTAAATACTAAACTGAATACAATTATGTGATAACTATGCAGATGCACGCTCCAATCCCGACCGGATTATATAAAGTTTTACACCGAATTAAACAGTGTAATTTATTTGACCTAATTATATAAGACTCGGTGACCTCAATACGATTCGAATCAACGACAGTAAGGGCAAGACTTGCGTACAACCAAAACTCTAACGCCCTAAGTTACGTAGCCACACCAGGAACTATGAAGTTAATCAAATTTTGCTTAGGTTACCCAATTAATTAAGTGAGCATATTAGTCATTTAGTCAATTCTGTATTGATTTCTTAGACCATCCTGATGAGGCCGTCGGCTTATTATATCAGAATTGGAGGATTCCATACGTTGCAACTTGACCTGAAAGTGATTAAATTTACGGATCCCGGTAGGGCCTCGTAGCTCAAGTTGTGCGAGCGTTGACTATAAAGACCTACAGTACATGTTCTGGCTCATGAGATAACATGGACTTTACAAGAAAGGTCCTCGTACGCGAAATCAGTCCACGCTACGTCTCCCAAAGTTTTAAAACATTGAAGAAAAGACTGTTTCTTAAAAAGAAGGCATTGATTGCTTTGTAAATTAATATGTACTAACATAAAAAGCATTACTTTTCACTAAAAATCCGAACTTTATTAAAACTCAACCAAACAAGGCTAACTATAAAGAAGTACAAGGAACGGGGATGATTCAAAAATTGGAAAAAAAATATAGAATAGAACAACTGCACAAGATCAGCATTTGTTGAACTGTCCGTTTACACTTATGACAGCATAAAATCTGTCAGCCTTGGAGATAGCTAGGTTGTCTATAGTAATTTGTTAAATTGGAGTATGCAGCACAAAATCAAGTTTTTATTGCATGATAAGATTCTTCTTTGCCTTGCGCCATTTTTTCTGATAATTGCAAAAAATTGAGATTGTATTCTGATTCGGACTGTTTGCAGAAATAAAAACCGATGGCAGGCCACACTTGCGGATGCTGTCTGCTGCGTAAAAAGTTAGATTATAGTTGTAGTAATTTTTTCAGAGCGATGAAACTGGAGCAGTATCCCTCGTCGTCACTGAGGCTGTGGAGGCTTTTATAATTGGGTTAAATGTATCGCTCAAATCTGTCAAAACATCTATTATGAGATGGGTTATGAATACATGCGTCACTAAGTCTTAAAATTCAATCACGTTTTAAGAGCTTGTCAGGTAACTAGCCCAAGATCGTGCCACGACTTTTCTATTTCTAGCTTTAACTAACAAACCGTCCAAACAGGACTATGTGGAAAACCAAGCAAAATGAGAAAAAGTCTTTAAAATAACAATTAGGAAAGTTATGGGCTCTACATTTTATTTCAACAAAAAAGTCCACACTGTGTAGGAACAATCCTATTGATGTTATACTCCTGGAAAAAAGAATATTTGAAAAATATGCGATGCACATGACAAATAGTCACTTCACTGATTATAGATATCAGCACTAACTTTATAGAGTAGTATGATGATAGAGGTTCATTTTGTGGAAATACTGCATTTCGGACACTTTTAATTTGTGTTGCCATTCATAAATATTGTTAATAGTAAACACGATGAAATCTCATTTTCCATGCTAACTTTATAGATTAGAAGGGTGCTTGAGGTGCATATTGTGGGAATACAGCATTTTTGGTATTCATAATGTGTGCTGTCATTCAGGCATATTTTGAATTGGTGTATCCACTGCCATTTATTCACAAGATGTGTAGTATACCTGATGTAACCACCGTAAACTCCGACTGCTATTACCCTTAATCTCCCCGAAGAGTGGCTTTTTGACAGTGTTAAAATATGAGAACACAGCTCGATGTTGTTGCATCATTTGCGAGTTGCAATATAATTCATGCACGTACTTTGGAGATACGAGTACTTTATCCAACTGCCTTAAACCTCTGGCGATTGTTATCCATCTGATCATAATATTCCATACTCAGTTAAGTAGGGGGCTGAGTGCCAGCAGCCATGTGGAGTAAATGCGCATTATCGGGGTCTACCTATGAACACTTGCGGTTAATGTTTGCTAAGGCAGCGGTAACAACGCTGGGGATCCACTCCAACACAACACAGCTGGCAACGTAAACCAGCTATAGCACATGTGATCAAAATGGGGTCTTTCCAGCTTGCCTCCAAACCACCCTCCACTTGTCTGAGACCACGTGACATCGTAAGAATACCAGAGCGGTCATTTCAGCGATTGGGTAATGCCGTTTGGTATAACTTCGAAAAAATAATGTCCAACGGTCTCGGCTGCTTCAATTCCAAGAAAACTGACTGTCATGGATGGAGTTTTTTAACACAGCCGGAGTTCACAAACCAGAACGTTTTCGTTGAAAAGAATTTGAAGGCCTTGATATCTTCGTATACCCTCAATTTTTATCAACCGCCGTTTTGTCTAATAAAATTCATTTTCAAGAAGCTTTTCATTGAATCTGTGTCTGTTACAGATTGGGCAAGGCAGTAGGTGCTGCCATCGCAGGACTTCACGACAAATCTTTCATCACTTTCCGTTGCTGATAGATCCAGATGGAGTTATGATAGGTGTATGGATTTGAGAGCTGCTCAGAAAATCGATATGAGGAAGGGCGGGTCAGCGATTACTACTCTGCGGTCAAGGTGCTGGGGTTTTTCACTAGCATGTATGCTGATAATGGAATCAAGTTGGTAGACATTACCGCACAGTAAGAATACTTCCTCAGGCATGCCAAAGGAGAAATATGGTAAAATACAGAAAAAATTAAAAAAAACGCAAATCTCAGGGAAGAAATTATCTATTGATACTTCATATATTTGTTGCCCAACCCTAAGTCATTTAAGGCAAACTGAGAGCTGCTTGCGGAAGAGTGGAGATATGGCCAACCAGACATTATCGGCAGAATGTCCATGCCAGAAGCAGGACGAGCCGAGAATCGCTTAAAGCCTGGGCCTCCGACGAGAACTCATTCAATCAATTTATCGAGCTGACGCCGGCATGCAGGGCCTAGCGCAATCACCTCCGGTCTGGCGTTGTTTGTTCTTGTTGCCACTGTTATCTTTAACAATGGGCTCCAGGCGAATAAAGCAAAGGATGCCGGCGAAGGAACAACCTTCTGCTTTACTTATTAACACCTGGAGTGTGACCATTCGCCTCTATTGGAGAATTTCAACTGTCCGACAAATGTCTTTTGGCGGGAGAAGGCGAATGTTATTTTAAAAATCACCTCTGCTTTTCCTCAAATGATTGGGTGGCCTGTTGCCTTTTCATTCATTCGGCATGCTTGGATACATTGGTGAATTTAATTATGTGGGCAGGCATCGCCTTAGCGACTTTTGCTAGTACTAATTGAATATGCTTGGTTGCGTGAAGTTATACAATTCTTCAATGGCGCAAAGGTATGTCTGATAGATGGTACTCCTAAGGTCATCAGCCTTGAAAATACAATAAGGTCATGAAAAGTCATTAGATTAGTGACTTTCCTGTTAATTGTTCTTTGTAGAGGATTGTTCAGCCCTCGAGTAAAATTATGCAGATGACCGCGTATGTTAATGGACATTTCACAACGACTGATAGCTGCACTCGTAAGTATCTTACTTTTACAGACAGAATGTGAAAACCTTTCTCTTGAAACACCATCCACAAAGTTTGTCTTTGATGTTTAAGTGTATTCTCCAAAAGTATTCACCAGCCGATAATGTTGTAGTCTCTTTTAAACAGATTGACAAAGGAATGGCAATTTAGTCCAAGTAACTTAATAATATTCTGATTTAAGTTTGGTGGCTGGATCACGAAACCCATTAAGAAATTGCTTCAATGACACGAGTTGTGGCATTTAAATTCCCGACAAATCAGTAAAAATACAGAAGCACGTATGCTGACGAGCTGTTTTCCAACAGTAATGCAGAATTTCAATGTAAAAGAATCACTCTCGTGTCTCGTCAAAAGACAGCGTCATTTACGCGGTGGAACGAATGAATTGAGCCAACATTTACGCGGCCACACGAACCTACTTTTTGCTGTGTTAAGCTCTTGACAGGTCAAAGATAAAATCACTAATCAGCACATTATGTTTCATAAATGTATAAAAGTTTGGAGGTAAATGTCCTAACTGTCAGATCTGCAAACTATACTTTGCTTTAAAATGGGACTTTTTGTTTCACTGAACATACTGGAGACACTGAATGACAGCTTCAAGATGGTTTTAACTGGAAACAAGAGCGCCTCATCAAGTTAGATCGCTTACGCTTGCATAGGCCTGCCTGTCCAGCCAACAAAAACTGCGTATTCCATATTTTTTTGAAAATGCTGATTCCATAGCGATCTTTTTGCAAAATTTTACTCATCTTCTATGACAATATAGTACCGCGGTATGGTTTTTGGTCCCAGCTCTGCGGTTACTTATCCCTGAGTTGATTTCGCCCTTTTCGAGGGTGTGATAATTTTGAGAGCGAGACAGAGGAAGACGCTTTATTTTGAACGTATCCTTCAAACGTTTCAGCAAAATCTGTGGCTCCATTCATTGAGAACATAGCATAAATTAACAGAATCAAAAAGGTTAAAACTGGACATCTAATGGGGAGACAATTCCAATCTCAGTTTCTGGATTTCTGTCTCTTTACACGTTAGAGAGCGTGCTACAAACGTTAGTACAGAATTTTGGTATGCCGATGTACGGCAAATGATATGTCGGAAGCCTCGGCGCATGGGACGGAAAGACTTCCCGGCAATTAGGTCAGAGTGTAAGTGATGGACAAAATCGTCAGGAATTCGATAAGCGGATTGTTTAACCGTTGTAAAGCGTCGTTCTATTACTCTATCCACCAAAACAATATAAGAAACACCGGTAACAGAAGAGAGCATTCGAAAGATGCATTTTAAAATCAGCAAAACCTGTTTAAGTTATGATGGAAAAATAACGGGAGAGCAATAAAGAATGATGGGGAGAATACATGCATCTATAAATAACCAGATTAGAGATTGAAGTGTGTGATATGAACGTAAATGGCAAATATAATTAAGAATTTTACCAATTTTAGCAAACAAAGTATAAATATGAAGGGAGAATGAAATATTGGATCTCAGCGTGACGCCTAGCTACCGGAAGGAGAATACCCCGTTGGGGAGGACATCCAGCGATTCAGGACAAGAAGAGGACCGCAGTCGAAAAACACACTGAACAGACTTAAGAGTGGTCAGAATAAGACCATTGTCTGACCACCATGCTGAGACATGGTCCAGACCATCATTCAAAGACTGGAGCTGCGTCTTATCTTTGAGAGGATGGCCAACAACCGTATTATCGGCATATTTTATATGCAAACAGTCATTTTGCGATCTCAAATCACCCGTGTAGAGGGAGAAGTGATGAGGGGCTAAAATAGCACCCTGAAGAACTCCGCAGTTGTTAGGACGGATCACTGATTTTCGCCTGCATGATTGTACGAATTGAATGTGGGAAGGAAAATTGTCTTCGAGCCAAGAAACCGCCCAACGGGAGAGCCACAGGAGGAGGTTTTGCTAATGAGGAGATGGCGTGGGATGAAGGCAGATGAGTAGTCATGAAATGCACACCCGTACGCATGGCAGTTTTTATCTAAGTCTCTTAGAGCAGAATAGACCAGAAGAGCAACTGCATCTAGGGTACCACACCGGGCCTTATATGCAAATTGTAGTGGATCCGAGAAGGTGGAGGAGAATGGTATAATTGTATCTAAAGAGACTATTTCAGTAAGCTTCAGTAAAGTGGGAGAGCTGGTGATTGGATGAAAAGATTTAGGGCCAATATTTGGGATTTTTTTTAGGGACAGGTGTAATCCATCCTGTACGCCAAACGTCAGGGGAATCCACGAAGGATATGTTGCAAAGGTGTGTCAGACAGGGGCTATCTGAGAGCAACGAGACGTGAGACTAAATGGTGAGACACCCTCTGGGCTGGCAGATGTTGAAACTCGGAGCTTTTAAGATGTTTTTGCACGGTTGCAGCTGATACAGGAGAAAAGACACTTGGCAGTAGTAAAGTGGTGGTTAACGGAGGATTAGAGCCAGTGGGGAGAATGGGTAAAATATTCAGTTAGAGAGTCTAAGTCGGCATGGACATGTGCCAGTTTGCCGTTTTGGCCGGTGAGAGACTTAAGGTACCTAAAGAGTTCAGTTGAGGCGAGGCTAAACGAAATGTGGCAGCAGAGACAAAAAGATGGTTAACAAACAGGTCGTTTAGTCGGGAAATCTCCTTTTTAGTAGGACGTTAGCAGTATTTAGACTGCCACGTGGGCCTAGTTTGTAAAGAAGTGCCTTTTTCTTCTTAAAAATTTTAGATAAGGAGAAGAACTTCTGTCTGGTCTACCTATAACAATGTGAAGAGGACAGCAAATATTAAAAAGGTAATTAAAAATGTTGTACGGTAGCTGGAGCACTAGTCAACATTGAATTGTCTGAGGAAAGCAGGGATGGTGTAAGGTATACAAGTCTGAAGCAGGTGCATGTTTTGTGGGGACGTATTACGAGTCTTCATGTTACTTTCGGGTTTGATTAACAGTGCAAGTATAGAAGTGGAATAAATTGTGGGAAAACCTTATAACCCAGAATAGTCAGAACCTGACAAGTGGGCTCTATTTTTAAACAATAAAACAATTGGGTCGATTGGTCAAAAGGTGATCCATAGGGGCATCCACGCGAGTATTGAAGGAAACTAGATCATCAAAGCCTAACAGTCTAAGAGGACGTAGGGTTCACATGGTTAAAATCCCCACATAATAGAATACTATGTTCGCAAGATAATGAAGCACATTTTTGGTAAAGAATGTGAAAAAATCGGGTAAAGCGACCTTCACAGGTAGAGGGGAATATAAATAATAACAAATTTAAATACGTTTAAACTAATAAGAGCTTCGCATATAAGAGCGATGAAGTCAATCAAGTTGTCAGTATGAAAATAGGGACTCACAATTAAGACACCAATTCTGGTTCACTAAAACAGCCCCCCTCTCTGCTGCAATGTAAAGGTTTTTGATCAGTTCAAAAGTAGCCGAAATATGGGGGACCTAATGAGTTTCGCGTCAATGTCACTTTTTAACCACGTCTCTTGAAGACAAATAACTTTGGTCTTACTGTGCTCTTTTTTCAACAAGAGTAGCTCCAGATCATGGATTTTGTTGAATATCGAACAACAGTTTGTCTACCGGAAGCACGGAATTGACCATTTGTTATTTGATTGACGCTTGAGAGCGATTTGCCAACCGCAACGGTGTTGTTTGCCTCTGTAGAGGCCTTTTTTGATGAAACTGAGATAAAATTTGCACGCGAGGATCACAAATTCGACATTATGTCTGAAAAGTAAAAAAATTGCCGTGGTGGAAATTCGTCAGTAAATTTTTAGCTTTCCGTTCATTCAAAAAGGTGCTGGTATACTGTAAAGATGACCTCATGATCGTAGTTCAGACAAACCAAGGAATAAAAATCAATATATCAAAACGAAACGAAATAGGCAGAGTAGTATAAAAATACAGAAAATGTCCAGGTAAATGGAGAGCAAAATAAATGGCGGCGCAAATTCACAAGCCCACTCACCTTCTATTACAGCGGTATTGTTTTTGGTTCCAGCTCTCCGGTTGCTTATCGCTGAGTTGGTTTTACCTCTTTAAGCGGTGTGCTTTATCCAGGGCCCGCTCTGCTCGTACCTTCCTATTAATTTATAATTCTTGCTATCTGGAAGATAAAAAGTGAAGATAAGGTTAAATTGTAAGGTGTCTTTGAGGTTATCGACATAAATTTTTATTTCGACTGTATGAGTTTCTTCTGCAAATTCATTAGTGGAGTACAAATTTTTTATTTCTTTTGCCCCCCCCCCCATCCCCCCTACAAAACAGACTTCCCGTAACCCAAAAGTTAACAAAGATGCTCTTCATTCCCAATGGATTTGTTTTGTGCAGACTGGGTGCGTCATACCACTTCCCGCAAAACCGTTTACTCTAGATAATTCTAGGGTTTGCAGCCTAGCAATAGCGAATACTAAAGGACCTCTTGATGTCAGTCCGTATGTATTTCTTTAAATGTTCTTGTACTAAGTGGGAGAAAACCATACGCGGCTCCGTGCATGTATTTGTATGCGAGTATTCATCCTTTGCCATATGATCTGCGAGCGCACAGCATGGAGTTCAGTTGTGGTCAAAGCGTGTCCACACAGATTACTAAAGTATATGCACCACAAAAGTTAGACCAACCGAAACTGACGTATTTTGCGCCTATTCGCAGCTTAAGAGGTAAAAGGTTAGTAAACGCTATCAGCAATCTTAACGCCACAGCATGGTCTGGTCAGCCAGTTTTCCTTGTACTTTAAAAAGTCATGCTGCACGAATACTGTACTAGAAATGGCATGTTTGTCACGATTTGAAGTATTGGGTGGACGTGTAGTTTATCAAACTGTGAACAAGTGTGAATTCCACAGTATTTTGCTACAAGTACTGTGCTGAAACCATTCCATGATTAACTACCTGAGAATAAGTCGATACGATCGCTGGGACAAGAACGTTATTCCCCTGGCGTTGCGGATTCCAACTCCACCCCATCCTCAGCGACAGCATCATATAAGGGTAATTATTACATCGGGAGTTGCAGTATCTATAGCATGCAGTCGCTATGTTACTGCATGCCTATGACAATTAATGGGCCCTCTTTTTATCGAGGATGAACTACCTCTGGTGCAGTAATTTTTTGATGGCCGGGATGCGGGTCGTTATCCGCATCTGATCCGTATCTGATAGGTTCGAGTTTGAATCCGAAATGTCAGGTGAATAAAGCTCTTGTTCCAGCGATCACATTGACTTCTATTTCATTACTTCCTTGGGACTTGCATTTTCGCTTTTATGAGTAATTAGATAGCTGCTTACTTACAGGATGGAAACAATTGATCAATCTTGTTCTGAAGGTGTCCACGCGGATTGCGAACAAGGAGGCCTTAAACAATAGGTACGGGAAAACTCCCATGGGGATTACGGTAAACAGACTTGATACATTTGTTGACTCGGAATTATTCGCCGGTCCTTTTTGTCTGCAGACGAGTGGCATCAAGGGAGAAGATATAGCAGGCATGACGATCTCGTTTGCCCCTGTCACTGATAGAAAAATGATGATTTACTAATGCTGCAGCTGTCTGGAGGACCTGCAGTCCCAGGATCTAAGGCAAAGTGCAGCTGCGATCAGCTTAGACCGGTGATAAGCACAGTTGAGCGAATTTGAGTTCTCCGGAGTGCAGCGAATGGGAAGTTGGACTAACCGCTGGAGATCCCATCTGGAAATTCCGACCCTCCGTAGAGGTATGGCCAGCTGACGATGGCAATTTAACTGGAACGAATTGAGGAAACCAGTTTTTCTTGCTAAAATATGGAAGGTGACGCAGTTCGTGAAATGCTGTGATTGCAGTCTGCTTGCTATTGGTACTTCCGCTTATCCTATTCATATGGACAGATAGGACCTTGTTCTAAAGGGGCAGATGTTTCAGTTTGTTAGAAAAAAAAACGCATATTTACCGATCAAAACCTCAGTTTCCTCATGTCTAGATTAATTTTTATGCTGCTGAGTGTCACAGTACAAGGCCGCATGTTTGAGCCTGTTCTGCTGTAGAGGGAGAAGTAATAAAATTTTCATATATTTTCCTTCCGAGGACTGATTATCTAGTAAAGGGCAAATATCCCAAGTTATATTCGTTCCAAGAAGCGAAGAACATAGTCAGATTCAATAAGCATAAATCAGCTTAAGAAAATCGTTGCAAAAGCGGTTGCCTTACCAAACACAGAAATACTAGGCATAACCAAATATGTAATGGGCACCATCGAAATGCTGCCACGGGCTTCAGGTTTAAGCAATTCTTGTCTGTTTATGAGCTTAAAAGCATAGAGCAAAGGACAGAAAATGCAAGTGGGTCGCCAGTGTGGGCTTAAAAAATTAGTAACTTCACCCTCTGGAGCATTCCTTATAACACAAAAATGTCTTTAAATAAGCTAGACAGACCAAAATGGTCTAGAGGTAATCTTGACGAAGATTTTATTTGTCGAGTGCCAATAAAAATAGCGTTTTGCGTCCGCTAAGGATAATAAAGGGGATAATTTCTCACTGTCCGAGTTCTGGGCTATGAAAATCCCTTTTTAAATAAAGAAGTAATCCGAGTAAGTCTTTTTTTAATTTTCTGAGGAGTGTGCTTACTACCGAAAGAATTTGTACTGCTGAAAAAGTGAAGGTGGAAGTTCCAGGAAGCAAGTCGAAGAAGAAGAGGATGCGATCGTTGGAACAATAACTGTATTAACTTAAGGTTTCGGATTGTCACTTGAGTCGATCATGAGGAATAGTTGCACAAAAGGGTATAAGAGAAACAAGACGAGCAGTGGCAAGGCAACCGCATGTTCACTATAATTGGCATTCCTCGAGTTCAGCACCAGACTCGTAACTGATTCAATGATGGCATGTCAGTCCGTGTCAGAGTCGTTAATAACCGTGATTTTATCTTCGCTGTCAGCACCAGACTCGTAACTGATTCAATGATGGCATGTCAGTCCGTGTCAGAGTCGTTAATAACCGTGATTTTATCTTCGCTGTCAATTTTTAGCCTGATGATAACTCGGAAATTCGGCCCATCGTCACCATGACTACTGTTCACCCTCACCTATCCTTGCATGGCTAATAATTTTGCCCATGTAAAATCGCTGCAGAGAATATGGGAGCGAGAGGTCATTTCACTTGTTAATTGAATGCGGCTGAAGAACAGCCGTTCAAACAGTCCGCAGCTCATGCGGTTGTCACCTCTTATAGGCATTTGGGCCTCATCAAATTTGACAGTGTGGCCGGATCCCGTTGAATGAATCTCGATCTGAGAGTTAACGACATTTCTCCTCATTGCGACTCCAACCGTTGCAACACCGCCTCGCTATGAGTCCTGAAATTGGCAAAGCCATCGGCGTGAGCTTCGCTTGTTTGTTAATTGTTCCATCAAACGTGAACTACGTGTTACGTTAAAACTTTATAATTTGGAGTATTTGCACGTGTCCGAGGCCATTCTTCGTTTCATTGTATTTGTCTTGCAGGCGTAATTCGGTGGTCTCGAGTGCCAGAAAAAGAGACACACCTCTTTAAGTATGTTAAAGAATTGTGTTGACGAGGTGACTATGGTACCAAAGCTGTGGTTAGAAATTCAAGACTTCGAAACAGCCAGTTTGTCGGTCCGTAGGCTGGAGGGCCTTTGACCAATCTGATGGTCCGGAGAGGAGTGCCCTCTTTGTGTTCTTCCATCTCAACGTCTTCTTTTTTTATAATTCTACAAAGGTGGAATAGGTGAATTATATGCAGGACACTCACACGGAAACACTGTGTCAATGACAACTTGCAAGATCGGCCGAAGCCTGATGCCTTGAATGACCATAGAATTCGGAAAAGAGGAGAAACGGCAGTATCAAACCTCAACAGCAAATAAAATATCCACAGAATTAGGATGCCTGCGGCTTGAGCAGCGATCAATTCAATCTTTTCTTCTCCACCACTCCCTCTGATGCCCAATTTTATTTTACTTTACCTTTGCCAATTAAAGTTGAAAACATCTTTTAATGTCACAAAACTCGGAAAATAGCGAACCGGATGATGTTAAACAGTAAGGTAAATATTGACATCTAAAGGGACACCTTTGACGACATCGAGAGTCACCTATATCGAGTGGACAACACATTTCTGTAGGATACTCCTCTTGTTCATCATTTGAAATAGCCATGATGTTAGCACGACTGAGGACAAACAGTTAAATTTATGCGCAAAGCCGTCATGGTCTGCGGTGTCCGTAAAAGTGTCGCTGCAAATCCCGTTTAAACTTATTTTTTACGACAAAATAAAATAGCACAAAGCAGGGAGAACGACTTCAATAAAAGAACTCTCTGAAATTCCAATACTATAATCAATAATAAAGTGACATCTTTCAGCCGAACGTGACATTTATTTATCCTTACCATACTAATTTAATAATCACGTTAACCCTTTGATAACTTGTTTGCAATTCTACAACCAAGCATATTGTAGGTTAGTTTACGAAATATTTTCCAAGCGAGCATCATCATGATAATTTAAATGCATTTTGATCCCTGGCCGATTGATTATTGACAGGAATTTACCCAAGAAGTTATATGTTGACTCTATTTGATCAAAAGTTAATTTTAATGCTAAAAGTAAAGTTACTTGTTTTTTTTATAGGAAGAAACCATGATTGATGACTCACTATCTCAAGTAGAAAATCCTTCAGATTTAGATTTAATGTGTTAAATTTATACTACGTTCCAACCTTCCCTATAACTATACTGGCCTGAAGAGGAATTATCGAAAGTGGTGTATATGCTCGACAAATAGTCTTTAGAAAACTATTTGCCTACTCCTGCGTGCAGGCCAAGCGGATAGCGAACAGGTTTTATCGAAGCACCAGTTACTGGAATTATCTTTTGTACGTTCAAAATCCACGGGCCAGTCCTCTGTGAAAGAACAGTACCTAAAATAAGCTATGTACAGGATATCTCAGGGCATCTCAAGGGGTCTGACGTCCACACAACAAATCTTGTCGCAAGTAACTTTTACTACGTTGTGCTTTGAAACTAACGGTCCACAAAATGTTTGCCAATGCAAAACGGATTCTTATAGACCAAAAAACCAAAGTTCTTTGAGCAAGTGAGCACGACACCCATAAGCAGAATTCGGTAAGGCCTTAAGCAACTCCACAAAGTGTGGACTTTATGTGAAATCATACTCATTTTGTTCAAATACAGAGCACCTTTTTTTCCCCGGGGAGAGTTTTACCTCATTAAATGACCGGGTCCAATACACTCAAAGCTTAGAAGGACATGTCTCAAGGCCTAAAAATCCTTTGGAATTGCCACAAAGACCATGCTCCTTCTCCACTTGCCGGGCCTAAATACTGCCCTACTTTGTCCCATAGAGCACAGTCTATCCTACTAGAGTAACTGGCCTCGGTAAAATGCATTTCCGAAGGATTAATTTTTTCCACAACCGATTAAAAAGAACTGAAAGAAAAAAAGACCCTGACTAGGACAGGTACTCTAAAATCCACGCTCGTGGTTCATCGGTATTCGCATTGTTATAATCTATGGTAAGTGAGCGTTCAACGATCGGTTACAGGACTCACTCGTCCCCTTGTGTCTTGGGGCTCACTCTCGAGCCCCGCCAGCAGCCGCACAGTGGCTTATGATATAGGCAGAAAAACATGACCGAGAAAGACAAGTGAGACTGGAATGGCCATTTCTGGCTTATTAGCCATCATCATCAGCCAGCCATACCAAGCCCCAGGCGCTGTGGCGTCCTAGGCTTAAACTTGAGACCTGTTAGTTAGAAGTCCAACGCGTTACCCGTTACGCCACGAGAACGTTGTCTTGCCGGTTTCGATCGGGAATATTAACAAGGACCGATGGCTGCTCTGTCCACTGAGCGTTGGACTTCTAACCAACAGGTCGCGAGCTCGAGCCTCGGGTGGCACAGCCCCTGGGGTTGCGTATGGCTGACTGATGACTGCTAATAAGCCAGAACTGGTCATTCTAATCTCCCTTGTCTTTGTCAGTCTTGTTATTCTGTTCTTGATATGATCTGGCTGCTTATTATTGCTTGGCACAAGGATACAGGCCGCTTTATCTGAGTGCTGGGGCCTTGCGCATGATTTTTATTAAAGCGAAGGCAGACAACTGCAGCGTCTGCCCTGCTCGTGTCCTCTATTTTTTTCCGACGGACATCAAGGTGAGGACGCCTAAAGTTCAAGAACGCTAAAGGTATTCACCTCGTCTGGATAGTTTGACCGTCGCTCATAACGATGTTCACCGTGTGTAGCATGACAGGGGGGAGGGGTCGACTTTCGCATCATCGCCTCTTCCCAACCACCAGGCTCAAGACGACCTGAGAAAAGTGGGTGACTCGTCTACAAAAGGCCAGGTCCCCACAACATGTACCAGGCTTTCCCGAGGACGACTTGGATATCACATCGCTCCTAAGGAGGACCATTTCCAATTGGCAGCTTTCAAAGCTATGAATTCAACAGGTTTTGATAGAATTAAGCGTGTCAACTTTATTAGGGCATGAAATGTGTTGATGTGTAATAGGAATAGACTCCTCTCTGTCGAAGATTCCCTTGTCTTCCTCCTCCTCCTCCCCCAGGTACCAGCCAAGTCTGTCAACCAATAGATGATGGGATTGGGCTAAGTGGACGACGAGACGAGAAGGCCGATATCTAGGCTCGCCATCACACCCCTCCTACTCATCGCGTACCGTGCGCAAAAATGACTCACTTTTCGGCCCGGCCTCTTTGCAGTGCAGCATGCTTGCCGGGAAAGTATTCACAGGCAAAAGCATGCAATAACCTATCAACGTGCGTGAATCGTTTCTCCTGTCAATGTGCAGCCATCCTATTTAAAGTAAACTTGTCGCTGGGCACTTTCTCCTCACGAATCACCCGCCAAGCCTCTTTTAACGCACCATCTTCAGTCAGTAGCGACCGCTATGAGCGATTTCACCAAAACATCCTGCAGATGCCATTGCCTTGCATAGATGCGGCATCACATCACGCGGTACAGCGTGAAGGCCTCATTTCTAGTCAAACTGAGGACCAAATTTGGACCAAAACGCCTGCCATGTGTGCTTCAAAGCTCTTATGTACACCAAAAGGCTGTCGAGTAACGTGTCCAGGTTACGCCGAAATTTAGTTTTGTGTTCCAAATGCTAGGGCAGTCCTGTGACGTCGAACGAAACCACTCAACTCACCCCCGCGACCATTATCGAGCCACACTCTGTAAGCCATGAGTGTTTCCTCACGCTCGTTTGGCCCAGGCCGCGGCTGCAAGGCCACCGCCCCGGGTAAGATAACAAATAATGACTCATCCTGTCTAGGGAAAAATGACTGTTCCCAAATCAGCCAATCGCTGGTCTGTAATTTGCCCGTATAGAAGTTCCGACCGTCTGCAGAAAATGCTACTATATGCTAAGTTCAACTGTGTACCAGCAAAAATTCGATACGAAATCCGGGACATGTGTCTGCTTTAATCAAAAACACTGGAAATTTTAATTCTTTTTCTATTATTCGAGAAAAGGTAGTTGCATGGAGAGTTAAAATGCTTGCTTTAAAAGAAGTTTATCCTAATTTGTATTGGCATAAGTGAAGCTGTCCTTTTTGAGCCATTGATGAAAATTTACATTAAGGAAAAGACTTAAGTGGAAGTGAGTTTATTTTTAGTGAGTGCAAATCACGAGGCAAGATATAAAAGACTTTTGTAAAACAGACGCAGGAAAAAGAAACCCTTTTAATCGCAAAACTCAATTTTCTCTCATGACCAAAGTATTATGCAGTCTTCGGGATAGTCACGAAATTAGCACGAGAGCAATAGTGGGTGTTATTCTGAAGCAAAAATTGAACACATGTTAACCGTACTTCATCATCGGTCATATAGAGTTACATAGGTAATTAAAATATAAGAGGTTTATATGAGGCTTATAAGTAGTTAATACTCATCGTTCCCACGCCAACCGCATGGTGGGGTTGGCTCGTTGGAGTCATTCAGATTGGGGAGTGGGAGGTAGGCTAGTATGTTAGCGATGTTCGTAAGTCGTCTACGGGAAGCGAAAATGATAGTCAATTAGGCAGAGTGAACGACTGTCATGAATGAGTGGGGGCGGCGTATGGTCACCACCTGAAGTCGACGTCGGCCAGGGAAGAGAGAGAGAGAGAGAGAGCGCATGTAGTAGTGTCTTCTGACAGCGCCGCACTGGCCTCTTTAGTAGTATAGCCAATATCTCGACTGTTGCTAGCCTCCCGTTGACACAATCTTTGAAACAAGTAGGAAGATCTGAGACGAATGGGAGGACTGAAAATATCCATAAGAACGTTTTTTGCTTAGCCGTGGTCTTCTATATATTTTCTGCAATTCTTGTATGTTCTGGATCCTACTAGTTAGCTACCCTATGATATAACGTCCTTCTGATCTGTTTCCTTTAACTGGCCTTTTTGCTGGTAACGGGATCAGCTATTTTCAAAGCCACGGCGTAACTAAAGAGCGAAAATGGAATTTGTATTTTCTCCCTCAGTTTAAAGCGAATTAAACATAAGCGATTCGAGTTTTAGGCTAGGTGACGGCGTTTTTTACACGAATGCACCCTCATTTTGAGGTCAGTCTTTTGGTTTTGAATTACATATGAGAACAGTATAACTTTTCGATCATTGAGACTATTGTAGTCGAGTCAAAGTTGAACGTAAACCACACTTTCCTAGATCTAAGCATGATGAAAGACGCTAGGAGAAAGTTAAATTTAAAGTGTTGGGGAAAATCCATTTAACTGAATACAACTTTATGAGACTGTGTGTAGGCAGCGGAGTTAATGAAAGTTGGCCCGCAAGTCCTGAAAGTGCATGTGATGTGTGCCGGACGATTAAATGTTAAACTGAGAAGCCAGAGAGGAAGCCATGTAACAGTAATCCTAACAGCGATACTACCTTACGCCCGGCCTTATTCAATTTTAGGTTACATTATGGACCTGCAAGAAGTTTGACTCATCAGAAGTTTTCTAACTGGAAAATCTTTAAGGAATCATCAGCCAGCCATAAACAACTACAGATTTTGTAACAGTAAGTTGTTCTACCAAGACAATAAACATAAAATTATGAGATTAAGTTTTGATGAACTCATTAAGATGGAGGCTGGGGCTCCCGAAAAAATCTCACCCTCCACAATTTTTCGGTCACTCCATGAGATAAAAGCAGCAAAAAAACTTTTCAAGTGTTTGGCGAATCCACGTTCTGCTCTCATCTTGATGATAAAACCACAAACGCGTTCCGGTGAAGCTAACGACACTGAAAAATGTGTTTGTCGCAAATTCTGGACGGCGCCATGTACGACGGCAGACGCCTTTATGGCAGACGCCTTCCTCAATTTTCTAGAAAATTATCGGTTTAAAAACGAAAAGAATTGTGATTATTGCCGGTTTATTTGCTGTTGTCGATTGATCATACTGCAAGCCAAGACACAAATACTAACCGCTCGACCGGAGTTGTGGATAAAATCAAAGCTCCACATTCTTAGTGAAACAGACGTACCTCCTTTAGCAGCTGGAAAACCATCAGTTTTCCTGTGTGAGCATTCAAGCGGCGTTGAAGGTCACATTGAGGGAAACAAGTTGATTTGAAAATTTCCAGATTAAGGGGTGGGTAACGGACCACTTCACGTTGTCTTCTTAGTGTGTTCCATCCATTGACGTTAGAATGCATGTGCTGATAAAAGCGAAAATGTGAGTCCCAGGAATTAATTTAGCAGAAGGGCAAATTATCATGCTCTTCCACCTCGTCCTTTTAACTGCCTAACTGTACTGCCACTATTATATACGAGACCTTGCTGCTGTCTTTTAATCAAGAGGATAGTTGGCCTGTGACACTCAGCTGGTAATTGCGCTCCAATGAATACGACTGGTAATCTACCGACCTGTTCTCACAACTTTTTTACTGTCGACTATTTACTGCTACAGTCGACATGGAACCCGGTGTGCGGGCGAGGTGGCTGCAGTGGCGAACAACAGCATCTGCGGTATGGGAATCGCCTACAAGGCACACATCGGCGGAGTCCGTATGCTGGATGGCGACGTCACCGACGCGATGGAATCCCGCTCACTTAGTCACCAGATGCAGTATATTGACGTCTACTCGGCCTCATGGGGCCCAGAGGACGATGGGCGCACCGTGGATGGACCTGGCCGGCTAGCGCGCCTGGCCTTTCGCGACGGAATACTCAAGGTAAGAGTGCGCAAATTTGATATTACTTCGGACCACCCGACTGGTTGCATTTGTCCTCCACCGGCCGGGTTTCATATTGTCTCATGCTCACGTCCCCTAGGCATTTATTCCTTACCTCTATGAAAGATGGCACTATTTGAGAAGCGGTAGATGCGATCGCTGGGATAAGAACTTTATTTGCCTGGCGTTTCGGATTCCACCTGGATCCCATCGTCAGAGACATTATCAGATACGGGTACGACATACACAGGTATTTGCAGCATCTATAGCATACTGTCGCTATGCAACTGCATGCTTAGGGCAATTAATGGCCCGTGTTGGAGGTCGGCGTGATGATTGCTGGCTCAACGACACTAGCGTTGAAAAATACGTTCGATTGAGTGCTTCCCGAGGGGCCAGTTGTTTTGGCCAAACTGCGTCTCAACACCGAATATGGGTTGGGACGGGCCAGTGAACCATGATTCAAGCAGCTTGTGGCTCATGCGATTATCACCTCTTGCGAGAATTTTGGCGTTTTTGAACTTGAATTTGTGATCAGTTCTCGCCGAATGAGCCGCGACTTGAGACTTAGCGTTATTTCGCCGCACTGCTGCCGCGTGTTCATCAATTCGCGTCAGAAGCAGTCTTCCGGTTTCTCTAAGTAGTTGCTTTGTGCGCAACTGCCCCGGATACGATTTAGAATGCCAGTGAAATATGTGTTGTTGAAAAGCTGCAGTGAAGGTCGCATTGAGTGAAACAAGTGCACTTGAATAGTTCCAGGTTAACAGAACAGCCTAAAAGAACACTTCAAATCATCATCTCCATGTTTTCCATATATTGACTTAACAATCTAGGATGACCCAGTGGTGAGCCAACTTCGCATTCTGTGTGTTGAGATGTTTGTGTTTCCAGCCCCAGCTGCTGGTCAGGGTTATGCTTGACTAACTATAGGAAAACAAACCAAAAAACGTCCGTATAAAGTTACCCCAAAATATATCCTCCATCTCTGAGAATCAAAAATTTGCTTGCGTGAGACTCAAGATGAACTGTAAAAACAACAGTTGTGTAACGTGTCTTTGGGAAAGATCCTCGGTTAGCGCACCACAAGAGATTGTGTATGACTGGCTGATGATGTCTAATAAGCCAGAAATAACAATTCCGGTCTCCCTTGTCTTTGTTGGTAACACCTAAACTTCACATGCTACACGTCGCCATGCGACCGCCTGCGAGGGCTCTAATGTGAGCGTCAGGGCACAACGGAAAATACATGTTCCTCAAGCGGACCGGTGAGCCGCATACTATCATCATATTCCCGATCTTGACCAACAAAAAAATGAGCCCGTAGGAAAAAGGTAAAGCGTTCGACTCAATTACCAAAGGTCGCGGGTTCAAACCCCAGGTTGTCCAAACTTGGGACTAACGACCAGCGAGGGCTCTATTGTAAGCTCCAAGGCACAACGGAATATACGTGTTGTTTAAACAGATCGGTGAGCCGTACACTATCATCATTTTTCCAATCGCAACCGACAAATCAAAGAGCCCGTGGCTCAATGAGAGAGCGTTCGAATCAATTATCAAAGGTCGCGGGTTCGAATCCCAGTAGGTCCACACATGGGATTCGGTATGACTGGCTAATGACGGCTTATTAGCCAGAGATGGCCGTTCCGTTCTCCCATGTCTCTTTTGGTTCCACCTAAACATCAAATGTTATACGTCACTTTTCGACCGCATGCGAGGATTCTATTTTGAGCTCCAAGGCACAACGGAACATACATGTGCCTCAAGCAGATCAGTGATCTGCAGACAATGATCATATTGCTGATCGAAACTGACAAAAGCAATGAGCCCGTGGCTCAATCGTAGTGCGTTCGACTCAATTACCAGGGCAGAACTGAACATACATGTTACTCAAGCAGATCGGTTGGCCACACACTATCATCATATTCCCGATCGCAACCTTAAATACAGCGAGCCCGTGGCTCATTTGTATAGCGTTTGACTTAATTACCAAATCCGTGGGGTTCAAATACCAGGTGATCCACATATGGGATTGTGTATGACTGACTGATGACGGCTAATAAGCCAGAAATGGCCATTACGGTCTCCCTTTGTCTTTGTCCTTTCCACGTCAACATCATATGCTGTACGTTACTGTGTGACCGCCTGCGGGGGACTCTAATGTGAGCTCCAGGGCGCAACGGAACATACATGTTCCACAAACATATCAGTGACCTTACACTATTATCATATTCCAGATCACAACCTACAAGACAACGAGCCCGTGGCTCATTAGTAGAGCATTCGACTTAATTACCAAAGCCGGGGGTTCGAATACCAGGTGGTCCGCACTTGGGATTGGGTATGACTAGCTGATGACGGTTAATAAGCCATAAATTGCCATTCCGGTCTCCCTTTTCTTTGTTTGTTCCACTTTAACCTTATATGCTACACGTCGCTAAGCGACCGCCTGCGAGGGCTCTACTGTGAGCTCCAGGGTGCAATGAAACATACATGTTCCTCAAGCAGATCGGTGAGCAGCACACAATCATCATATTTCCAGTCGCAATCGGCAAATCAACGAGCCCGTGGCCCAATGGCAGAGCGTTTGACTCAATTACCAAAGGCGTTGGGTTCGACTCCCAGCTGGTTTACACTTAGGATTGGGTATGGGTGGCTGATTACGGCTAATAAGCCAGCAATGGCCATTCCTTTTACCTTTGTATGTGTCGGTTCCACCTTAACATCATATGATACAGGTCGCTTTGCGACTGCCTGCGAGGTATTCTCGTTATGTATATATATGTATATATAAAAGACAAAATTATTTGGGAAATAAGAATTTTTTATGCGAAAATTTTCGAGCCTAGTACCCCAGCTCTTCGTCAGACTACGGGGTGTGTACAGTACCAGGCAATTAATTAACTGTGTTTACCAAATGTTCTACGTTTTGGCGAAATCCGAATTACTACGCATTGAGTAAATTTTGTCATCCTGTCGTGTTTGTTTCTGTGCGTTTTAATTTGCCTTAACGCTTTTATGTGCGGCATTCAAATCGATATGCCGGTTGATGCATGTTTAATCTGAGGGCATTGCTTACAGTTATTCCCGGCCTTTTCTGGTTGGGCAGGTGCCAACAATCCGTAATTGCTCCCATGCAAATTCATGCCCTGTTTCTAGTGTATGCAGAGTCACTTGGGATAAATGGTGTCGTTTTCTAACTGCTAAATGATGTTCGTAAAGGCGGGTTAGACAAATTTCCCAGTTTGTACACAATAAATGGCATTACAACTGGAACATTAGATTTTGTAGATAACACCTTTTTATCAAGGTAGCTAGCGCTGTCCTTGGGGTGTACAAGCTGCGAGCGTAAAGTAGATGTAGGGTGGTGGGCTACTTGTACCTGCTGTTTTCTCAGCTGCCTTTCGACAAGTTCGCATACATTTTTCACGCATAGGAGAGTTCACCAGATCATTTTTTTGGGTGCCTGGGTGGCCATGTCCTTTTAAAAACCTCTCTCTTTGGATTCTTGCCGCCTTAGGCATCGATGCACGAAGCCACGCGTGTATCCATTTTTAGAGAACAAGTTAACGAGGTATTTTATTTCTGTCTGATAACCTTTTTCGTCAGAGCAGTGTGTTTTGGCACAATTTAGGAGACTATAGACAGAAATACTTTTTGTGAGAAACGAGATGATTACTCTCAAAGTGTAGGATGACCTTAGAATATGTTTCTTTGTGGTAAACTGGAATGTGGAGTGAGCCTTCAGTTTTCCGATGTACGAGTACATCCAGAAATGGGAGTTGGCCATCAGTTTCCGTTACAAACGTGAATTCAATTCCTGGAAATGTGGAGTATTTATTTTTATGGAATAGGTCTAAGAGTTCTTTATTTATGAGGACAAATGTATCATCTACGTATCGCAGCCACAGATTTGATTTAACATTAGGGACAGCTATCGATTCTAATTTCTGAATTATGGCTTCGGCCAGGAAGATGGATATGGGTGACCTCATAGGGGCCCCTATGGGCCGGAGAAGGAAAAGTTGGTTTCTAGACAAAGGTCTAGGAGTTGGAGTAAAGCATCGGCAGGTACATCAGTGACGAAGGCCCGGATTAGTTCTTCAATGCATGATCTCGCTAAATCAAGAGCGATCGAGGTGAAGAGCGAGACTACATCTAATGAAACCATTACCTCATCAGGTGTAACTGTGATTCCTTTTAATTTGTCAAAAAAGTTTTTTGAAGCTTCAATGGAGTATTCAGAGTTCGTTGTAAGTGAATGTAGTTGGGAAAATAGCTACTTTGAAATTTTATAGTTGAATTTACCGAGTAAAGAAGACTATCGGTCTAAGTGGGATATCAGTTATGTGAATTTTTGAATGGCCATATAATTTTACAATGGTATGTTCGTCCATTTTTAAGGTTTAAGCAAGAACTGATATTAATTTCCTTCTCGTAAAAAGTTCCATTGTTTTTATTAATGCACGAGTTTTGAGATTTTGTGGGGTCCGCAGACAAAGGTTTATATGTTGAATCGTCTTTACAGAACGCAAGCACCTTCCCTGTGAAGTCTATTTTGTTTAGGATGGTGGTAGCACCTCCTTTATCGGCTGGTAGAATTATGATTTCTTTTTCTTACTTAAGTGCATTTAGTGTTTATCTTTCCTCATAATATAATAATGAGTGCTTACTTCAGTCCTTCAATACATAAACAGTACTGCTGCAAATTGCAAACTGATCTTCTTCTTTTAGCTTTGATGACGATATAATTGATTCGAAAGTAGTTAGGAAGTCACGGCAATTGGAATCCGACGGGTTGTACTTCATTGCTTCCGTCGTTAATAGGACTTTCGAGGATAAATTTATAAATTGGTTTGCAGACGTTGCATCATTATGACTTTTATGAGAAATTATCATGCACGTTTCCACTAAGATGCTTCACTTTTTTAGTCGTTCTAGTTCTGTGACGTGCGGGATGGCTGCGTGTAGTGTTTCAAATACGTGTGCAGGGAGTTGGTCATGGCAAAATTGCACGTTTTGTTCTTTTTGCTCCATGAATTTACGAAGTCGACAGTGCGCCTCTGTTAGGAATGCTCCAAGCATTTGCTAGCCGTAACGGAAAGCGGCTTGAAGCGCCTGGGATGACTTTATTGCTGGTTTTATCCTCATGGTCTTTGGTAGAATCCTGTTGTGTGGACAACAGTGTAAAAAGATGAATTGTTTTCGCGTTAAGCTCTCGTGAATTGTACATTTTTCCCATTGTGTAGCATAAAGCAAAACACTTCACTTGAAATTCGTACGTACGTATTGAAATACAGGCATCCGAAGATATTCAATAAAAAAGGCGAAATTCTTTGGGAAATTAGAAACTTTAATGCGTGCTGGCCTGAAGCGAATTTCTCGAAAGCAAACGTATCCTCACCAATTGATCTTCTCAGCAAAAAAAAACACGGAAAGTCAATTTGGCAAACATTTTTTCTATTTTGACATAATGCCTGTACATTTTCATGGATAATGAAAATATGAGAGTTGGTAGGGTTTATAAGTGTCTGCTGATTAAAACTCACCGTTCCCACGCCGCGAGTTAAGCGAGATCAGCATTTTGAGGTTACGGGGACTGGGGGACGGAGGAACGTAAGGTTGGTCTTAAGCAATGCTCTCTTATGTCGAGGATGGGCGGTGTACATCACGGTAAAGTGCACGCAATGGGTCTAGGTGTGATCATCACCTGAAGTCGTAGGCCGCGGAAGACAGAGTGCCTGAATGAGCAACTTCTGACAGCACAGCGCTGGGTTCGCTAGCCGCATAGCCACTATCTCGACTGTTGCAGGCACCTGTTGACGTAGAACTTTAAAGAAGTTGGCTGGTGTCTGGTAGACAATGTGTAAGGATTCCTTTGGACCGATTCGGTGATAAGCCTTGACTAGAATTACGAAAAAAGAGCTCGAAGTCGATCGAGTTTCAACTTTACCTTGCCAGGCAGGTATGTGTACACGCACCTTATTTTTCAAGCACCTTGTTGTTCGGTCAATGTAGCCCGCTTTACAAGGGATAATGACAAACTAAATACACATAAATGTACCATTTAACAGGAGTCGGTCTTTGTCTCCCAAGCATAGGAGTGGAGAATTCATTCTCAGCGGGGAAAGGACTCGTGATCGCTAGCTTTAAGCGTTTTCTTACTTTTTAACTCCTTGTGTCCCCCCCCCCCAGAAAAGGTAGTCTATTGAACACCTCTTTCCTTTATGCAGTTACAATTTTAAGCTTTGCGATGCTTTCCCCAATATTTGGGAGGATGAAGCTCTCTGGATATTAGTTTTCACGAAGTGTATACTACAGGTGCTGCAGTTCTATTTCAATAATTACAGAAGAGCATATAATTTGCACTCTAGTTGCCAATCCGTGGAGTAAATTTCATTTTATATTTAAAGGACAAGGTTTTATTTCTGAATATTCTACAGTGGATAGATTCCTCCTTTTGCCTGTGTAGAAGCACATCAACTCTGCAGAAAATGTGAGCTAGTGATGCGCTCTTCCAAACTTCTGGCCTAGGGTTTGGTGTTATGGTCTCTCAGGCCGAAATTGTCATCCACGTACCGACCGTAAAATCTAGGTCATTGATGGTGCCTTTTACACTTGCTTTCTCGATCTTGTCCATGAAAACGTTTGCGAGAAGCGGGTCCAGCGTTAAACACATCACTACACCGTCTATCTGCCTGCTGCAGTTGACAGGGGTCATTTTGCACACACCTTGTCAGTAGGTCTTTTAGGTTTTTCACGAGCATACCTATTTATTTGTTCAGGTCATGGACAACCTCACAGAGGCAGTTTATTGTTTTTACTCCGGGTGCGTTGGTAAACAGTGATGCTAGGTCAAACGAGCGCATCCTCCGTCCACCAGCGCTCATATTCTTTATGGCGTTGACAAATTCAAACATGTCTTTTTAACTTTGAGGGTAAGGTTAACTTTTGAGCGGCCTAGGATTTTCTGGCAGCCATTTTACAACGATAGGGCGAATGAATCATATCCGAGCCTGGACTTAGAGGTACAGGTGAAAGACCGATCTGAATTTGTCAGAGAAAGTGCTCTCCGTTTACCACGACCAGGATACAAGGAACTAAATTTTGATAAGAGTAAATTTCAAAAGAAGACGGAGGGATAACTGTGGTGCAATCTACGAACTTCCTTGCTTGATGTTACTTACTTAAAAGTCCGAGATTATGTCAAGGATTGTATGACTGTCGTTTCTGCATTCGCGCTCGACATGAGATAGAATGGAGGTCACTTTTGATTGGATAGAACGACTTCACGGCAGTTGCGTCCGAGTGAAACGGGGGATGGCAACGTGATAGATAATTCGATTGACTGAGCACCTTAAGAGGTCATAATAATGTGATAACAACTGAAAAAAATATCAGCCACAGGCAGCAGACGAGAGCAGGCGAATGCACTGCCCGCAAAAATGAAAACAGCAAGTATTAGCAAAAGGGACAAAATAACGGGAAAAAAAGGAAGGGAAAGGATTGCCAGATTGGAAACCGCAGGAGGTTGGAAGAACTAAAATTTAGATGGCAGGAGAAAAGATTAGTGAGACTGGGCTTCCACAGAAAGACTGAATGAACGGTTGGAAGACAGGGCGCTGAAAATGCGGAGACTCAGTTCAAGAGCCAGAAGGAAACCAGAATAGTAGGTAGCAGTGTTCAAAAAGTACATAGAACTGTCTTCACTTGCATATATGACCCTTTTCTGACCTGCATAGTGAGACATTGCTCAACGCTTCTTCAAGAAGTTGAAGGTCAACTCTCTTCTAGACCGAGTGATCAACAACATTAAAATCAACACATTTGGTACATAAGAATTAGTAACATGATCTCAAATAATCGGTGTACAGCACCAGAAGTTTAGGGATTAAAATGAAACTCCGGAAAACTGCCCAGTTATTTGAAGCAGAATGTATTAACGATTGTCTCGCTGGACAAACTAAGGACCGAAGAAGAATCTGCAAGCTAGGGTTAAGTCCAAGTGAAAAAATCGCATTCTAAATTTTCGCCCACAGAAGTCGGTGTTGAAAAGTAATGACGGCAGAAGATTAACCAAGGCATATGTATCAGTGCACAGGAAATCCTTGCCTGGATCTTATGGAAAGGACTTGTGCACTAGAGCAACGGTATTCAAATAAACTGCCCCTGATTTTCTTTTCAAAGTCAACGAGGTGCGAAGAAGTAGCAAAAATGCCCTTTTGAACAAATTTACTAATATTTTCAGAATGCAAGCACTTTTGACAGTACATCAAACATCAGTCATTGTAAATTGTATGAGAGACATTTTTGATAGGAGGTGTGAAAAGGGGTTCTATCTGAGAGCAATAGGATCTAGGAAGAAGCAGTGACATTATCGGGGCAGCAGCTTTTGGGGTGAGAGGTTTTCGAAAATGGCTTTTAAGTGCAGCTATGAGCAAATGAGAACGCCCAGTTATTCTACCAAGTTGTTTCATACAAGACTAGAGTAATCGAGATTTTTTTTTCATTTTCAGTTCTCACCAACTTGTATCAACATCGTTTGATAGGCAGTAAGGGTTCAATTTTTTTCTAAATATCTACAGGAAAATGAAAAGGAGATTATGTAGAAGAAGAAGGAAGACTGTTGACAAACGCAGTGGGTCGTAAACTTTCTCCGGACCATCACACAAGCGTCCTTTGTAGCGAAGCCCACTTCAGGAGCTTGAAGTAGAACAGGAAATTCAAGTTCAAGCGGAAACAACCTGATCACTACACATCTGTGTAAAAATGTGTATAAATATAAATGTGTATAAAAAGCTAAGCCAGTGTCCAACTTTACATTGCTTTGGTGATCCCCAGTCTATTGCTTTCTGCGCGCGTTCAGTTCAGTTTATAATTTAGTCCTCCTTACTGTGGATTGTTTTTAAAATACCCTTTTCATCGCCTAGCCTGCTTTTTATTAATTTATTTAGTTAATTACCCTGCAGGTATACTGCTTATCCGTTATGCAGGAACGATGTCCGAACTTTTATGGTTTTTACGCTTTTTTTAATTCACAACCGAGAACAAATACGTTTACTTTTTCAAAAATACAGTATCCCAAAGTGTAATGGGGATCTGCACTTTAGTACCCACATGGACAATGACTTAGAAAAATCTTTCAGCCATCTGGCGTTGATATTAATAGTAAAAGCTGGCGCTTGCTAAACCCTCGTCTAATATTGGCCAAGCGCACGCCCACCAGTTGAAGACAACTGATACCTACCTGGTGCTACCCAAAAGACTGATTCACGTGACCATTCGTGTCTTGACGTTATAGCGGTGCCACCATATGTAATGACAGGTCAACAGGTTATTCGACCTTTTTCACTCGGAAAACATATATTTATATACAAAAATATAGTAAACACTGAGGTGCCTAGCAAAGTTACACATTTGATACACAGGGTAAATTACAGCTTAACCGAAATTCTGGAGTGTATTTTCGATTAAAAACAAGTAATTAAGTAGAGTAGTAAGATTGGTCATCGTACAGCACAATCCCAAACTATTTCAATCATATCTGGGTACCTGCTGTTGAATACGTTTCCTTTCAAAAACCTGCATGAAGAGAAATTTCTGCTTAAAGAAGATGTCCTTTTTCTACTGGTTGACAATGACCTTATAAATGTAAATATTTTTTATGGAATACATGCATAAAAATATTCTTCCGGAGACTCATTTAGTAGAAAATTGTTTTCTGAAATTTCGTATTCAGAGAAAGAGTATCTGTCTGTTGTAGCAAAGTTTTAAACTCCTAAATATTTTCGAAATAACCTCACCGTTGCACCGGTATTCTGGGTTATCGGCTAACAAGCTTCATATTTTTAGTATTATGAAAATTTTACATTTATGTACGTTACGAAGAAGAGATTTTGGATGTCTCATCAAATTTTGCAGGGAATGGAACAATAAAGAACATTTTATAGGCAGCCTTAATAAATGAAGAGGTACGATGCTTCATAAATCAGAATATCGTTCTCTTCATAAATTCTCATTAGCAACATGTTTAAAACTGACGTGACCCTTTTTGTCAAATAGAGTGGTGGATGAAGACTTTAGTTTTTACAAAAATGGACGAGACAAAATTTTATGTAGATGTGCTATAAACGCATCGAAATTTATAAGAGCATTTCAAATCATAAGGAAAAAAATGCAGATCAATTTTGTAGGCATTTTTACATAATGAAGTTCTCACAAGCGGCTGGAAATAAGCTTACTTAAATTGAAACATCTCAAATGCACTGAAGTTTCTTTGGGATATATTGAACGATAATCGATATTAAAATTCTATTTAAATCACCTTTGCTTATCAAGAACAAATTTCAGGATTTTGTTTAAGATTTCCTTATAGCATCTCTGTTGTATGTTTCGGCAAAAATCGGAAAATTCAGAGGCACATGCTGTCAGCCTTTTTCCATTTCTTCAGATACATTATGAAGTCCTCAGTTGATTAGGTTCCTGATATTACGTGAATGAACCCCACAACATTACGGAAGTCAGTACGATTACAGGATCACTTTTATGCTTTGATTTTCCCCGGGTTCTTTAACTCTCATTCAAATTTTTGTACAGGACAGGTCTGAATTCGATTAAACTTATTATGAGTACTCTAAAAAATACAATCACTGTGCTGGTTAGCGTGGAATAACTAACTGCATCCTAAGCACATGTTTAGACCATTAAGGCTATCTGTAACCCATTTATGGAAATCAAACTGTGCACGATGAGACTTTGTATGCTCTACTCAGATAATGTTCTCATCTACAATCGGGTTTAATTATTCTCAGAGAGA
The DNA here is from genome assembly GCA_017591395.1 of Schistocephalus solidus. Lineage (NCBI taxonomy): Eukaryota > Metazoa > Platyhelminthes > Cestoda > Diphyllobothriidea > Diphyllobothriidae > Schistocephalus > Schistocephalus solidus. The sequence goes on along the minus strand of WEDG01003974.1, from coordinate 71,239 downwards.
TGGGACCGTAACTGCTTTAAAGCACAAAAATGTCAGCTTTGAGATTGTTGATAAGAAATTGAAAATTAAAAGATGTCAGCTGCTTAGAAGTGCCCTCTTCCTCTTATCGTCAGACAAGGGGATGCAAGAACCAGTATCATCAGTGTCTCAAGTTGAATAGTGTATCGGAATTTTGCGGGGTGTTCTAAGTGTTTCCCACAGCCTGACCATGTTTGTTTTACTGTTTCTGAAAGCCCTCCTGTAAATTTTTAACAGGAGTGATTTGCACACCAATCTTAGACAACAGCCATATTACGTTTCAAGCGTTTTAGCATACTGCCTTTGTCAAATACTGAGATTTTTGAAATTATTATTTTTCCATTTAATATGTTAAATAAGGCAAGACCTTAACAGCTTTTATGGTGATTCGGGCACTAGCACGCAAGTCCTTTTTCTGAGCTAATAATAACGTCCTGTTTAACAAAATATTGCCAACATCTTCAGCAGGGCAAGACTACGCAAAGTGCTACCATAAATCGGTGATGTGCGTAATTAAGTAATTATAATCTTTTTTAGTGACACCTATTATTTGCTCACCTATTTTGCTGAATAAATCTGCTGATCTGAGGAGAGTTCGTCCAGTACAGGAGGGTTAAGCATTTCGCTAACGAACATCAGTCGAACTGATATATATATATATATATATATATATATATATATATATATATATATATATATATGGCAAAGACGTTATACCGTACTTCCGACATAGATACTAGATAAAAAGCCCAGACACTTCATAATTTCATAAATTATTCACCCGATATATATATATATATATATATATATATATATATATAAAATTGAAACGGGTATTTGCTAGGGTTAAGAATTCTACCCTTAATCAAATAGTGTAAACATTTGTCTTACCTTGTATTTTAAGTTACATTTGTAAATTATTATGCTGCAACTACTAATAATTTTTGGTTAAAAATGTACGACTTAAATGTACTTGACGGAAAAAGTACGCATAAAGATTATATAGGACAGTTGGACTGTCAAAGGTGACGTCGTCAACTGGGTGTCTGACGAAATGGTTCCAGCACCGGCGACTTGTGTGTAAATTCTTTTACTCTTAAAACTTCGAGCGCAATCTCTACTCCCTCATTCACCAGACTGCCATGACATGACAGTGTTGAAAGGAACGGACTTAGGCTCCGCGACGGTGTATGGCAGTTCGCCAGCACGTGCTACTCACCATCTTGGTCTCCACTACTTTGACCAGAATTCCATGCTGATGGCTCAAATCTCACGTGCGTGAAGGTGACATCAAGGGCACATAAAGAAAGGAACCCTTGCAGTTCGACTCGAAGTTCTAAGAAGGCTCAAGTTTTCCCGTCTGTTGACAAATTTCCAAGCCTTAGCAAGTCCTGATAGATACAGGCGCACCATAGTTATTATAAGTGAGGGATATGCTGTTTTGAAATAACGATCGATTTTGCACTGTATACGTCAGTCATTCTTCTCCATACCATGCGCCAGTCAACTGTTCGAATCGGGTATCGAGTGAATGATGGGATTGGGTACAGGCTCTCACGCGGCGTGAAGACCTACGTCTGGGAGGGGTAGGCAATACCTCTCATATATGACAGTATTCCATAGGGAAAAAGGTTTTTCGCTCACCGGAATCATAGCTTTATTGGTCTGAGCTTTTAAAATTTTACTGGAGTCCATTTTCAGATATAAAAACGAAAACAAGAACGAGAAATGGTTATAGTGGTGGCAGGGGGCAAATCAGAATCGAGTGACGCCAGTCCGGAGGTGACTGCTCAGCCAGCAAACAATCTTCTTCTTCTTCTTCTTCTTCTTCTTCTTCTTCTTCTTCTTCTTCTGCTTCTTCTTCTTTACCTGGAATGCAAACATGTGTTTCCATTCGTAGTATTCAATGCCTCGTTCGGACTCTGCGGTGCCTGAGTAACGCCTGGCGTGGGTCAAAAGGACTACCCTTTTGAGCCAACGCATCGGTAGCATAGCGCGTCATGCGTACATAATTTTCGGTAAAGACCTAGAGCTAAGTCTATTTTTACGTAGTTTAATGTAAGCAAAGAAAAGTGCGCAAAACGTAATTGCTTGCAGGCCTCGATTGGAATCGTACCATTGTAGGGTTACTTCTGGTTTGTTTCTCATCATCGGCCAGTGGCACTCCAGTCCTTGCAAAACGTTTAGGCGAACCTCCAACAGCGCCTTCACTGCAACATTTATAAAACCACGCTATGTTTGATGGAGGCCAGTTTAGCCATTTCGTCTTCGCTGAAATGTTTCACCTAATGACGGTTAGTTGCCAAGTGTCTGGCTGCTCGGCGGAGTAAAAGATACATTTTCTTCCTTCAATTCCGAAAGAGAAATGCACGCCGCAAACATATTCCCTCCCTTATATACAGATACAAGCAAAACAATAACTTTTGCATGACCAAGAGCTGGAGTGCTACGTATCATTCAAACCCCATCGACGTAACTGCAGATATCCAGTAAGCATCACCATAAATATAAGCTTAATTCACATAAAGTATCAGATATTAACAGTGTCATGCCCGACCTTTGTAAAAAATATGATAAAGTAAGTACGTTTGAAGGTATTATACTGTATTTTTTCATATTTTGATGGAAAGCTCCATCTGAGAAATTTTTATGGCATGGTATCAAAGAAGGTATATTTGGCGAAAGTTTCTCTGCGGCTTTTATTTATGAGGGTGCGCAGTCGAAAACGGAATTGCTTTCGACTGCGGAGCAAAGAGAGGCAGAATGCTCTTCAAAAAGCCTCTGCAATGTTTCAACAGTGTAAATTCTCCATTTTCGACTTTAATGATGACAGTTCACGCAACTACCCGTTTGGCAACGCAGCCAGAGCTTGGCTCGCAGTGTAATCGCTCGTGAATAATGCATGCGCTAACGAGAAATAAACTTGAAATATTATGAGCTTTGTAGAATAGCTTTCGCGCTGCAGTTGAGTGTGTTTCTAGCTTCTTTTGCTGAATAAGGAGTGGGAAAATTATTTTGTAATTGCGTTTACCTGCACACTAGAATTGCGTTGGACGAGTAAGGAACTGCCAAAAATTGAGGATTGAAGCTAATTAGAAATCTCTGCACCTATTAGTTGCAGATGGGCGGAAGTGAAAATTAGTCTATAGGTTTAAATGAGGCGATAGGTTTAAACTTTGCTCCGGAATACTTTCTTTCCCTTCTGAACCCTTGCCTCACTCTCACACACTAATGAGACTCCGAGGAAGGCAGCTATCTTGCATCGAGGATTTAAGAATTTAAAAAAACGCACAATTTTTTTAGAAATCTCATGCACCTATTAGTTGCAGACGGGCGAAAGTGAAAAATTAGTCTATAGGTCTAAATGAGGGGATATGCTTAACCGTGGCACCGGATTTACAATGCAGGGGCTCAGACATTGGGTAGACGTTTGTTACACTCCCGACAGAAGTAAAGACAGGAGCAGTGATTTAGTAAGAGCAAACTTTAGGAAACAGTCCATAACAAGCTATGCTAACTAGGAAATTACCTGTTCCTGAAGGCTATTAAAAATTGCTGAGGTCGTGATGGGTCCGAAGGTCTTTAAAAAAGTGAGCTCAAGGAACTCGCTTATTACAGTGCCATTCACCCACCACTACTAGAAAAAAATATTTATCGACTTTGGCCTTCTATAAGGCCGTGACAGCTGAACAAGCGGCCTCATGAATACAGGTGTCCTCACTTAAAACCCTCAATAAAGGCAAAGTCTCTCATCTGTCCTAAATTTAGAGCCTGTGCACGATCGGGAGCCACTAGATTAAGTGGTGCATCAGTTCGCTCTTTCTTTGTCAAGGGTAGCAAGGTCTGCTTCCAGAGTAAGTTAATAAAGAGGGATTGACTCGATTTGTGCTTTGATTTCGCTACTCCAAGTTCCAGATTTTTCAGCATACAGCAAAAATTAATTTGAGAAACAAAACATTAAAGTGACACCTCACCCCCCACCCCAGATAGGAGGACCTGAGAGTGGAAGTGATGACCACAATCAAATCAAACAGAGGGGGTGGGGGTTCCTGAAAGCAAAAGACAAAAATGGCAGGCGCTGTCCTTCAAGATGCAAATCAACGTCCCAGTGGTCACTAAAGGCCTGATTTTTTGTTACGAACATAAAAAATGGGCTTTGGAGTGACGATTTTAAGTTAAAGGGTCCTTATCGTCAACTCGTAGTGGGCAAAACACAGAGGCTGAACGAAACCATTCAAGCACAGTACTCCTGGTTCTGAGTGGGAGGGACGGTAATCTAGTGGAAATGCTTAGATAAAAGTGTTCTTTGTGTGTCCGAACTCAGCGCAACTTATGCAAAAATACTCCTCGCTATAACTGACCTGATCCTCTACCTACCTCTAAGTCAATAGCCTTAGATGTCTGACTTTATATGGGATATGACCATGTTTCCTGGACATTCGCTTGTACGCAATTCTAAAGTGACAGTATACAGTATACAAGCGGGACATAATGTGACCGTTTCGATACGGATGTTTCCCGCTTATGAAACGTTAGTCAATGCCATTTACTTTTGTATTTCTGAACAAAATCGATCTTTTATTTGGAGTTAAAGTATGAATTTCGTGTGGCAGCTTAAGAAGAAGAGGGACGCCATTTGGGAGGATGTTGTACTCCTTACACATCGATTGGAGCAAAGGTTCGAACGAGTTATTGGCCGGACGAGGGCACAGGTCCGGCGCTGTGAGAGCGGCGTCCTGATTGCCAGTAAGGCATGAATCACAGCGCCTTGGGCCAAAGTATGCCTGAGTAGGTCTTGACGTTTATTGGTCGATAACTAGACTGCGCGTGCAAGTACACCCGAAAGACGCAGTTTGCCAACAGACGCCCGGATTAGAACCAATGAGGAAAAAAACAGACTTGGGCCATGTAGTAGGTTGCCAGTGGCTAAGCGATTGGTCACACCTGGTCTGAGAGCGACCTCTAGGTTAATATAGAGTCCTCGTATTTTGGGTAATGCCAGTTTTTAGGACTTTTAAATTAACGCACTACGTCAGCCAATCGTAATAAAGGCAGTCATTTGCCATTTTCGTTCGGTCCATTAACTATGAGACTCTGGCTTAGCAGCATACGCGAAATGTCTGCTCGGAAAATGATGTGGTTTTAAAAGGATGAAGGTTTTTGAAAAACAGTTTTATTCTTTGGAAAATGAGTAAAATTTCCCTGAAGGCTCACTTTGTATTTTCGCGAAAAGTTATAATGACTAGTAAGAACTTGCGTTGAAATCTCAGTCCTGCTGGCCTAAGAATTACTGAGTATGTCCGCGTGCACTTTTGCAATTCTAAAATAATGACCTGAATATCTGAAGTTATTCCGAAATAAACAAACTGCGTAATGTTAATACGGGTATACAAAAGCAACGGTTCGAACATTTTAAAAACTGTTGATTCCGGTAACGTACTCCGAAATATACTGCACAATCATTATTCAGTATGGGCGCATTCTATATAAGCCATCATTCCAATCTCATATCGAATGGAAAAAACGGTGTCATCACAAATTCATCAGTCTTTTCTGGTTCAGCGTTCTCTTTATTGCGCAGTTCATCAATAAGCTTGTAGGAGCAAGTAAATTCGTTTGAGAAGGATGAAGTATAAATTTAACCCTGGCCAAAATAGATGTAGCGTCTTGAGTAAACTGGACAAAATTCCATTGAAGTACGTAGTGTGCGGCTTTTGGGTACAATTTACTCACATTCCTATGCGAATATTGAAGAAAATTTGCCACCTGTGCGAAAAATGTGACGATTGAAGAACCACCAGAGAACCGTCAACGTATTTAAACTTATAAGTACTCACAGTTCCGTTTTGAATAGATGCAGAACCATTTTTCGCTATCTTTTATGGATCTCATCAGGAGTCCTAATAAGGTTGTCAGTGTAACAACCGTGCTTCCAGCTGAGAAAAAAACAGACTCGTTTCTAAACTTTAAAGCCTTTTTAAACAGTTTATTTACTTATGGTTTCGGAAATGCCGATCGGTAAAATTTAAATTTACACTTCACTGATACAGCTAAATGAAAGTTGAGAAAAGTTTATTATATGTGAGGTAGCATAAGTGACTTATGATAGCAAAAGGCGATAAGTGCTCCGATCTAAGATTTTCAGCTAGACAACGCAAATAACCATGAGTTTCCGCGCTCTTTAGTTCGTCTTATATTTTGCGAATAATGATTTAAATTGAGCTAATTTTTAATAAAGCATTAAATAATGGAATATGAGCAGGGCTTAAAAATATTTCAGCACTTTTAAAGAACGACATCCAAAATTGAAAAGTCTGTACTTTTAAGAATTAAAAAAGTATTTTCCTTGTTTGCAACCCTATCAAATTACTTGGATGTGAAGGTACCATTTTTAAATACAGCCATTTATAAACCACGTCTGCAATCGATTAGGTACTCCATTATCGTTGACTTAGTTTGATACACCCTCTAGCAAATGTGAGCGTAAATAGCTGACTAAGACGCTTGAAGCTTTAATGGACATTTCGGCTTGCCTGTTATCATTAGCTCGGTCACAATCCAGCCGGTTTTCCTCCGAAATATTCGAGCAGGTGCAACGTTCATCAGTTTATTACGACTACTGAGAGGAATGCTGCCGTTGCCAGTTGCCTTGGCGTCGTCAATTAAATTTATTTTAGATGTTCTCACAACTGAAGGCAATCATTTTGGTTACATTATTAAAATCAAAGTAAATGAGGACCGGAATTGCAAACCCGTTCTCTAGTCCTACCCTGACCCCAGGGGAGGAATGACGCGAGAACGGAGTTCACGATCAGTTGGCAATTCCGCCAACCAGTTGAGACACTTGCGTTTATTTCCAAGGAACGACCTTATGTTAATTTGCGTTACGAACATTCGTAGTAGTCATTGGTGCGTAATACTTACAATAACATTTATTGCACTTTAAAATCGAATGCTCCTATACTTGTGTGTAGGCATATATGGGAGGCCTTAGGTAAGTATTTCAGCCCCCTTTCTTGCTAGCAATAAATGCTACCTAACGCAAAGCTTTCTTTTGACAGAAACTTGCAATAAAATGATTTAAGCGCTGTACACGAGCCCACCACCGGAGACCATGAGAGCGCAAAACGGTTGAGCGGTTTTCTAGTCAGGCAAGACCGGGGAGGGGGGGAGGAGTAGGAGGGTAGTGTCTGTGCTTGGACTCTGTTCCCACTGTCTAATTTTGAGTGGTTTCCTTGTTTGGTCAAGGTGTGCGCCCTTGTCTTGGAAGTGGACTGCGCCACTCGGCCGCGTGAGTGTGGTGCAAAATAACAGGAGGAAGATCAACGTGTCTGTTGATAAAAGCGGTGTCAGCCAGCCACGCCTCCAGTAGTCACCGAAGGTACGGTTAACCCTTTTTTTACAAGAATCAAAATGACAAGGAACCCTGGTTTTCCCTCTCACAACTGATCCCATAGCGACAAGCGATCGGTTGTCGATAAGGTATGCGGTTAGTAACCAAAGGTTCTGAGTTCATGTCAAATTTTAGGAGGTCGTAACGCGCTACTAACTGCGTTGGAGAACGAGTACTTTGTGCATGTTGCCTTTAAGCCATAAGGGCGCCAATTATCGAGAAGGAAAACACCTGCTTTCTAAGTAATCATTTTAATCGGTTGATAGTTTTACAGGCGGCTGGATATCAGTTCATTCAATTGCAATATCCTGGCATAATTAAAGTGTATTTCAATTTTGCTGCACGATAATCGATTTGAAATCTTACCCAATTAATCTTATCAAATCAAAGACGCGTTTCAGATATTCAGACATCATCCCGTGGAATAGGTAATAAGCGCAGGGTGATGCCTGATACGTGGGTAGAATGTTATAAAACTGCTTCGGCATTCAGCCATTTAATTAAAGTAATTAGGCCATTACCCTTATTCAGCATAATAAAACTAATCACAATCCTGTACACTACCTCGGAGAGAGAGGGCGTGGATGGTAAACAGAGGGATCCGTCAGACAGCTTATCAGCCCATTGTCAAAATAAGCTTTGCTGTAGCCGTCAATTGGCTATTTAAATAACCAGGTAGATTGTTTCCTGTTGGTGGCTCTTATAACCCGTTTGGTCTTCCCAACGTGGAAAGACAAAAGATGAACCTGTGCATATTCTTACGTGTGCCTAAATGTAAATATTGTGGAAGAGAGGGGAATATGCTTTAGGTCGAAAGTACCATTCAAAATATTCAGCAATATTAGCTATGTTCAATGTAACCAGACCATCAATTAATAAACTCCATACTAGTGAGAAGGCTCACCTTAAAATAAATATCTAATACGTGGAGAGTTCAAGTATCAGTTTCTGTATTTCTGACACTTTATGCGTAAGTTTACGTGCCAGAAATGGCAATACGGAACGCTGCTATGCCGAGAATACTTCGCAGTAATAAGATGAGTATGAATGAGATGGACAACGTTATCCAGAATTTGATCAGTTAATTGTTTGACTGTTATGAACCGTACTTGTATGATCCTATCAAATTCAACATCAAATTTATTTACACAGCGAAAGACTGACGAACTACCACGAATGAATATATGAACACGAATGAACATATGCGGTACCAATTCAACATCATGATAGTGGCAGCCCAATCTGTCACAAGTCTTCTTCATCGAGCAACAGCATATCGTTCTGATGAAGGAAGCTATCGTGTATATTTCCTGTTTGAATTAGCTTCCCAAAAGCGTTCATATAGAGATTGTGTATTTAGACGTGTTTATCCCGTTGTTTCTTGGGGCTCAGCCTAGAAACCCCGCAGGCTGCTGTACAGCAGATAAGGTGGGGCCGAAAAGGGCAAGGAAGTCCCGAAATGTCACTTCTGATTTTGTTGGCCGACGTCAGTTTGTCATAACAAACAGCAGGTGTGGAGCGCCTGAGCTTCGAATGGGGCATATTTTGTCATTGAGCCACAGGCCTGGTGTACGGTCCATTGTGATCAGGACGAACACGTTCTCTAACCTGATTGGTGAGCGCCTATTTATTGTTATTCCGTAAGCATATTTGTGTCTCCGATCTCAGCTGGTGTTCAGGGTTATACTTGGCTGAATGAAGGCAAATAAGCCCGAAACAGTTCTGTATCAAGTTACCCCCAAACATTGCCGTCCCCCTCTGCTATTATAGCTTACTCATCTTCGGTCTGGTTAGGTGTTTACCTGCTCGTAAACACTACAACCCATACGAAGCTTGTTTGCTTCAGGAAGGCAATGAATCGGTTTGCGACACTTGTGACCCATCTACGTGTCAACCTACCATCAAATTCTGTCGTACCTAATCTGCTATCACTTGAAATTCTAAAGAAAATTCGGAAATGTTGTTTCAATTTATAACCGTGCAACAAAATCCCAATATATTTCACACATGACGGGATACAAGCATTTTTAACAAGTTTCTATTCGGTCGCCTGAATCAACACACTCTGTAAAAATGATTTTCTATTTAGTATTTATTTTTTCCATTGATTTTTAAAGCCATTATGAATTTAACTATATCTTATATAAAACATGCTCAAAATAGTCTTTCTTGAGCACATTTGGTAAAATATCAAGTCGTCTTCAAATTATATGCCAGAACAAAGGATATTTCTCATTTTAAAATGTTGCTGAATTCCTTAATAATTTTGAACTCACCCTGCCGTTACAGCGGCATCCAGTTTCAAAATTACTAACTGTATATTTTCCAAATAACGAAAAGTCGTGGAGTTATATATGCTATTAAAAAGAATTTATTTGGGGGTTAGAAGAGTTTGCAGTGAATGTACACATATAGTTTACTTTATAAGTAACAATTATAGCTGTCAGGTTACGATGCTTTATAAATATGCATTCTGCCCAATAAAGAAAAACTTTCAAAACCGGCATCATGGCGTGCGTGAAATACCTTCGGGACTGTGCTGTGCGGTATTTAACATTACAATGCGACTTGAGTATTTTTTTCTAATCGAAAATGCAGAAACCACATGCGTTTGCATAGAATTAATAGACATAGTGTGTATGAACCAATGATGCATATACTTGCATACAGCTAACTTAAAAAAGCGACAAAAACCTAACGTTTAATTAAAATATATCCTAAAATTGATTTGGATATCACTTTACCACTATACCCTTTACTTATTTTCATATATTTTAACATATTTAATGAGATAGAAAGCCAAAACTACCTTGATAAAGTTTTATTTGCGGTTGACGGGCAGCAACGAAAATACTGTCAGAATTCCTACGAAAGGGTCTTAAATATTTCAATCAGTAAGCACTGACCGCAACAAACGCAGTGACTTCCTAAAGAAACTAAACCTTTTATAAAGGTAAGAGTGTCCTCTAAGAAGTTCTTTCGTGATCGTGTACTTTGCTTAACTGCTTCGCAGATTAATATTTAAATCGCCATCTTCCACCGGGATAAGGCCAGGGAGAAAACTTATGACCTTACTTGCTTCAAAAAACGTTTTTGCTACGGGAAAAAACATTTCCTTTTGTCTGTATAATGAAAATAGTCACGCTAAGTTTGCTGGATTCTGGGTTCCGTTCTGTGAGTATAAAGTCGCCACGGTTTCCCTATGGTCTTGTACAATCTCGTAATTTAAAGCGAGGTCCACCATTTCTTCCAGCAAAAATGAATAAATTCAAATTTACTATGAAATGAGTTTAAGGCTATTTTGCGCGTGTTTTTTTTCTGAGGATGTCTCAATTTATAAGGACATCAAAAATAAGAAGAAAATGAATGTTATTTAAGTACTCATTTGTTAACGACTGCAATCAGCATTCTGACGTAACTGGAATATCCTCGTATTATGCCACATGCCATCATAACACGCATTTCGATAATATTTATTGAGTGACGTCAACCAAAATAGGGAAAATATCTATCAAGGGTTTTCGAATTACCTTTTGTCAGAAACTAAATCATCCGAGAATCCTCTTAGCTCGTAATTAAACGTTTGACTCAGCACTTTCGGGTTGGTCATTTTGAAACTTCTTTTGCAATATCTGCACGCACGTGAGAATTACGGTTGCACTCAAACAAAAGATGGTTTATACATTTAACTGACCCTTTTAGAGCATAAAAATATGATGGTTAAGTGGTCCAATTTTTCTTAGAACGGGTGGTTTGCAAGAAAAAAAGGCTTGTTTACCTTTTACCTTACCATTATTTTTGAGAACTTTAAAATCCAATGCCAAGACGAGGAAGGCAATTTTGTTAAACATCTGTCCTTAAGCCTAATGCCAACACAGACTGGTGTTAGGCACTGCGAAAAAATGAAGCTCACATTACATGCAGGAGCTTTTGGTGTCAACTTGACTTAGCAGCATACCCTGCGTAAAAAATGCGTTATAGAAAGTAGGCCAATCCAGTGTGTGAAATGCACATCACATGTGTTACAACGGACTAAATAAATAAAACGGAAAACTATCCATTATTTTTAGTAAATTTATTAATAGGTGGCCGCAAGATACTTGGAGAAAATAAACGCAGCAGAGGCAACAATTTACAGGAAGTACCCTGTTCTGGTTATTGAAAATACGATCGCTGCTTTGGAAACTGTAAAGCTAACTATTTTTAGAAGAAACCTCATTTCCAGTTCGCGACTTAAACTGATCTTTATAAATGCGTCTCACCTTAATTGTCAAATATTATAACAGCATGAAATAAACATGAGCCTTGTGGAAATGCGAAGGTGAATAATTAACTTGACTGCAGAAAACATTTCGTTTTCAAAAGGTTTCTGCAGGATATTTTCTGCAAATTCAATTAAGGGCTTAACCTGGAGCGTTAATATTTCAATTGATTCTTCACTGTCCTATTTTTCATTGCGCGCATTACACATACGATCAATATTCATTTTTGAAAGCGGAATGTTTACTTCAGTCTAAATCTGTTGATTATTTTAACAAGTTTAGTCTCTGAATCGTTAATTTGCGTCTTTAAGCATTCAGCGCTTGCACTTCAAGTAGACTCAAGTCCTCTCTATAATATCATCAGCCGGAGTCTGAGGCACATTCCCCTGGAAGGGTTTTTGCTTGGGCAAACACAGGTATTTTATTAAGGTATTGGCTAAAACATTTTATCCATAAGATCAGACTTAATTGATAAAATCCAGCTCGGTTTCTGTGCACAGGTTATAACTTTCAATGCAGTTTAGTTTTGTGTGAAAAGCCGAAGCACGTTATTGAAAAACCTGTTTACTACCTTTAGCCCTGTTAAAAATGCGTAAGATTTCACCTTTCACTTTGCAATCAACATCCAAAATTTAGGTTGGTTTGGTTTGAAAGCGCGAGAATAAACGAAAGAGGCCTCTGTTTCCCTCATGGATCGTCATTTGGGGTCGAAATCACACATCAACCAGCTGCAAGTGCCGGATTTTAACGCTTATTGCCTTACATGGCTACCGTCTACTCGTCATCCATATCAAGCATTTTCTTCGTCAACAGTAATGAACTAGCTATTTGTGATTATTCTGACGTCGAGTACTTGGTCTCCAGTTGATGGTGTACGTGTTGAATTTGGAGATCAGCCAAGAAATTTGTACATAGCCAGTGAAGATATCCTGCCATAACCTCTGGGTGCAATGGAGATTGACAACCTTTTAAACAAACATTGATGGATGTCATGTGGAGATTAGAATTACACTGTTTTACAGTGCATGCAGCGCGTATGGAATTTAACGAGGGCTTGACCGTAGGTCACATTGAATGGCGAATTCTGCATTCTTTGAGTGAAGGCACATGACCTGGAGAGCGCGTAAACGCCCTCAAGTAACGAGCGTCCTCATGAGAATAGCACACAGACCGACATTCCTCATTTATGACAGGCAAATGAAGCCGTTTATAGCTGAAACCTTCAAATTTCGGCTCATACTGCAGTTCTTTAAACACCGCATGAGCTCACCCACGTCGAATTTAAACATAGACATGGGAATGCCTACTCCAAAACTTATATTTATAGTGCAACTTAGCACCGGCTCCACATGCAAAGTTTTAGCGGTAGAGATGAGGTGCGTTGTTCATAAAAGCAGCTTTTTTAATCTGTACGCGTGTAAAACGATCCCCCGGCCAAAAGTAACAATATAATAGAAACTATTTTACAATTTTAATTTCTGGGTTTGTTTTTGTGCGCGTTTTTATGCGACAAATTAATCGAAGTAAACTAGCGACAAACGTGGGACATAGAACTTACAAAAAACTATCAAACCTTTGCCTACTTTCTATGCTTTTTCACATTTATATGCTTGAGTTATATAGTATATTCCTTCGCACGCTTGAAGTCAGAATTCATATATGTTATAAAACAGATCATACTCTGACAAGCAACCCTTAAATATCTTGCCAATTTTACAGTAAGAGCGTCGCAACCGAAGACGTCCATCAGAAGCTTCCCAGAACGGGCACAGCAGAGTGATCAACCTATAGTGAGACAGACTTGCGCAGCATCCATCACATTATTCTCACCCTCACCCAGTTTCTTCCGACGGCAGCAAAATCTCAGAATGACCGGAAGTGCGTTAAACTGACTTAGACGGAGGAGAGGCGAGAAGGTGTTTCTCGCTTATTTCTACCTCTTAGCCACTGACATTTCAATTAAGATTTCGCTTTATCCAGTGCCGTGGGTTCAGAAGAAACTAGTAAACTGAAGATAAGTTTTGGTTGTACACCATCTGAGATCAGATTATAAATAGATGTTGACGACAGGTCCATTGGCAATAGATATGCCAGTCTTTCTAGTTTTGGGCTAAACCCATCGATACTTAATTGTTAAAATAATGTGCAATTGACGTCAATAGATCCAGTCCGGAGTTCAAAGGAAATCAAAAGAAAGGGTTTTTCGTGCCTGTTATGTTGATGGTCTTTGGTATTCCATGGTATTTCAGTTGAAAAATAAAGCAAGGCGGGGAATCGGAGCGATTTTTCAGGGTGCTAATAATTAAACACACAGAAAGAGAGAGGATTAATGACGTCAACTTTCAAGTCGCGGCTCAGTCTTCGCGATCCGGTAACATCTTCAAGGTACACTCAATCGTAATCCTCGCGATAAATGACAACCTAGTGAGTATTGATCTGCTTGAGTCACGGTCTTTCGGCGTACATAATAAAAGAACTACAATGACCTCGCTCCTCCATATGCATGGCCGAGACTTTGATTGGGCACGATAACACTAACTCCAGACACTTCTCTGCTGCTCCCTCTGAAGATGGGTTTGAGCTGGAAGTTGAAACGTCAGGCGAATAAATTTCATGTTGCAGGGAGCAAGTCTTCTTCTTAACAATGCCTCCATTGATGGTATCGGTGGCCTGTGTACCTAGGATGCCAACAACCTACGCAGAGAATGAAAATAGGACACTTACTGAATTGAATACGGACGAGTAGGCAATCTTCGAAACAAGTGAGAACATATGAGATGAATGTGAAGATTTCAAATAAAGGTGGTTATGTTTTTTTTCCGTAGCTGTGGTTTCTTATCTATTCTGCAATTCTCGTATGTTCATGGATCCTTCTAGTAAGAAGCCCATAAGGATAGTTTTGAATGTGTATTTGAAATTCGAAGTCACATAATCTTTGATTGCATTCACTATGCCTTCTTCTTAATTGCTTCCTGGAACTCGCGATTCTATGGTAGAGGCATCATATATTTTGAAGCCCCAGTGTAAATAAAGAGTGAAAATACAGTTTGCATCTTCAACTCGCAGGCTTAATCAATTTCAGTGAGCAAGTTGAATTTTTGTCAACAAAACGACATTTTCTTTACACAAATGCGCCCTTATTTTCGCGTTATTCTTTCGGTATTCTGATGAAGTGGGAGAACTGTGGGATTCTTAGACCATTCAAGAACCTAATATAGTCTAACATCAACTACACTGCCGTAGATCTATGCATTATTTACGAAGCTAGAAGGAAGTTTCATGCATTCAGAAAAACCATTTAACTGAATCAAAATTTATGAGGTTGTGGGTAGGCAGCAAAGTTAACGAGCTTTTTCCTACAAGTCCCAGAAGTGCATGTGATGTGTGCCGGTTGAGTATGTGTACCTGAGAATCAAAAGACGAAACCATGTACTGGTAATCCTAACCGAGATGCTGCCGTATCTCATTTTACGTAACATTATGGAACTGCAAGAAGCTTGACTCTTCAGTAGTTTTCCAATTGGAATAGATTTAAGGAATCAGCAGCCAGCCATAAACAACTACAGATTTTGTGACAGTTCGTTTTCTTCCAACATAAAATTATGAGTTGAAGTTTTGATTGACTCATTAAGCTGGAGGCTGGGGCTCCCGAAAAATCACCCTCCACAATTTTGAGTCACACCATGAGATAAAAGCAGCAACAAAACTTTCCAAGTGTTTTGCGAATCCACGTTCTGCTCTCATCTTGATGATAAAACCACAAACTCGTTCCGTTGAAGCTTACGGCACTGAACAAATATGTTTTTTGCAAACTCTGGACTGCGTCATGAACGACGGCCTCCTGTTGTTTTTATGGTAGACGCCTTCCTCAATTTTCAAAAATATTTTAAGTTTAAAAATGAAAAATAGTGCTTTTTGCCGGTTTTTGCTGTTGTCGATCGATCATACTGCAAGCCAATTCAAAAAGACTAACCGCTCAACCGGAGTTGAGGATAAAATCGAAGTACCACGTTCTTAGTGAAAAAGACATACTGTCGTATAGCAGCTAGCAAATCTTTAGTTTTCTCCTTTGAGCATTCAAGCGGCATTGAAGGTCACATTACGATAAATATGCGTAGTTGAAGTGCTGCAGCCTACTTTGTGACCAGCGTAACGCTCCAATTTGCCTTCGTTTGTTCCAGCTAATGGCGTAAAAATACAGTCTACATAGTGTGTATAAGAGCTGTTGGTGTTAGGGAGCCGAGATGATTCACAAAAATTTCAGATCCCGCTTTTGTAAGAAGACAACCCTTAATCGATTTCTCTACTGACTGACGTATTTTACTTGACCCTGTTCCTATATAAGCCTACTGGAGGGAGACTAATTCCTCGGAGGCAAACTTAGGTTCTTCAATCTTTCTTCTGAATCGTTTCATGGGACGATTTTTATTAGTACTTGACGGATGTTTGGGGCGAATAAATAGTCATCACATTCATAAACGAGATGATATATCAGATCACATAGATCATGTTTCGGCGAGCACTACGGTTCGTCATGAAAGTTGGTTATCAAATCGTAGTTCATTCAACGGGACCCAGACAACCATTCAAGTTTAAAGAAGCCTAAATCGTCACGAGAGGTAACAATCGTGTGTGTCATTATCTGCTCGAATCATGCCTAGCCGGCCCTTGTTCGATAAACAATCGTATTGGCCTTCCCTCCATAATCTTGGCTGAGGCTTTGCTGAGTAATAAGCCACGGGGAAATCAAACGCGTGGGCATTGTTTTCGATTGGCACCCCAGTTGTAGACCATCTGCGTCATCTGTGTGTGCAAATGTTTGTGTTTGCTGTCCCAGCTGATGGTTAGAGTTATGCTTGCTGAATGAAGGCAAACAAGTCCGGCACTGTTTTATATTAAGTTAGTCTAACTCCGTCTTCACCTACTGCAGTTATAGTTTGAGCGACTTCAGCCTGGTTAGGCGCTTGCCTGTTCCTGACCCCTGCCACCCATACGAAGCTTGTTTGCTTCGGGAAGCCAATGGATCGGTGTGCGTCCCATTCCTGAGTAAATACATACCGGATCTGCAGCGACAGAGGATAGCAGTTGGCGAGGCAGTGATAAACTTCGGTTCGATCCATCGGACACACTCCGGTGGTGGAACATCTGCGCCATATTTGTGTACGCTCATCTGTGTTTCCGGCCCCAGCTGCTGGAAAGGGTTATGCTTGGCTGAACGAAGGCAAATAAGTCCGAAACATTTTGTATCAAATTACCCCCAAACTTTGCCCCCTTTCTCCGCGAATCTAACAGTTTCTGGTGTATGAGAGTCGAGATGACAGACAAAATCATCAGTTACTGATTGCGTGGAAGACGAAAATCAACTGATTTCTCTACTCAATTACGCATTTTACTTGCTCCCGTTCCCATATATATGTACTGACTGGAGAGAAATTTTTCGAAAGCAAACACAGGGTCTGCAATTTGTCTTCTGACTCTTTCCATGGGAATATTTGGATTAGTGCTGGAGGGATGCTCAGGACGAAAACCATCCCGCGTAACCGTTTCAGGCGCAAACGCGACGATATATCAAATCGAACAGACTAAACATTTCGGTGAGTGCTACGTTTCGTCAAGAACGTCAGTTCCCACGTTGCGGTTAATTCGACGGGACGCAGACACCCATTCAAGTTTGATGAGGCCTAAATCCTTGCAAGGGGTGACAACCCAGAGCAACGGGGAGCTGCTAATTGTGACAGATATGCCGTGGTGTAGCCAATTTCATTTAATAAATACTGCAACAGTTGTTCTCCAGATACGATGAGTACTTATGGAAAAAATATGTTGGAAACGCGTGATGCGAGAAGACCGTTCCAAAAATCAGGTTGCATAGGAGAAGCAACAGCGTGTCTGTTTCATTTGATGCAACAACGACAACTTTGTTTTCTTTAGAATTCCTAGTGATGGAAGCCGATGAGGTTGAAACAGTTCGTCTTGATGGTACGGAAGCGTTATCCCGGAACCCAGGGGCCATCGGAATAATCAAATGACCACAAAACAAGTAAGTCATTGCTATTGCGGTATGCCTATTTTTATAAACTCGTCCACGAGTGAAAGTATTTCATATTTCTCGTTCAAAAACGACGGTCTGCGATGGGCAAGCAGTAATATGTGTATCACACAAAACGGTACTTTTTGCAGATGGAAACAGTAGGTTATGTTAGCCACCTTAGCCATTACTTACCACAGTGTCTTGTAAGACGGAAACGACAGTTATAGGCCTCACTGCGGACAATCAGCAAAATGTGAACAAGAAAATAAAATAAAAAATTTCCGTTAAGTCTTTTCTCATATGCCTGAATAAAGCAACGACACTGAACAGGATACTGTAAAAAAAACAATCAAAAAGCAACTCTCAATTGCCAAAGTTTTTTTTCAGTAGCAAAGATCTCATTAGAAAAAATTTGGTAACACACCGAGTAATACTTACCGTAGCTTTTAAGTAATAAATTAACCAAGCCTTCTAAAAACGATACAGTAGTTAACGATGTATATTAAACCCAGGCGGCTTCCATAAACTATGCTTCCCTTGCATTTTCCAAATGAAGATCAATCTTTTGCTTATTTACCCGAATGTTTTAATAAAAAATATGACTTAACTAACTATGAATGCGCGTAACGGAGTAATTGTGACGGGGAAGAAACGACGCTTTCCCAGGGAATTCGAGTAGTTCGATGGGACCATTTAAATCACATGACAAGTTTCATTGAGATCCACGCGATGCCCGGAGTCAACGACTTGTGTGAAAATGGGGTTGTTTAGACTCTCAATTTTTCTTTTTGCCACGCCTGCCGTCAGATATTCTCGTATTCATTTGGAGAGGCACAGCAGAATAAACGACTGTCATCAGGTTACAAAGGCCGGTCATAGGTCCACAGAAGAAACACATACAAGTGTCGCGTTAATCATGATCAGAGGGTAATTACCTGCATACGACTATCCGCGCCCCCACGATTTTCCGCACTTCAATGACTTTTGGCTCTTTATAAACCCCATCGCCTCCTGTTGCCCTCTTCCTATATGTCCACACCCCAACGAGCTTTAGAAGATAGATTCTATGCTTTATCCTATGTCCACACCCCTATGTCCACACCCCAGCGAGCTTTAGAAGATAGATTCTATGCTTTATCCTATGTCCACACCCCTATGTCCACACCCCAACGAGCTTTAGAAGATAGATTCTATGCTTTATCCTATGTCCACACCCCTATGTCCACACCCCA
The DNA here is from genome assembly GCA_017591395.1 of Schistocephalus solidus. Taxonomy (NCBI): domain Eukaryota; kingdom Metazoa; phylum Platyhelminthes; class Cestoda; order Diphyllobothriidea; family Diphyllobothriidae; genus Schistocephalus; species Schistocephalus solidus. The sequence continues at coordinate 52,303 of WEDG01003974.1, read as the reverse complement.
GCGAGCTTTCGAAGATAGATTCTATGCTTAATCCTCATAAAATAGTTTTAGTGCGGGGAACTCCCGGTTACAGAAACGAAGCGTTATCATTAAATAGCAATTACCTTTGTCTTCTGGGAAAACTGCTTTGCAGTACATGAAAAAGGTCGCATCAAAGGGCTTTTTCGAAAAAAATTAACTGAAATCACAGATTATGGAGGGTTTAACCAAAATTATTCGGATTGAGATATGCTCGATATCTTTGGAAATATTTGAAACATTTAGTGTCAGAAATGCATCAAGTCCCTCAGCAGATGCCTGAAAGTTCCGGTGAAAATGACACGTTTTCATAGTGTCTCTTCTTATTCATTCGTCTGAATAAAATAAGAAGGAGGAGAGGAAGAATAAGAAGAAAAGGATGATGATGATGATGATGATAATGATGATGATGGTGGTGGTGATGATGATGATGATGATGATGATGATGATGATGATGATGATGAGGATGATGATGATGATGATGATAATGATAATGATGACGATAGCTTGGTGTGCCTTAAAAATACCCGACCCGTTTAAGAGGTTAGTATTTTTATGCTGTCCAATTGAATTGAAACGTGGAACTAAGAATCAAGCAGGTATGGGCTATTTCTCAACATGCAGTTTCGTATTGAGCTTCTGATGGATTTCAGTGAAAGGTAAACAGATGTCAGCTTTTGGCAAACGGAATGAAAAAACCTATACCAATTTTCTTGGCGAGGTAGATATTAGAAGGCAAAAATTTGAACAAAAATGCCTTTCAGTATGGTTCAAATCAGAAGTAAATGTTGAAAGTTGAAATGCCTGTGCTGAAGTGGACTAGGAACCACCCGCAATGCAACTGGCTGTGTGCTAACATTTAAGTAAATTAGGGTTATGTTTGTCGTTAATTGACGGTAAAGGTAAGATCTGAGTTACGGTTTAGGCTTGGGTAGGGTTTAGGACAAGAAAAGGTAACATAAATAGAATTTAGAGCAAATCTAACTTTAGTTAATAGGCGTTCCTAATCCCTTGTCTGTCCGTGAAAAATACATCAGGGATTCAGACAGAAATTACTTTCAAGAATTTTGAAAAAGGTATTGTATGCTGAAAATCCGGTATTGAACCAGTTTTGGAGATTTCGAGATTTAGTAACATACCCTTGTATTATATGTGGCATGTGTCCTATGACACAAGGTTTGTTTATCACCAGTAGCTAGCTGGTGGGGGTGGGGGCGGACAAAATGGGATCGAATGAGATCCTAACCACATTAGTGAGCGCCACGCGCTTGTTTGACTTCTGTATATACCTCACTGCTCAAGGCATTTGACGTACTGATGATCGGTTAAAACCGTGAAACTGCTGGGTGAGTCTTGCTTATTACATCTCTGAGTAACATACCCTTGTATTACATATATATATATATATATATATATATATATATATATATATATATATATATACAATGATCACTGGTTAGTGGACGTACGTTTCTCCCTCTTGCGCTACTCAGAGTGAGGCTCAGAGGAACTGGCTGACTTCTCAATATAAACCTAGTTCAATCGCTACGAATCTCGTAGGGTACAGGACATCGTGAAGTTTTGAGACAGTCATCAACTGTAAATTTGCGCATCCTGATGTATCATACTCAGCCCTCCATTGTTTTTAAATTTATCACTGCACCCATTAGAAGTGCAGTACGTGATCAAAAACATGAAGCAGCGACTGATATTTTAACTATATTTTGGCTCTATCGTAGTGCTTACCTGAGTGTTCTGTTTTGGTTAGCATGCAGCACTCTCCTGGGTTATTTCAAGACCAATAATATTCTGCATCTTGAATGGCCTTAGCTTTATTTGAGTACGAAATGTGCACAAGCCATAGAATAACTGATATTCCGTCATGCTTTATGAATTCACCTATTACTATAGTATAACGTGTCCAACCTGTATATGTACTTGCTCCTGAGGATGTCAGGTTTGCACGCTGTATGCTTTTAATTTACAGGAAATCCTGTTTTGCCCTACGCCACAACGAAAACAATATTTCCGCTAAGAATATTTTTGTACAACATTTGATAAGCCTGTTACGGAGAACGGAAATAGTGTGTATTCGCAGCCTATGGCGAAAATAAGGCATAGCCACGCACGATGCAGCGAGTCAAACCGGTTGCAGACTTCAGGCGTCAAATCAGGCAGACCATCAGCGTGCGGTTCAATAAATAGCCGATCGAACATTCGCGAATGTCCTAGAAAGCACGAACTCCGGCTGTGGAATGCATGCGTTAACCAAGGCAGGCACTGGCCGTGTGGGCTGCAGCATCGTGCCTAGCTCGAGTGTGCGGCCGATCGAACACTCGAGATTTTTCGCGCGGAGAGTCACGCGCAGGAAATGACTTTATCAACAATCGACACACCATATACCTGAGGGTTCTGAAATACTCTCCAAAACTGGCACACTATGAGCCGAAATGTTCAAAACGCTTAAGACACCAAATAAAGCGAGGTTTTTGCATAAGATTGACCGCGTGCGATCGCAGACTGACAATAAACTCGGTTTCCTGAACCTGCTCTCCTTTTCTTTCATGTACTGATCCGATTATAACAACGCCAAATATAATATTAGGAAGTGCACATTAGCAATGCTACCACGAAAACCAGTCGGCTATCTCAACCATGGTTGCATGACCTTTCGTATTCTCGAGAGGAACTCTGTCTCCAAGTGCGAAACGGAGATAAAAGGTAATTACATTAGAGGCGACTGGAAAGATATTCCTTCGAATACCGTATCCCACTGTGCATGAACACTATTGGCAGAGTGCTGTATGTTACTTTCTTTTAGGACTTCTGCAATTGCAGTCAGGCACTAATTTCTAGTTCGAAAGCTCCATGCAGAACTTCTAATTATGTTACCGGCGTTCTATTGCCTAGTACGTTCTTTCTACAATTAAGATTCCTACGATTACATCTGGATGCACTCTCAGCCCAGTAGGCAAAGTTGTGTTTACTTTGGCCTCTATTTTTTTAACCAGACATGAGTGTCGAGAATATGAACCAAGCAAAAGCTATGTACGGTTAAGCAGAAACAGCATAATGTAGGTATAAAGGAGACCTCGAGCTGACTGTGCTGCAGGTGGGTGCTAGTAAGGCTGACTTGTATGGCCCCCATAACAGGATATGAGGAACGGAGCCACCCGAAAATACAGGTGTTTTTCCGGCGAATTCGATTCAAATAGTGTTACATTTATACAAGGACTTAGGTTAAGGTTAGGAGTATGCTTGAGGTTAGGGTCCAGGCTAGCGGCAAGGTAAGTAAGGAATACTGTTAGGGTTAGTGTTGACTGCAGGATTAGAGTTCGCTGTAGGGTTAAAGTTAAGATTAAGCCTATGACTTGGTTGCTAGTAGTACGTTCATATTAATTTCTTGGGCAGGTTCTATTTGGGGGCCATATAAGTAATCCTTACCTGGTCCTAATGAATTGGCAGTGGGCTTTATATGATTCCCTGAAATAGTTCATAGCAAAGGATAATAGATTCATCTCTCAAATTCAGTACCGCTTTAGGCCTTCAAACGTTTCCGCAATTGCCCACTTAATTGATGTTCTTATCTCAAGACGACGGTCAGAACGAACCCTCAGATTCCAATCATGCACCGAAAACAGCAAGGGAGCAGACAGTTTGTGAAACGATTTCAGGTAAAAATGTAGGCCTGATTCAGAAGGGCCGAAAGTTATCAGGCAACCAATCAAGTTACCTAGTCATTGCTGCAGGTTTCACGTCACAAAGATGAGCACAGTCTGCGAAAATAGCATCAAACACTCAGGAAACTGTAGCAAGATGTTAACAAATATTATTTGAGTCTTTAATGTTCCCAACAACCAGAGGTAATATCCGCGTCAACCCACATGGAGAGGGAAAATGATATGGACTCCAAAGATGGGATCTTCAGGAAAGAGAGTATTTTCGATCATTACTATGTCTTGACTGGAGATTTGCTTTCGAACGAAATGCATCTTGTGGAGCTAAGTAGCCTGAAAAACGAGCCGCATTCATTGGAAAGAGAACTTTACTAAGCTGACATTTGGGATTCTTGCAGAAACCCGTATTCAGGGAAAATAGTAGATAATGATAGTGGGTCACAGAATTGTTGCAAATTTCCGATGGATGCAGGTGTCATGACGCTGCATACCAATCAAGTTTCGGCAAAGCAACTGCACCTGTGTGACCCACACTCCTTAGATGCTTTTGTTTTTCGACCATGGATTCGAGTGATTATCCTAAACGTCAGGCCAATAAAGCTCTCTTTCCAAGGACCATGTCTCCTTCTTCGTAACTGCCGCCTCGAACTCAACTTCTCAATTCTACCGGCTATGTCAAAAAGAGACCTAAATCGTTGAGAAGAAGTTGATGCACTCGGTGGGACAAGAGACTTATTCGCATGACACTACGGATTCCAACTCGAACCCAGCATCAGATACAGTATCCAACTCGAACCCAGCATCAGATACAGTATCCAACTCGAACCCAGCATCAGATACAGACTTATACGCATGACACTACGGATTCCAACTCGAACCCAGCATCAGATACAGTATCCAACTCGAACCCAGCATCAGATACAGTATCCAACTCGAACCCAGCATCAGATACAGTATCTGATATGGGTAATACGTACGCAGGGAGTTGCAGTAGGATGCCGTCGCTATGCTACTACACGCATACGTTAATTAACAGCTCCCCCTTTAACGAGGCCGACTGCACTCTGGTGTGTTAGTTGTTTGATGGCAGGTCGTTATCCCCTGAAATTTCGTCACCGTGTTGGAGGCTGGCATGCTGATTGCTTGGCCATCTGGTTCACTGACACCGGCGTTGGAAAATGTGTTCGCCTGAGTGCTCCCTGTGTGGCCGATTGATCTGGCCAAACTGAGTCTCAACACGGAATGTGGGTTGGATAGGTCATTGAACATGTTAATAGACTAGGGGCCTGTAAACCATGACTCAAGAAACTCGCGGGTTCGGCAATTAGCTTCCGAAGCAGTCTTCCAGTTTCTCTGACATAGCTGCTTTGCCCACAACAGCACCAGGTACGAATAACAACTCCAGGTGTTTCTTGCCGCGGCTTTGGGTCCTTTGGTCTCATTACCTGACGCCGAATGGTGGCCTCCAGTCGGTGTGTGACTCCAACTCCAAGTGGCGCCTGAAGGCAGCTGATGGCCTGCGATACATTTTTAACGTATAAAATCGCACACCAATATTTAGGTTCGGTGCGATTTTGTCATTCGTCCCGTTTGCCCATGCACCAGTCAACGAAGTTGCGCGGGTAACATTTGCTCTGAACACCCACCGAAGATATTGTAACTCGGAAACCTTGTCTTCCGGTTCACTGCAGTGCATCTCAACATGCCGATATAGCGTGCTTAGGGAATACCAATAGGTTCGCTGATCTCCGGACAAATAGCCAAGGTGGTCCTACAATGGTTGGATTCACTGGCCTGCCAACACCAAAGACCGAAACTCTAGGCTCGGTATGTAGACGGCATATTCATCGTCATCGAACGAGATCAGGTGCCCACTTTCAATGAACATCTGAACAACATCTTCCCTAACATACAATTTACGATGGAGGAGGAAAAAAACAACCAGCTGGCCTTCCTTGAAGTCCTCGTCGGTCACTATAATTGTGGTGGCCTAAAGACCTAAGTGTTCAGGAATGCGACAAAATAATATGCAAGTACTGAACTTTAACAGCGGCCACCCAATCAGACACAAACGCAGTTGCGTTAAGACACTATATCGGCGTGTTGAGACGCAGTGCAGTTACCCGTAGGACAAGGTTGCCGAATTACAACATCTTCGACGTGTTTTCAGAGAAAATGGCTACACGCGCAACTTCGTCAACCGGTGTATGTGCTAATGGGACGAACGACAAAATCGCACCGAACCTAAATATTGGCCTGCGATTCGATACGTCAAAAATGCATCGCAGGCCGTCAGCCGCCTTCTCTCAGGGTAATGAGACCAAAGAACCCACGCTAACGTGGATTTCCTCAAAAAACACAAGTGCCTGAATTTTTTAATTATCAGTTAATAAGGACTCAGTTAATAGATAATAAATCAGATAACCCAGGTAAGCGTATGAGCGGCAGTAGCGAGGTGAGCTTGCATGTTTCCCGCGTTTACTTTAAAAACGCCTGCCTTGCTACTTAAAATGATTCGGTAGCTTATTAAAGTTCCTTCTTTATAGGCAATTGAGGTATTCGTTTGGGGTTAGGTTTGAGTAATAGTAGCCCTTACCAGTATCAGTATCAGTATCAGTATATTTGAGGGAGATGAAGGTTAGTCACCTTTGAATTCCCTATTTGTACATGCGAGTTGTGGCATCAAAAAAATAGTATCTCGATATGTTGGCGAGGCCAACATAGTGGAACATAATTGAAAAAGAGCAGACAGTGAAAAAAACTCCCGGTGATATTTAGGAGAAAAACTGTCGCCTTTGGGAGGGGTCCAACGGGGAGCATTTCGGAGGTCACATTAATCAGCCAGATTCTCCCTTGCTGATTGCAAAGTCCGTTGAGGGATTTCATAGGCGGAAATATATGTCCAGATCATCCTCGGTCCATTGCGGTTCGAACCAAGGGAGAACGTTCATACACCTCATGGACGACGGTCGCCAGGTCCAGCTGATGCGAATACTCACGGTGTCACCTAGGTGTGCAAATAAGTTAAGCAGCGAAGACCTCGAGGAACCCAGCATGGGAATAATGGGAGAATGCAAGCCCTCGAACGAAAATAACAAACATAAAGAAATGTTACTCAAATATAGCTAGTAGTATCATAAATGCCTTATTTTATGACGTCACACTTGCAGCTTTCAGTTAGTGTTGTAGCTCGCACCATTATATCGATCTAACTTTCGCTTAAAAATCTCCAAGGAGTCCGACATAACAACATCCAGAGGAAGACTATTCCAAGCTTCGACTACTCTTTTGGAGAAGAAGTACTTCCGAGTGGCTAGCCTTGCTCCAGTCACACGTAATTTGAGAGGATGACCTCTCAAGTTCGTTGTTTTTGCTAACTCGAAGACATCCCCTGGGATGAGACAACAGTCCTGGACGCGTAGTATGCGGAATGTTAGTATCAGGTCCCCCCGAAGCTGTCTATAGTGCAAGGGAAAGAGATTGAGACTCGACAGCCGTGTTTCATAAGGCTGTGAGCCATGTCCAAGGACAAGTTTGGTTGCTCGCCTTTGGACCTTTTCGAGGATGTTGATGTCCTTCGCCGCCCAGGGTCTCCAAGCTTGGATAGCGGACTCCAAATGTGGCCGCAGGAATGTTCCGAAAACTTAAGCGAAGCAGTCGGTAGTGAAGGCTGCAAAAGCTCGTTTAACGAGGTACAGAATCGACATGGCTGACTTCGCTACCTTTGCGCAATGTAGGGAGGGTTTAAGCGAGGGCGTGATCCAGACTCCAAGGTCCTTTTTGGACATCCACTTCTTTCAGTGGAATGCCATTCAGACTGTTAACCGTACGGTTCGAAGGATTGCTTTTCCCGACTCGTATGATGTTGCACTTGCTCTCATTAAACGGCAAGAGCCAGTCATTTGACCATTTCTGGAGTCGATTTAAGTTTGCCTGCAAGTTCTCTTCATCAGCCGCAGTTTGAATGACGCGCCAAAGTTTTGAGATCATCGGCAAACATGGCAATATCGCAGTCCAGTTCGTTGGCACAATCGTTGATGTAGACAATGAACACCACTCTCAATCTCAACTTAAGTCGACTGTTTGTCGCTGATATGGACAGTTTGTGAGCGTCCAGTTAAGAAGTTTTCTATCCATGTCAGAAGTCTACCTCTTACGCCTATGCGGTTGAGTTTATAAAGAAGGCGGTGGTGCGGCACGCTATAAAAAGCCTTTTTGAAGTCTATATAGACTGCGTGCACCGTATTTCCACTATCGACCGCTTCAGTCCAACGTTCTAAACAGTAGAGCAAATTTGTGACGCAGGATCTACCTCTACGGAAACCTGCTGGGCTTCGGATAGCAGATTGTTATGTTCGAAGAACTGCATAAGTTGTTGCTTAATTATTTTTTCCATGATTTTGCAGCAAACTGAAGTTAGGCTGACCGGTCGATAATTGTTTGCAGAGACCCGGCTTCCACCCTTATAAAGCGGCGTAATCCATGCGGATTTCCAGTCGGCTGGTAGACTTCCGGTCTGAAAGGATGTTTGGAAAAGCGTAGAGAGTGGTTTTGCCAACTCTCTCGCGAGCTCTTTCAACAGCTTGGCAGGTACTTCATCGGGACCCGGAGACTTAGATTCCTTTAACCCCAAAAGTTCCTTGAGGACAGTAGTCTCGGTGAAATTAACAGTCTCGACTATTGTATTCACTTCGAAGCCATCGGTAGGGTGATCGTATCTCGTTTCCTTTGTGAAAACCGACTGGAAAAATTCCGAAAGATGATCAGCCTTCGCACCGTCTTCAGTAAGGTCTATGCCCTCGGCGGTCCTCAGCAGGGGTATCGGATCCTTGTTCCGTGTATTCTGCCTGAGGTAACCGTAAAACAGTTTCGGGTTCACGGTGGCCCGGTTCAGCAGGTCCACTTCGAAAGCCTGTATTGTTCTAAAAATATGGGCCTTGACCCGATTTCTCTGCATTTTGTACGCATTTAGAGATGCAGGAGTTCCGTCCGTAAGCGATTTTTTCCACAATCTCCGCTTTTTGTTAACTTCGATTTTTAAGGCCTGCGTAAGCCATCGCGGTCTGTTGGTTAACCTTTTCTCAAAATCGGACAGTGATTTTCGATGAGCCTGTGCAGTATGTCCCGGAACGTTTCCCAGTCCTCGGTTATGTTTCCAAAGAATAAAGTTTCCCACTGAGTGCGCATGAGTTCGGCCCTCATTCCACCGAATTCGCCTTGCCATATATTCCTTCTGATTGTTGTGGGTCTTGCTGGTATATAAAATAGTGAGTACTCCCATCGCAGTACCACGTGGTCACTTTTGCCTAGCGGCGGTAGACATGACACTTCGTCGATGCTGTCGTGCGACTTTGTGAGAACTAGGTCCAGGCAATTGGCCTGTTGTCCTTCGCACACCCTGGTTGGAAAAGTGACGTGCTGTGTGAGACGTCGTGCTCAGAAATCAACTGTCAATGGCTAGATCAGAACTATGTGCGCAGGTCGAGCTTCAGTCGATGTGAGGCGCAATGAAGTCACCCATGATCAGGATATCCAACCGTGTAGCAATCTTTTCAAGCTCCTCTAGCAGGTAAGCATCGGCTATGGGGTCTCTTTTCGGTGGTCGGTAGACTGTCAGGACATCTAGACTTGGTGTACCTGGCACTTTTACGGATAGCCATATCGCCTCGGAAGTAGATGCGAGTTTATAAGTTTTGTCTAAAACTGTAAGTTCGCTTTTTCACGTATGTGAGTACGCCACCTCCTTGACGCTCTTTCCTGTCTTTTCTAAAAAGTTGGTAGCCAGCCATAGTTACCTCTCGGTCGTCCACTTTTTGGGACAACCAAGTTTCTGTTATGGAAATCATATCTGGAGATAGATCGCAGACATGAATCTTAAGCTCGTCGAGCTTAGATAATATACTCTGTGCATTGGTGTACAGAAATGTTAGTTTTCGGTTTGCTCGGAAAATGCTAACAGTCGGGCGCGAGCCCCTGATTACTGGGCCAACTGCGTGGTAATCCGGAACGGGCCTCTCCAGGGGGAGAACAATGGACGATGGATCACTTGGTTGTTGTAAATAACCAAATTTGTTTCCCTCGCTGAGCCGCCGTCTTAGTTCGATTACAAGTTGATGGCGTTTGTTCCGCTCCACAGGTGAGAAGTCCTGTTGAAAAAAACTCCAGGGTTTGAGTTTTTTAACTTAAAGCGCCTCGACAGAATGAGACTGGCTTCCTGGCTACTGGTCAAGATAACTTTTAGAGGCCTAGGACGTGTTGATTCAGATTGGCTTTCGGGACGTTTTCCAAGGCGGAAGGCTTTTTCCAGTTCAATCGACGTATTAGGTTCCAGCATATTATTCAGGAGTTCACGAAAGCGGTTCATGTCCTCAGAATATCGGTCTACTGGAGTCGCAGCCGTTGATTTAGGTAGTCCCTGTATTATGAAACTTTTTTTTTCTGTCCGTGACATTTTTTGTAACTACGACGCTGTCTTCCACTATTTGGTGGGAAGGTTTCACGTTGCGCACTGGTGATGATGGAGGGGATGCTGATTGGCTATGTGTTGGCTTTGATCCGGTTTTATTTGGTTTCGGCGAATTCCACGGGTTCGACGATTTTGAATCGCAGGTGGTAGTTTCGGTTGGGGAATTGATTCCACTGCTTGTGCTTGGTGTGAGAATCTCAGTAGTTCCTGTGGAGGATAAGGCAATGGTCAAAGCCCCGTGTTCGAGCCTTTTTGAGGAATCTTTCGAAGTCGGTTTTCCATTGGATTTTTCCTTTTGGTGTCAGTTTTGCGTTTTGGACGGCTTTTTTTGTTTTAGGCGGACTATTTTTGTCCTGCGCCGTTGGTACTTGTTGTTCGGTAGCCGTAGCAGCTGTCGAAGTTGTTGTTGGGATACCCTTTGATCGAGTATCAATGGTTTTGCTTCTGGTAAGTCGTTCAGTGGACTCCTGAGTGGCATATACTGCTTTATAGGTGCCTTTTAGGGCAGATTTTATTTGTCTTATCTCATCCTCGAGCTGGTTTAGCTCCATGGACAGTTTTTGACAGCCTCCACAAATGGCAGTGTTTTCAATAGCGTGCATATTAATTTGAGAGAGCGCTCTTCGCCGTGATGAGGTGGTCGAGTGGTTAGTGAGCGTCGCCATCGCGTTGGTGGTCGCGGGTTAAATCCCGGCTTGCGGCATGACTTTTTGAATTCTTGTGTGGCGACTTAAGAAGTAACGGGTGGCTAGGTGTAGGTTTTCACTATTAGCGCTTTTGCACAAGCAGTATATAAATGATCTACTCCACCTTTTTTGCAAATTAATGAAATCCCCCGAACGTTCTTAACTACTTCTGCTAGTGGAAGTTGTTAAAAATATTTGTTTAAACGAGTTACTCGATATAAATTGCACAATCAATTAGACAGAATATGGATAATGAACGACTCAGCCTGTTTTTGTAGATACTCCTCAGGAAGCCTGCCGAGCAGTTAGAGCCTGGATTGACTGGTAGGTTGTGTAGGCCAAGCCAAGATTTCCGGCAGGTTGCTCTATTTGGAGAACTGTCCTAGTCGAACAAAAGTCCTCAGAAACCCTGAAGAGCCGTCAGAGAATGGATTGAACTGGTAGGTTATGTAGGCCAAGATTTCCGACAGTGCTCGATTTGGAGAACTCTCCTGGTCAAACTGTGAGGGTATCGAAGGCAACTGAGCGGAAGATTCAATTAATTGATTCAATAATTTGAACCAATTAATGTCTGTGGACTGATTGTTTCAGTGCAAAGACTCGATTAAATTCGGTCTTCTTGTTGCTCGAAAATTCAAACCGCGCGGCAACCGGCAACACAAAATTATTGGCCTCCCTGGATTTTAGTGGAACGGAGTATCTATGGGGCACTAGGTACCACGACTTTACCATCAACACATTTCAAACGTATGCAAAAAAGCTTGCGCACCATTATAAAGGTGATATTTTTTACCATCTGATTTTCATGCCATTGCTTTTGTGTGGGTTTGCTAGCAATGGCATTCGACCACTTCAAAAGAACCCACGTTGGTGTTCACATTGTATCCTGACTATGGGACATGAAGTATTGTATAAAGCAATCATGGTTAACGGTTGCTCACATCTGAGGCTGTGGTTTTTTGACCGACATCAGTTTTCCTCACAGAAAATCTCCACTTCTACCGAATTATCTTTATCGATGACTTATCAGTTGACTTGAAAGGGGTTTTCGGTTTATCAGAAAGAGCAAAAGATAACACAATACACTGATAAAAGTTTATAAGTAACAGCAATAGAGCTGATTTTTAAAAAAATATAAACAAATATGCTCAGACCTGGTGTATAAAACAGATAATCTGTTCGCTTAATCTTATTTCAGACCATTTACTTCGTAGTCGTCTGCCGAAACGCCTTCTATTCACCCTTCAAACATTGTGAGTGGGCATTTGCAGCACGCTAAACAAACTAAATTTTATAGCAGAAGAGAATGGATCGAAATGCACGTTGTCTATATGATGCACTAGCCAGCCCTGGAAATGATGAGAACGATGTACAGCTGGGGAGAGGGAGGTAGTGGGGGTGCTAGCGACATTCCTCTATCCGACAGAAATGCAGAAATTAAGATCTGAGTGACATCAGAATTGCCTTATTGAGCTGCCGTTTGAAATTAACTAAGAGTACGAGTTGAATGGAAACAGCTCCTGAGGTAACTAGCATCGTGGCTGCACAGATAAGAGATTTGGAAAATATTTGAAAGCAAATGAACCTTGGGAAGTCCGAAATCAGCAAAATATTTTGTAGGTTGAAAGGCAGGTGCTTACTCAGCCTTAAAGCTTTTTGCAGAATTGTAGATAATTGCTAAGGGTAGACTGGTAGAAGTTGGGATGCGGCCGAAAATAACCTGCTTCAGCGAGCGTAGAATACTGAGCAGGCAATTACCCTAATGCCCATATAGACGGACTCACCTGGAAAACTGGTAGCTCTTTACAGTTGGCAATCAGGGCGTAGCTGCAGCATTCGGTTATGGATACAATCCTGCCATGGGTTTCATTTAGTGTGACTGCTTTAAATTCAGTCGAGTGATTAATCAGATATCCAACCTTTTGTAGGAAATTGCTTAAGCTGTTATTCGAATTAATGAGCGTTTAAATGGTTGTTGGAGATATATCAGTCGATGATGTTTTTAAGGATTTTAACCAAATTCGTAGAAGGTTGCTGCTAACCAAGGTTGACCTGCCATAAAACTGGACTCATTCCAACCGACAGTTATGTCTACTTTAATTTATTGAGTAGTTTGTGTAGATTACCTGTTTATGATGGTGAGTTTGCCCTTGCGGTTGGTGATTCTTCCCCGCTCACTCGATCTCAACTAATTCTTATTGTACTAATGAACAGAGACGCAGTGAAGCCAACCGTCATTTATCCGTCTTGTCTCGGGAAAGCATATCAGCTTTCTTCATCATGCCCGGTGGATTACGTGGAGCAATGCGTGTTTTCGCAGATTTACCCGATGTGCGATTAATGTGTTCATCATTGCTCAGTCGTCCAACGATCGATTCCAGTGATATAATTTGTATTTACTTGCTAGATGAATAAGAGATGAGGCTTTTGTAATAGAGATAATGATAGCGTTCATCGTTTCATTTGAATATGCAGCAACTTTATACCATCTACGCTTAGAGCATGACCAATTCCAGCTAATCACTTTTACAGGCTGCAGACAACGTTAGTTTCCGCATTTTTTGTGTTCATTGACAAAGGGAATGACCCTTTTTTCTGAACATCGATTTACTTTCTTGACGACAAACGCATTACCGTCCAAGTGCAACAAACATGAAAGTGAAGCATTAAAATATATGAACCATGCTGCTGATAGTTATGACGATGAGAACGATGTTGTTGATTCGCATACTCATGATAAGTATGACGTATCTTTTGATCTATTTTAAAATCTCAGCTGTCGTGTGAAGATTCCAGACCCCTACAGTGGGTGTCCTAGCCACCTGAGATACTAGATACCAATCTTAATTGAAATTTGACCAGTGATTAAAGACACCTGCCCATTTTAGTGCAGCATAGTAAATGAATAAGATAGTGCATGACAATTTGGATTTCTGGAATACTGCGCTCCGTATTCGTTGAACCAACAACGAGTCAGAAGGACAACCAAAGAACATGTACTTTCCGCTTCATTTGTTTCATATCAACGCTTAGGGGTAGATAGTTGCAAGTTGCGGGAAAATAGGTGTCCGCTTGCCTACACACGGCCTTTGGTTGCCTAGGGCACTGTTTGATAAAGACGGGTTTGGCAGGTAACCACGACCACACCTTCTCCCACTGAACTGCTTCCTGTAGCTTGCCTGCTTGCGTCTCTCAGCTGTTTACAACAGTCCCTAAATGAATATAATATTAGAGAGGACTCCAGTGAAATCACAAGCCGAGTTAACATATTTTTATCAATGGATTATTCGCTGACAGATGGAAGGAGAAGGAGAGAGTCAGGCTAAGTTTTGAAAACGAGGGTGGTAGCTGTAGGGTCATAAGTCTGAGTAAGCCGAACTAAAGACACCCTTCACTCCTGAGTTCCCGTTAAGCTGGGTTTATTTACATTAAATACTTAAAGCTGTCTGAAAAAATGCGATGAAATTGACAAAATTGTTTACTTAAATCATCCTGCGCCTGAAATAGGACTCACTGCGGAAATAACAGACGTGGATACCGATGCTGTTCACCTTGTGGCCCATATCAGGGTTGTCGTAGGGAGCGATAATTGCCGGTGAATTACTTTGCTGTGATAGTAGATATTACCGCGTTCATTCTTCCCTCACCCACCTGTGTCCGGTGGGTGTCAAGAGTGAGTCAAGAGGTTCAGACGCGGGATCGGGATCAAATGTCTGGTGCACCGTTAGGCTGCGCTTAGGCCCGCCCCCACACCGTCCCCATTTTTGTGGCTGCTCATCCCCGATAACCGCTGACCTGTCCTGCTCTGGTCGCCGTGTTGATCCAGTGTGCCTACCTTGTGGCCCGTTGTAGGGTCACACGGTTGATTCACGGCAGTTCGACCGTCGTAGTCCGACGATGTCCACCGATGTCCACAGCAGGCTGGTGCAGGGAAGGTGATTGGTGTTGGATTATAGTGAGAACAGACTTTCGATGCATCTACCTCACTCTCTGTTCCACCCCCAACTGGGTCTGCTGTCAAGACAGAGTCAAGAAGACTGGAGGTGAGAGAGGACGCAGGCCCAGGCACTGTGGTCCAACATTGAAAAAGAACAAAACGACAAAAAGGAGGGGAGGTTCGGATCCCAGCTGAATGAGAGTGCACAACGGCCAGATTAAGAAAGCGCCAGTGCAGCCTGGATGTCAGTCCGCCAGTCAGCCACTTCACACAAAACACACGCGGGGCTGACCACGTGGACCGAGTTATCCCGTCAGTTGGCAGCCTTCCAAGCCACGGCTTTTAGCACACCGTGAGAGTTTCAAGGGCGTCAGATTGTTTATAGTGAGGAAAATGCGCTGAGCCATCGACCTCACTCGCTCCCCCATCCCCATAATCAGGCCATCGTCCGAGCCGGTCAGCTGTCTAATAGATAGTTGCGCGAACAATGAAATTGTCGGTCATTCGTCTGACATTCTGTGGCTCCATATGAAGCCCTTATAGCGTGCCGTCAATCTCTGAAACCGAGAGGCCAGTAGCAGCCATCGAAACTGGCCAATCAATTTCAGGGCTGAAGCGTTCTGCTTGCCTGCATCCAACAGGCACTGACAACGGCCAGTCATTACGATATAACGTCAGCAGGAGCTAGCAATACAAGACTGAACCGTTATCAAGTAAATGACAGATGGGCGGTTCATAATACGCAAGAGGCCAGTTAAATAGGCACGGATTGAGGCAAAAATAAGTAGCTATAAAAACACCATTGACATAGTAGAATAATTAGTGATAACTTAACATAAAAAAACTACGTGTGCAAAACGGTCGCTCGTGGAGCTAAATTAAAAATTCCATACAATTTTCTCAACACACTGTCTATTTGGTATTTAAATGTATGGCTTACAAAATGACAAACGGAAGTTAAAATGCTCGACCTACAAAAAGCATCAAATCTCAAGCAAATGGGACCCTAATGATACATACCTAGAAGTATACGAGTTTTATCTAACAAGCTCTGACTAAAAGAATGTAAAACAACAAGCACTTACCTTCGTTTTCAACAGTTAGCGACAGCATCGAGGGTACTTTTGGATTTTTCACGGTAAAAAACCATCTTACGGCCCCTGAAACCCTCTGAAATTGACATAGCTAGCACTATAGTGTGTTGTGGTGTATTTTTGGAAAAGGTTGAGAATGTGTCCATTCCGCGATAAGTCAATATCACAGAAAAGCATACAGGCGCGTCTTCCACGCCGCATTCCATGAGCGTTCGCTCGAAAGCGTCCCGCTTTGGCTGTAGCCACTGAGTTCTCGTCAGATTTGATTGATCCATATCTGCGAGAAGTTGTTCGTCTCTTCTAGAACTCCTCCTTCAAGTGGATTGGACTGCTTATAGCCAATGTGAACGGGATCCTCATAATACACGCACCTAGGAATCTATCGAACGCTATTATTGTGATGGACAATGCAAAGTTTCATAAGAAGCTGTCAGAAGACGCTCTTAGGCAGAATTACAAGAACGAAGGGCTACAAGAAGCAAGTCGAAGATATAGAATTTATTTTAAAATCAAGGAGCTAAAGTTAATGTTGTGCAATAAAGTCCATCAGTTTTTTCAAGTCAATGTTCATCCTGTTATCGTGAGAACTGCCCAAGAGTAAGATGCGAAGTGCTTTTTTCTCCACCTCATTACTCTGATTTCCAATCCATTGAGCCGGTAGGGGTATTGTGAAAGGAAATGTTCGTGGTCAGTACACAAATTTAACTACATTCAAATGGGTCTTTCAGTCTTGAAAGACACTTCTGATACTCTACAAGCACACAGTGTTCAAGGTTGTATCAATAAAACTAACAAAAATCCAGAGAATTTAAATCAAAAAACTTTAGGATGGAAGATGTAGAGGATGATGATGATGATGATGATGATGATGATGATGATGATGATGATGATGATGATGATGATGATGATGATGATGATGATGATGATGATGATGATGATGATGATGATGATGATGATGATGATGATGATGATGATGATGATGACGGTGATGATGATGATGATGATGATGATGATGATGATGATGATGATGATGATGATGATGATGATGATGATGATGATGATGATGATGATGATGATGATGATGATGATGATGATGATGATGATGATGATGATGATGATGATGATGATGATGATGATGATGATGATGATGATGATGATGATGATGATGATGATGATGATGATGATGATGATGATGATGATGATGATGATGATGATGATGATGATGATGATGACGGTGATGATGATGATGATGATGATGATGATGATGATGATGATGATGATGATGATGATGATGATGATGATGATGATGATGATGATGATGATGATGATGATGATGATGATGATGATGATGATGATGATGATGATGATGATGATGCTGATGATGATGACGATGATGACGTAGCAGCCGGATGCGCCCTCCTCCGGCAGCCAACTCCTTCTAACCCCTTCTTCGATAGTTCTTTTCAGAACAAACTATCTTCCCAACTGGCGGCCCACTTCGTCTAGGGAACCGGGCCAGAAGGTCGCAGTTGTTAGGGCCTTCCCTAATAACTTAAGCGGTCGCGATAGGAAAACCTGCATGTCAGATTTCAGCACAGTTAAATATGCAGATATTCTCAGTCTTGAAATGTGTACTTAATGCGGAAATTTAACTCATTTCAAGGACGTCCGGACGGACGCATTAGGTAATTCGAAGAAGCAAATACAGCCTTAACCAGCAAAGCAATAAATGTCAGCCGACGGAACTAGTTCCTCTTATAGTTTCCCAACACGTAAAGACTGAAATAATCCTCCCCAGGTTATGTGATATGTTCAAGGATATCACAGATAACAGAGCATTTGTCATAGTACCAGCCGTTAACTACCGGCCTGTGGGTAACAATGACAACATGAAAAATTGTTTACTACAAAGGGGAGGTAGTGCACGATTATTACTCCGGACCACTTCCGAGTTCTATTATGAGACATCATTTAATGTGCGACAGGACGACGAATCTTCGATGGTACTTTTGGAATTTCAAATGTGATTTACCATCTACCGAACCCTAAAACACTCGGAACTCGGCGTGAACCTGTGGACATAGGCACCGGACGGACGCGTTAAGTATTACGAAGAAACCATCAAGCAAATACAGTTTTAACAGCCTTCAGTATCCCAGTGGTTAGCAGAAGAACCCAGCTGCTCTTGTATTTTCACACCTCCGTAAGACTGGATAATCGTCCCCAAGTTATGCGATATTTTCAAGGAAATCGCAGAGCGCGGGCCGCATGTACACCCCTGACACAGAACTTACAATTTCTTATGGTGCCAGCCCTTCACTGTCGGCGTAAGGGTGA
Organism: Schistocephalus solidus; assembly: GCA_017591395.1. Lineage (NCBI taxonomy): Eukaryota > Metazoa > Platyhelminthes > Cestoda > Diphyllobothriidea > Diphyllobothriidae > Schistocephalus > Schistocephalus solidus. The sequence continues at coordinate 34,088 of WEDG01003974.1, read as the reverse complement.
CGATGATCATGCGAACAATTATTTACTACAACGTGGAATTGGTACTCGATTATTGATCTGGAACCTCCTCCCACACGCGTGACAAGCGCTCCATTGAGAAGAACAGTTTCAACTTTAAACTTCAACAAGTTATATCACAATACATGACTTTTAGTGAGACAGGAAGACAAATACTCCTCAAAGTGGATACTGAGATAATTACACGTCCCCTCACCTGTTTCAAGTTCATAAACGTCGACCCAAATATAGAAACGGACACTGTCAAATGACTCCAAATCATCTCCATCTACACGTGCCCCAATGTAGCAAAATTTTACATATTGGCTGAAGCAGACTCCTAATGTAAACTCCTTGACTTATGAGATACAGACTCCAAGTTCCATGCATCCTCGCCTGTCAGAAAAACCAGTAAATAGCATGTGGTTGTTTTATCCAGGACGAGTTATTGGAGGCTCGATGCGCGGTCAGAGTAGACTGACTACTTCTTGTCTCTCTGCGCTTGATGCACGACTAATTAGGCAGACTACGAGGCCTGGTGGCCAGCATCTCTGCGGGGGCGGAGTAGGAGTAGTTAGCTCGTTCGGTCGCAACACCTACGTGTATGCGCTTCCACAAATGCGTCATTCCCGTGTTCGGAAGAACATTATACATTCTCTAATTGCTTACTAGAGGTTCACCGACAACAATGTTCGAGCTTGTACGATTTAACTATCCGTAAACTTGCCTGACCGCATGCCCTATCGCCATTAGTAGGAGGCACAGCATAGCACAAAAAAGACGCCGTTTACATGCATAACGTCTGTACGGCAGCTAGAAGTGATTCGTATTAAAACCGACTGGGATGCCTGGAAGTAATTCAGTCAGAAAATAGGCATCTCAGGAAGCAACCGAACTATGGCCACAGTGTCAAGTAATCTAAGAGCGTGTGTTCGCCAGATGCGCAACTAATCGATATTCTCTGCTTCTCGCTCGCGTAGGCAACCACTTTTCAGACACGCCGCGTGGCTCAACTGCAGCACTGCCTTCACGAACAAAAAAACCCGAATCCCAGCCTTGACGAGGCAACATGTCCTTTTACTGCTTGCTCATATTATTGGGTGACGATTAGGACGCATTCCCCGCGACCACATAGCGCATTGCTCACTTTTTAAAAACCTAACGCTTGAAAATCTGTCACAACGCGCTAAGCTTCAGCAAAACAGGCGCAGACACAACCCGCAAGTCTGTACCAATCACTGCAGCATTCCCCTTCTTAATACTACCAGGGGAGTCTTCACACACGCACACACTGTTACGTAGCTGAACTTTGGAATTTCACCACTAATAAACTCGGTTTGCCCAAGGCTACTTGGATATGAACTTTATTCACCTGACGTTTTCGATTTATGCTCAGCGAAACCATCAGATACGGGTACTTCATACACAGTTACCTGCAGTATATATGGATCGCATACCTATGAAAATTAATGACTTCCTCCTTCATCAGGGACGGCTGCCCTCTACTTCGGCAATCGCTTGATTACCGGCATTCGCGTCGTTACGCTATGCTATTTCATCCGCCCTGATGGAGGTTAACGGGGTGATTTCTCCGATTAACCGAACCTGACATTGGAAGCACTCTTCATCTGCGCGCTTCGAGAGTAAGTTGCAAATTTACCCAAACTCCGTCTCAGCACAGAATGCGGGTGGGTAGGCCATTACTTTTTTAATAGACTGGGGATCACGTGATTGTCACCTATCGCGAGAACTTTGATCTCGTCAACCTTGAACTAATGACTGGACCTCGTCGAAACAGACCGCGACTTGTGAATTGGCGTTATTCATCCGCACTGTTGTCGCATGTTAAGATATTCGCGCTGGGAGCCGTCTCCCAGTATCTCCAACCTCGTAGCTTTGACTGCAGCTGCAACAGATTCAATAAATGACTGCAGAAGTATTCTGCGGACATGTTTTGGCGAATCCAGAAACCGAATGGGGTGTGGGTGTGCCAAGTTCGGGCACCTGATCGCTTCTGCTGAACCTCAGGTGCGCATATTTGATGAGAGCGTAATCTCGGGAAAGAAGGCTCTACTCATAAATCTGGTTAAAAAACTGACACTTTGGCCATGCACACAAAACTCCTTGCGCAAGTGCAAACACCGCATTCTCGTACGCGTGGTGACCTGTCGGGTAGGCCATACCGCAGTAAAAACATTGGTTATAGGAAAGTTTCATACCAAACCAGAAGTGTTGTTCCAAACATCCCCGTCAGAGTTCTTTCAAATATAATAAACGAATGCTCGTGGGAATGGCGTTTCCTGTGGAAGTGAGCGGGAGACATAACCTCCATTTTGCTTGGCCCTTCAATCCTGACTTGCATCGTTGCAGGCGATCAGATACCTTATGAAAGCCAGCAATCAAGAAGACTGATAGATGAAACCCAGGGCACCTGGAAGACTATAAATTGGCTTATTTGCTTCAAATTTGAGCGGAGATGGTAGTGAATATGCATGAAGGTCTAGTCATGGAGGTTATTTAAATTCACGGGAGAGTTAACATCATGACCCCGGTCATAGGACAATATTGAAGAGTGGGCGTTCAAGACTCCATCACTAATGTCATAAAGGATAGAGGCGATGTCTGGTTGAGCATTGTAAAATACAGGGAGCTATGTGAGAAGGAGACAGCTTAGCAAAATATTGATAAAACTAGCAGCTGTGTTTCGGGTTTATACTGGCCTTTGTAGTATGGCGCTGCGCATTACCTCTTCGTGTACGATTGTAGGCTCGTTTTCACTACATGCCTCCAAAGCGTCAATTCGAGCGACCTTGTAAACATGCCGGTGAACATGTGACAACGAAAATATGCTGATTCGATAATTACAAGGAATTATTATTCATGTGATACCAAATAAACTAGGATTCAGCTTTAACTTTAGCTGCTGAAAGACACAAAGCCAGCATTCATTGACAACTCTTTCTAGCCTCCGAATAATTTTAAGCTGCGAAACTTGTTATTTTCGAGTATATTTTGAACCGAGTATCAAATTAGTTATCATAATTAGTTCATCAGCATCAGTGCCCATTCTCACGAACAGCTCGAGTGAGAGATTTGCAAATACAGCTTATCTCGAACTATTCGTCTATCATTTTGTATTGTACGAAACGGCTGAGAGGAAACAATACGCAGCTGTATACGCAACTGTATACACCAAATGCAGGCCATTGTGGCAATTAAAAGAAAATCACCGTCCAATTCTATCGTTCTTGGCGTGTTATTATGCGATAAACTATTGCGAATTTTGCGAAAACGAACGTTACAGGATAATGAAAGTTTCTTCTTCTTCTTCTGTTTTAACTGTTGCACAGTTGTAGGCTAATACCGACACTCCACAGGCATTTTATCCAAAACCCCTTCTGGCAAATATTCTTCAAGCCGGATTACGGAGTTTCTATGCTAGCCATTCTCTGAGGTCATTAGTCTATACCTGAATTACCTCCCAGACTTCAATCCTTTGAATTGACAAGAAAGAACAACCGGTGAATCGGTATGGCCTCTCTGCAGTGTCGCATATTATTGACTTGCCAGTATCGGAACTGCCAGCTCAGGTGACTACTGGCGTGTGGCTTTGCGAGGACCTATTCAAAATACAGTATTCAAGTTTTGACGATTAGATGCAACATTCGCACAGGCAAATATATACTACTTAGGACAGTCTGTGCCCTGCGTCATGCAGTATGGATTTAACGTCTGCCACGTAAGTTAATGTAGAAAACGGGAAATCGAAATCGAAATTGAGCAACAGTACTTGCAATACTAACCTGGTTACAATTGTATAATGTGCTCATTAAGGACAATTGATGGGCTGCGAGTGAGCGAGATAAAAATGGTGCCAGAGTGGCTCATCGCACGCATACAGCAAGCAGCGCTATGTCCGCACGAGCACCGTACTGCCTTTATGCATGCGCTTGGGAAAACCTTAGACGCATGATTTTACGTAGCATCAAACACTGTGCCCAATTTTCTCCCTCGTCAGTTGGTAGACCTGCCCGGAAAGTAGACTGCAGCACGAGGAGATGGAAGCACGTGATGCCGAGAGTGGGGACTCTATACCCGCGAACAATCACTGCATTCCTCACAATAAATAATTATCAGGCACTCGATTCTACCTGGATGCGGTGTAATTCGGGGCTTGGAAGGCTGCCGATTGAAGCGATTACGTGACCCTTCTCAGGACTGAGATTCAGGCTGTAATAGCTCCTCTTTAAGTGTATTTAATGAAACCTAGATTCATACGAGAACTGGGTTGCGCTCATGAAAGTCTGTCCCACGTCATTGGGACTAGGTTGTGTGTGTGTGTGTGTGTGTGCAGCAGATTTCCAGCGGTAAAGCACCGGGATCTGACGCAATCCCACCGGAAGTATACAAGCACGGTGGGCCCCGGCTGATGGCAGAACTCACAACACTCTTCCAGGAGATGTGGCACCAAGGACAAGTTCCTCAGGATTTCAAAGACGCGACCATCGTCCATCTCTACAAACGGAAGGGGAACCGGCAACTCTGTGATAATCACAGAGGCATCTCGTTGCTCAACATCGCGGGGAAGATCTTCGCCCGTATCCTTCTCAATCGTCTTAACGGTCACCTAGAGCAGGGCCTGCTTCCGGAAAGCCAATGTGGCTTCCGCCGACACCGCGGAACAACCGATATGATCTTTGCCGCCCGCCAGCTACAAGAGAAGTGTCAGGGAGATGCGAACTCACCTATACACTACCTTCGTGGATCTAACGAAAGCCTTTGACACGGTGAATCGTGACGGACTGTGGAAAGTCATGCAGAAATTTGGCTGTCCTAAGCGGTTCACGCACATGGTACGTCAGCTTCATGACGGGATGACGGCGCGCGTCACTGACAACGGGACGGTATCCGAAGCATTCGCAGTGACCAACGGAGTGAAGCAGGGCTGCGTACTGGCCCCCACCCTCTTCAGTCTCATGTTCTCGGCTATGCTGATGGACGCCTACCGTGATGAGCAGCCTGGTATCCGCATCGCCTACAGAACTGACGGGCACCTTCTCAACAGTCGGCGTATGCAGGCTCCAACGCGCGTGTCTACGACTACAGTCCATGACTTTGCTCTTCGCGGACGACTGCGCCCTTAACACCGTGACGAAGGAGGAGATGCAAAGGAGCATGGACCTCTTCGCCGGAGGCTGCGCCGATTTTGGATTAACAATCAGTACAGCCAAAACAGTTGTCATGCACCAGCCGCCACCCAGCGCAGAATACAATGCTCCTCGAATCTATGTCAACGGTGCTCTACTCAAAAACGTGGAAACCTTCGCTTATCTAGGGAAGCACGATGTCGCGCAACACGAGAATCGATGACGAGGTTGCCCAACGGATCTCCAAAGCTAGTCAGGCTTTCGGCCGGCTGCATTCCTCCGTGTGGAATCGCCACGGTATTCACCCTGAACACCAAACTGAAGATGTACAAGGCCGTCGTCTTGTCGACACTCCTTTTACGGAGCGGAAACCTGGACCGTCTACTCGAACCAAGCCAGGAAGCTGAATCACTTTCATCTCAGCTGCCTCCGCAGAATACTGAAGCTGAGATGGCAAGACAGGATCCCCCGGACACGGAAGTCCTGGAGCGGACCGGAATCCTCAGCATCCATGCCATGCTGAGGCAAGTGCAACTGCGATGGAGCGGCCACCTGGTAAGAATGGACGACGAGCGACTACCCAAACGACTTTTCTACGGTGATGTCGCTACGGGTTCTCGCAGGCAGGGAGGTCAAAAACGACGCTACAAGGACACTTTTGAAGACATCGCTGAAGCAACTGCAAATCAACTCTGCGACCTGGGAGGACCTCGCCCAGGATAGACCGGCATGGAGAAGATCAGTGAAGACTGGTTCAGCGATCTATAAGAGCCAACCGGATCGCCGCTGCCAAGGCCAAAAAGAGCGGCACGAAAGTCACCAGCGCCCCGGACCAACACCGCCAATGCCCAGGCCCCGCCAACGTGCCCGCGCTGTCAACGCATCTTCCGCGCGCGAATCGGCCTGGTTGGACATCTTCGGACGCAATGCACAAACAATCCGACAATTCCAATTTCTACGTCAAATTCTGCTAACCCTCCTTCTGACTCCCCTACCCTCACTCCTGTCATCAATTCCATTGCTCCCACCATCACAGAGACCACATCCATCTACTCATCGCCTGTTACCCCTACCACCGCAACCACCACCGCCTTCACTACCACCACCACCACCATCAGCGATGGGGAATCTCTCCTGTTAGCTCGAATGCGACCGCACATTCACCTCACGATTCGGCCTGGTCGGTCACTTTGCGAATACATCGTACAGAGACCGGTGAGCCAGTGCCTGGAGCACCATCACACAGCAGAGGTCGTCGCCTCCACTGCCCTCACTGTCCTCGCGCATTCACTCATCGCATAGGCCTATTCGGTCACATGCGCATCCATAACAGCGGAATTAACCACAATGCCGACAACACCGATACACCATGCACACCCTCCGCTCCTGCCATTCTTAGTGCCCTGCCACCCCCACTACCAGCAATGACATCCTCCCAGCCTCTACCGATTTCTCCTGCCCACACTGAACCCGCAACTTCAACTCACGCATCGGCCTGGTCGGTCACTGCGAATCCATCGCACGGAGGCTGGTGAACCAGTGCCTGGGGCTCCGACATACGACGTGCCCGCCTTCTGCCCTAACTGCTTTCGCACATTTACACCGCATGGGCCTATTAGGACACATGCGCCTCCATGACAACCTCCGGTAAACCACCGGAGGCTAAAGCTACATCAGCACACACTACCTACACCAATGCATCGACAACACTCTCACAATCACCATTTACCACGAGTATATCACGGTTTCCTAGAGACACCGTGGCTGAGAGATCTCGCCAATCTGACGCTTCCACCCAGACCACGCCGTCGGCTCAGTGTATGTGCTGTGTGTGTCGAGTGGCTGACCAGTGAACTGGGGAGTCAGACGGCGATGGCTGCTCCATATCCCCCTGAGTTTGTGAATCCTGGTGTGTGCGTTATGGGGGCCAGGTCGTGCTGTGGCGCGCGAAGACGGGTACGCCGATCCGTCAGTTAATGCGCCCACTCCCACATCAGGCAACTGACTGGCTCGGACAGTGGTCTGATTGTGGGGGTGGGGGAGAGAGTGAGGTCGAGAGCTCAGCGTATTTTCCTCACTATAAACAATCTGACGCGCTTGAAACTATCACGGTGCGCTAAAAGCCGTGGCTTGGAAGGTTGCCAACTGACGGGATAACTCGGACCGCGTGGTCAGCCCAATGTGTGTTTTGTCGTCTCTACTAAGGATTAGATCCAAACAGCTTGACTGCTGCCCATTTCGGAACCGCGTCTTCATTGTGACATGTTGGGTAAGAAACTCGTCATTTACCAACTGAACTAATTTCTGTTCGAATGAATTTTCCGATCGCGAGCAGTACATTGACACCCAATCGATATCGGGAGCGTTGAAATCTCCAAGTATTAATAATTGTTTGCTACGGCAGATTTGCTTTACCTCTGTGATGAGTGCTTCGTCCGTGTCCGTTCGCTGTCCTGGGGGTCGATATACCACGGCAATATGGAGGTCTGGTTGGTTTGGGACTTTCAGTTTACAACAAAGTATTTCGCAAGACGAGATCCTATTTGGTGAGTGCCCATCCGGAATGAAGTCAATGCCTTCTCGTATAAACATTGTGATTCCACCACCCCTACGTCCGTTTCTATCCATCCGGATAAGCTGAAAACCGTCTATTCGGACTTCTGTCTCTGCGATTTGTTCATTTAACCATGTTTCAGTTAGAGCTATAAAGTCAGGTTGTAAATGGTCCACGACCAGTTTAATTTCATCCATTTTGTTCAATAGACTGCACATTTGTGTACATCATTTTAATCTTGTTTCATTGCCTCGCTTTCTGAAGATTTTTATTTCTTTATTCCACATGGAGATTTTTGCTGCATATTTCACAAGATATATCCAGTCTCCTGTCTGGGTTCAAATCTAAAGGCATTTGGTAGGGCTTTTGACCGGCGTGGTTGCCGTCAATTTCACCGGATGTTCCCATAAAAACGAGCGCACCGTTTTGACTATTTTGTTGTCTACTATTTTCAAGTTTTTTCCCCCTCGTATTGACGTCTTTTCAATTCTGCTACCAGTGTCCTCATTTTCATCCGATCGGTGGGAGAGTAATCTGGCTGAAAAAACTCCACGATGATTCTTTCGTAGTTGGGACTTTCGAGAGAGCAATAGATCTACCTGCTGTTTACTCCCCCAAAACGACTTTTTAATGGTCTTGGTCGAACCTGATGCTTTTCATTTGTAACCAGAGGCCCCAATCGAAAGATCTTTTTGATGTCGACTGTCACACCAGTTTCTTGCGTATCATTCAATAAATTTTGGAATGTCAGCAGATCCTGTTTAACCCTTTCTTTTGGCGTTTCCCCAGTAGCCTCTGAGACTCCCTGAACTACCAGACAAAATGACCTGTCAGGGAAAAAACTCGTTTCTGCATCCTGCTTTCTTTTAGTGATTGAAGGTTGAATCATACCCTTTGATACAGTCTTTAATACTGTGTTCATATTTGTCTTCATCGGTGAGCCTGTTGGTTCATATGCAGACATCTCTATGGACCTTTCAAACAGCGTGAGTTCTCCCTTCGTTAAATAAATTATTCGCCAAAATCACCCATAACACTCGATTTCGGCAGTTTGAGCCGCAGTGCGAAACAATTCTAAAAGTTGAACTTCATCAACCATTTATCGGACCACGCATACAGGTGTTTGAATCCTTTTCGTAAAGTCTATTTGTCATTACTGCATTTTATTGGTTGCCATATCTTGATGTCATCTGTAAATATGACTCCCTTGCCATCCAATCCATTCAACTGACAACCGACACTGAGATTGATTTCACATTGCCAATACACGTGGACTGCGATCGGCAGTCAACTTCCCCTCATCCCGTATTCTCGGAACATGTATAGTAACCGACGATGTGGAACACTATCAAATGCTTTATTGAAGCTTGCATAGACGACATCAACGCTGGTGTCATTCTCTAAAGACCTGGACCACTCCTCATTGGATAGAGCATACCGACCAAACAGGAGTGGTTTCGTTGAAATCCGTGTTTGGCACTACATCTTTCGCTCCTCCGTTTAAATGATTGAACGACCTGAAAACATAACCATAGCAGGGAGTTCGGCTCAAGCCAGCAACTGCTTCAGAGAATGCTGGGTTTCAGCTGCAGCCAGTCCAAAGAAGTTCTTCAAAATAAGGGAGAACGCACGGCATCCAACAATCGGTAGGTCTGAATGAAGTCACCAGGTTGGCTTACTATGGCAGGGTAATAGCGTTCGTCACCATATTCGTAACATTTTCCTGTAAATTTTCTAATGGCTATAAATCCAGCTTAAGCCACATGTGCCAGACCTCTTAAGCATACTCCTCTTGCGATCACACGAATGCTCTATAGATTTTACCGAGCTGTTCCTGATAAGTGTATGCAAAAGTTCATCCTTAGCCCAAAAGCACCATTTTAGTTAGCTTAGTTACCTTTAAAAGTTTGAGAACACTCCAAGCAACACGAGATCTCTCTGTTCCGTAGAATTTAAAATTGACTACCTGCTTAGTATAAGGAGATAAGGAATTGACTAGGTACTTTGTCGACTGAGACTCTTCGGAAGTGCGTGCCTACCTGCGTCAAACCCGATGGCTCCCAGTGTTTGGCATTGTTAGCAGACCGAACGTCTCTACGACTTAGGTTGATGCTCGAGTCGGCGATGTAGACTAGGAATATTAATAGCGCAAGGGCTGAGCATTATGAAAACCTCTTACAACGGAGATGGAGGTTGACTTTAAGACACGGTCGTGCACGGTTTGAGGTCTCCCTATTTAAAATTCCGAGATCCATTTCAGCAGCCTACGGTTTATTCCAGTTATAAAAATTTGTATGGAAACCGGAAAACCTCTCTGAAATCACTGTATCTGTGGTCAACGATACCCGCCTATTCCGATGACCGAGTTTACCGCTCTGCCAAGAGAAAAAAACTGGAAGGGCATGAACGATTCTTTCTGGAGCCATTTTGGAGTCCATATATGAAGGTGTTTGATTTAAGCTTAAAGCAGGCAGTTATTCCAAATGAAAAAGCCTTCTAACATACCTAGATCGCTAAACTTTTCATTCTTGGGAAGAGAAGCATACTTAATCCCATTTCTCTATTGTTCAAAGACATATTTGAAGATGTAAAGATGTAAACGGACAAAAACCAGATCATGACCTATCGTTTCTCGCTGTGCGCGCAATGTAAGATCGGATATGAAATCAAAGAAGATGGTTCAAAAGAAAATACTGAAAAACTTGGAGATAATCTACATGTTCATCCTCCTTCCTAGAAAACACAATAAAAACGGAGTGAAGATGCTCATAAAATCTGTGTTGACAAATTACAGCCCTCAAAGCGATAAGGCTAATGAGATCCATTATCCTCGTAATCATCTCAACTGGAAGAATTATCAGTTACGCTCTATAACGCAGTAGAGTTCATTCGACTATCAGGCAATCCGACCGGAATTATGCCTGAAAATTTGAAATACTGCACATCGCTCAGCCTTCTGGTCACGTAAACGCAATAGTAGGAATAGGGATTTGAAATACGTACAAAGCTCAGTGAATGCTCTGTAGCCAATTTGATATCTTTTACTGTATTTTGAGCAGTATCTCTTGTGGACTGGATTTATCTTGCGAACTATCCAACAAAACTTGTCATACACAAGGAAAAACGAACAATCTCCAGAGATGGAGAAAAAAGCGGGTAGTCATGCACAAAAAATTTCAGATATTATTCAAAAAATGCGTGAAAGTAAAATGGCCATGAACCGATTTGTACAGAGCTTCTGTCTGCTTAAAAGATGATCCAATATCTCCCGATCCCAGTGGATGACAGAGAAAATACAAAGGATTCTCAAGAAGTGAATGAGACTGTGGAGGACATATGCCAGTTATCAACAACCCGAACGTTCCTACGCTTTTAAGAGGCAGTGAAATCGATGCCAGAATCTTCAGAGGGAAGGAAGATCAGCCTTTGAATCAGAAATTGTCAAAGGAATATCAAGAAACACTAAGAAAGTTTTTCTGAGAACTTAAATGCAGCAAAGCGAAATCTGAACTCCATTCCTTGTCTAAAAGACTATCAAGGAATCAATTAAACCGATAACGCAGATAAGACCAACCTCTTATCTAATTTCTCTTTGTCCGTGTATACCTAGCAGACGCCTTTTGACGAGGAAGAACAACAAAGTGTTGCCACACCTACAGATACTATAAGCACGTTGTCTTTCACAACATAGCAGTAAGGAAAACTGTAGACCCGCTAAAACCCACAAAAATCTCCTGGCCTGGATGGCATTTCTGCAAAAGTTCTGAAGGAAGATGCCGACCAACTGGCCTCTCCGCTCTCAAAGTTCTTTGAAAGTTCGATGAAAGCAAGTGCCAACTAAAATCTAGCTAACATAACCCATTCCATGAAGGGGAGAGAACTTATAATAAAAATATTATTAATAATAATAATTGAATTTAATGAAGTTTAACAGACAATATAAAATGAAATATGCAGTGGGGATCAGGCTGGCAGTGAAACAAACACATGAATATATATAATTATTAGAGGTTTTCGTAAATTTATGTTATTCAGGAGAAAAAACTGCTGCCTGTGGGATGATAGCAGTTCAGATCGTGGAATGACTAACGCGTACAGTTTGCTTGCAGTCTCTATGTCTTTTTAGGAACCGGGACTCTGCTCCGGGTAAGGGTACATCCGTCAACGGTTGCTTTTTGTCTACCGAAGAAGCCACCGGGCGCAGGTTGCAGAGACAGTGTCATCGCCCTAAATTTAAGACCTGGGACCGGGCTCAGATGACGCGCACTCTGTTGAACAGGAAAAAAGGTTTTTCCATGTCGGAAGCTATTCTGAATGCAAACAACTAGTATCACTTCGCCGGATTTTTATATTTTGGGGTAGTTTATTCCATATTGTTATGACGTTTACCAAAAGGGCCAATAATACTTAACTGTGCGAGCTAATGGAAGCAATAAAAAGACATTGCGATGACTGCTGTGCCGAGGGTGGTCAAGATGCCTCACATTGGAAAGAGGATTAAATGTACGACTATTCAAACGCATAAACAGTAAAAAGCGTCCCTTCTGTAATTGGCGAAAACATAAGAGATCAATGTTTATAAGCTCAAAGCGTTCTTCATACGTCAGATTACGGTGCTCAGACGATAAAACTCTTTTAGTAAAGAAGTGCTGGACTGATTCTATTTTCTTCCGTTCACTAGCGTGCAGAGGGCTTAATAGAAACGAGCAGTATTCCAAGCCAGGCCTAACGTAAATTTTATATAGGAAGTCTAATATTGATAGTTTTAAAATTAAGGAGGGCAAACCCAGTAGTTATACGATCTTTGGAGCTAGTTTCAGACCAGTGAGTCTCACATGTATTTGTTGCAAACTTATCGAGAAGATAACCAAAACGGAAATGATGGGGCATATCTAAGAGAACAACTTGCTAAGTTCGCATGAAAATAGATTAAGAAGTGGTGGATCCTGTCTCAATAACCTATTCACATCGAAGGAAAGCTAGATGAAATCATTCGAAATGGGCTTAGCAGTCGATGCGGTATACATTGATTTCAGCAAAGCCTTTGACAGGGTTGCACATGGACGTTTGATATTTAGGCTGCACCAAATGAGTGTGTCCGGCAAACTACTCAAATGGTTGGCGGTCTTTCTCACAGCTTGGCGCCAGCGTATTTATTTCATTCTGTATCTGACATATGCAAATGACTGCCTTGATTACCAGATATTCCAGAAAGTCGTGTTTGCTGATGATCTGAAGTTATGGTATTTGATCGAAAAGCCGGAGGATGCGCAGAGTTTACAAAATAACTTGTATCACTTGCGAACGTGGTGCGATGAGTGGCTGATTAACTCTAATTTCAACAAGTCATGTGACTATGGTGTAGTAACAGAAGTGTGTGGATGATGACTGCTCTGGAAACATCGTCGCAATCTGTCAAGGTAACAAACAAGACTACGTGTATCCTTGTCAGAGTCATCCGAATACGGTCTAGTTATATAAGGGTGTTAAGGTTTGAATATCAGCACTTCGTTGTCGTTCACCAATTGGAGCATGCAATCGAGATAAGGGGCTTGGGTGGGTCGATGACGCCCACCTTAAAACTATCGTCTCATGATGCCAAGATAGCAAATAAGATTATGCCTATCCTGTGTGCGCTCAGGATATCGTTCGTTTATTTTGTCGAAGAGCTTTTAATCTTGTGTTTGGAACATTTGTACGGCCGATGTTGCAATATTGCGTTATGGCTGAAAGGGTTGCGATATTTAAAAGAATATTTCATCAAATTTTACTTGATAGCTATAATATAATAAATAAATTGTACATTTAAGGCCCATAGGGCCCCATAAGTTCAAACTTAGTATCGTGGAATAATTAAATACAAAGTGATTAAGTGATGCACTATGTGAGCAGCCATAGGAACAGCAAAAATGAATTATATGGTAGGCATGTCCGATTCAGAACGATTTGCCATTTTTAAAACAAAAGTCAACAATCTTTGGCAGTGAATTAGAAAAGAAGCAGTAAAAAAACTCCTACGGTTTAAATCGGGGGCGGAGTTCGGCGAGCCGCCAATTTCAAAAAAAACTAGAAGAAAAAAATGCTTCTTTAAAAAATTAACGGCTAGAGTTGATGGGATTGTTACGATGCAATGAGATAGAATTTTGATGTTGCTGACAACGTATGAGGGTTCGGAACGCTCCTTGTCGGCTGAGAGATAATATAACGGTCAGCGCTACTGTTAATAACCACCATGGAGGTGAGAGGGGGAGGAACTCATCTTAGACAGCACAGTCGAAACGAAGAGGGGAAAGTAGAGGTCACATAATCATAACTGAGATTTGACCTTGCTGACTGCATAGTCCACCAACAAAGAGGCGAAAACATCAGAACCCTCCACGATCATCAACAGATCCCGGAGACCATTGTCAGGGTTGCAAAATAGGAGGAAAGTATCAAGGTTGTCAAGAGTTGGCGATGGTAGTTAAAAATGAGGGGTCGAAAAAGTGAATGCGAAGATTGACTCTGTAGAGGATGATGGAAGCATTTTTAGAAACCAAGAGAACTGCCTCAAATACCAGGTGGACCCTTTTCAAAATCCAAAAAGTGCAAGTTTGGGATGGAAACAGACAAAAAGGGAAGCCATACATTTCTCTATGTGATTAAGAATAATCCGTACATTTTTCATAAAATTTTGCTCTGGATGTGGACTGAATTGTATATTCAATGAGGGGCATTATTAAACGTACGGATACGATGCTAGTCCAATGGACATTTGACGGTTTAAAAAAATATGCTAATTATAAATTTTTAAAAAATGAAAGAGAGCTTTCCTTAAAGAAGAAGTGATAAGCCGTCACGCAAGACCATGAAGGAGCATTTTTGTTTATGCTTCCTATAAATCATGCTTGACTTTATAAGAGCAGTGAAAATCATAAGGAAGCATTATACTACTTAATTAGTCTGTGGTTTTATCAATTTATGTTTTTGCGGGCGATATTGCCTGTATTTTGCTTGGCCCTTCAATCCCGACTTGCATCGTTGCAGGCGATCAGATACCTAATGACAGCCAGCAATCAAGAAAGACTGATAGATGAAACCCAGGGCGCCTGGAAGACTATAAATTGGTTTATTTGCTTCAAATTTGAGCGGAGATGGCAGGGAATATGCATGAAGGTCTAGTCATGGAGGTTATTTAAATTCACGGGAGAGTTAACATCATGACCCCGGTCATAGGACAATATTGAAGAGTGGGCGTTCAAGACTCCATCACTAATGTCATAAAGGATAGAGGCGATGTCTGGTTGAGCATTGTAAAATACAGGGAGCTATGTGAGAAGGAGACAGCTTAGCAAAATATTGATAAAACTAGCAGCTGTGTTTCGGGTTTATACTGGCCTTTGTAGTATGGCGCTGCACTTTGAATCCGCGCATTACCTCTTCGTGTACGATTGTAGGCTCGTTTTCACTACATGCCTCCAAAGCGTCAATTCGAGCAACCTTGTAAACCCGTCGGTGAACATGTGACAACGAAAATATGCTGATTCGATAATTGCAATGAGTTATTATTAATGTGATACCAAATAAACTAGGATTCAGCTTTAACTTTAGCTGCTGAAAGACACAAGGCCAGCATTTATTGACATCTCTTTCTAGCCTCCGAATAATTTTAAGCTGCGAAACTTGTTATTTTCGAGTATATTTTTGAACCGAGTATCAAATGTATAATGCTCGCCGGAATGGGACGATTAAAAATGTTCGCTCAACTACTTGAGTCTGCTCAGCCTGTTTTAGAGTAACGGGCGAATAATGAGTTCATCAGCATCAGTACCCATTCTCACGAACAGCTCGTATGGGTGATTTGCATATACAGCTTATCTCGAACTATTCGTCTATCATTTTGTATTGTACGAAACGGCTGAGAGGAAACAATACTGGTTACGTAACTGTATACACCAAATGCAGGCCATTGTGGCAATTTAAAGAAAATCACCGTCCATTTCTATCGTTCTTGGCGTGTTATTATGCGATAAGCTATTGCGAATTTTGCCAAAAGGAACGTTACAGGATAATGAAAGTTTCTTCTTCTTCTGTTTTAACTGTTGCACAGCTGTAGGCTAATACCGACAGTCCACAGGCATTTTATCTAAAACCCCTTCTGGCAAAGATTCTTCAAGCCGGATTACGGAGTTTCTATGCTAGCCATTCTCTGAGGTCATTAGTCTATACCTGAATTACCTCCCTGTCTTCAATCCTTCGAATTGGCAAGAAAGAACAACCGGTGATTCGGTATGGCCTCTCTGCAATGTCGCATATTGTTGACTTGCCAGTATCAGAACTGCCAGCTCATGTGACTACTGGCGTGTGGGTTTGCGAGGACCTATTCAAAATACAGTATTCAAGTTTTGACGATTAGATGCAATATTCGCACAGGCAAATATATACTACTTAGGACAGTCTGTGTCCTGCGTCATGCAGTGTGGATTTAACGTCTGGAACGTAGATTAATGTAGAAAACGGAAATCGAAATCGAAATTGAGCAACATTACTTGCAATACTAACCTGGTTAAAACTGTATAATGTGCTCAGTAAGGCAACAATTGATGGGCTTCGGGTGCGTGAGATAAAAATGGTGCCAGAGTGGCTCATAGCACTTATACAGCAAGCAGCGCTATGTCCGCGCGAGCACCGTACTGCCTTTATGCATGCGCTTGGGTAAAACCTTAGACGCATGATTTCACGCAGAATCAAACACTGTGCCCAATTTTCTCCCTTGTCAGTTGGTAGACCTGCCCGGAAAGTAGACTGCAGCACGAGGAGATGGAAGAGTGTGAGGCCGAGAGTGGGGACTCTGTACCCGCGAACAATCACTGCATTCCTTACAATAAATAATTATCAGGCACTCGATTCTACCTGGAAGCGGTGTAAGTCGGGGCTTGGAAGGCTGCCGATTGAAGTGATTACGTGACCCTTCTCAGGACTAAGAGTCAAACTGCAATGGCTCCTCTTTAAGGGTATTTAATGAAACCTAGATTCATACGAGAACTAGGTTGCGCTCACGAAAGTCTGTCCTACGTCATTGGGGCTAGGTTGTGTGTGTGTGTGTGTGCGTGTGTATGCAATGGCTCCTTCTTAATGGGGCCTTTATGGCACTCCCACTCCGTGGGATTCGAGCCAGGTGTGGTGATACGTCCAGGAGCGACTCCGGCCACGCCAGCAACCTGCGTCCTCTCCCATCTCCGGTCTTCTTGACTCTGCCATGACACCGGGTTCAGGTGGGGTAGGAGCACTGAAGCATTCGCAGTGACCAGCGGAGTGAAGCAAGACTGCGTCCTTGCGCCTACCCCCTTCAGACTCATGTTTTCTGCCATGTTAATGGATGCCTACCGTGACGAACGCCCCGGGATCCGCATCGCCTACCGGATGGACGGCCGACTCCTAAACCAACGACGCATACACTTCCGCTTGCGTGTCTCCACAGCCACCATCCACGAACTTTTATTCGCTGAGGACTGCGCACTCAATACAACGTCAGAAGATGAAATGCAAAGGAGAATGGGCCTCTTCGCAGCTGCCTGTGACAACTTCAGACTTCGCATCAACACTGAGAAGACGGTTGTGATGCATCAAACGTCACCTAACACTCTCTACACCGCAGCTTACATCAATTTCAATGGCGCCTAACTTAAATTTGTGGATACCTTCACGTACCTAGGCAGCAATCTCTCACGCAGCACCAAAGTCAACGATGAGATCGCCCATCGGATCGCTAGAGCCAGCCAAGCCTTTGGACGCATGCAAAATGTGGTCTGGAATCGACATGGTCTCCACCTCAGCACCAAACTCAAGATGTACAAAGTGGTCATATTTCCGACGCTGCTGTATGGAGCGGAGACGTAGACGATCTACCAAAAGCAGGCGCGGAAGCCCAACCACTTCCACTTCAGCTGTCTCCGCAGAATACTAAAGCTGAGTTGGCAAGACAGGATACCGGACACGGAAATCCTGGAGCGAACCGGAATCCTCAGCATTCACGCCATGCTGAGGCAAGTTCAACTGCGATGGAGCGACCACCTGGTAAGAATGGACGACGAGTGACTACCCAGTTGACTTTTCTTCGGAGATGTCGCTACGGGTGCTCGCCGACAGGGAGTTCAAAAACGACGCTACAAGGACACTTTAAAGAAATCGCTGAAGCAACTGCAAATCAACCCGGCGACCTGGGATGACCTCGCCCAGGATAGACCGGCATGGAGAAGATCCGCGAAGACTGATTCAGCAATCCACGAGGCCAACCGGATCGCCACCGCCAAGGCCAAAATAGCGGCACGAAAGTCACCAGCGCCCCGGAACAACACCTTCGATGCCCAAGGCCCTGCCAACATGCCCGAGCGGTCACCGCATCTTCCGCGCGTGAATCGGCCTGGTTGGACATCATCGGACGCAATGCACCAACAATCCGACAATTCCAACTTCTACATCAAATTCTGCCAACCCCCCTTCAGACTCCCCCATCCTCACTCTTGGCATCAATTCTATTATTCCCACCATCATAGAGATTACATCCCTCTACTCATCACCTGTTACCCCACTACTGCAACCACCGCCGCCTTCACCTTCACTACCACGACCACTGCCATCAGCGATGGGGACCCTCTCCTAAACTGTCCTCAATGCGACCGCACATTCACTTCACGCATCGGCCTAGTCGGTCACTTGCGAATCCATCGTACAGAGACTGGTGTACCAGTGCCTGGAGCACCAACACACAGCAGAGATCGTCGTCTCCACTGTCCTCACGGTCCTCGTGCATTCACTCATCGCATGGGCCTATTCGGTCACATGCGCATCCATGACAGCGGAATTCACCGCAATGCCGACAACACCGATACATAATGCATTCCCTCCGTTCCTGCCATTCTTACCGCCACTGCCACCCCCACTACCATGAATGATATCGCCCCAGCCTCGACTGATTTCCTCCTGCCCACAATGCGCCCGCAACTTCAAATCACACATCGGCCTGGTCGGTCACCTGCTAAGCCATCGGATGAATGCTGGTGAACCAGTGTCTGGGGCTCTGACATACAATCGCCGCGCCCGCCTCCACTGCCCTTACTGCTCCTGCACATTTACACACCGCATGGGCTTATCACGACACATGCGCCTCCACGACAACCTGTAGTAAACCACCGGAGGCTAAGCCACACCAGCGCACACCATCTACACTAATACATAGACAAGACCTTCACAATCATCATAATGTACCTGATAAAATCACGGTTTCCTAGAAACCGTGGCTTTGAAGGTTGCCAATCTGACGTTTACACCAGACCACGAAGTCAGCCCAGTGTATGTGCTGTGTGTGTCGAGTGGCTGACCAGTGGACTGGGAGTCAGTCGGCGATGGCTCCTCCATATCCCCTGAGTAAGTAAATCCTGGTGTGTGCATAATGGGGACCAGGTCGTGCTGCGGCGCGTAAAGACGGGTACACCAACCTGTCAGCCAATGCGCCCACTCCCACCTCAGACAACTGACCTGCTCGGACAGTGGTTTGACTTGGGGGTGGGGGAGAGAGTGATGTCGAGAGCTCAGCGTATTTTCCTCACTATAAACCATCTGACGCGCTTGAAACTATCACGGTGCGCTAAAAGCCGTGGCTTGGAAGGTTGCAAACTGACGGGATAACTCGAACCGCGTGGTCAGCCCGATGTGTGTTTTGTGTGGAGTGGCTGACTGGTGGACTGAGAGTCGGGATGCAATGGCTGCTTCTTAATGTGGCCTTTATGGCACTCCCACTCCGTGGAATCCGTGTCAGGTGTGGTGGTACACCCAGGGGCGGCTCCGGCCGCACCAGCTACCTGCGCCCTCTCCCATCTCATGTTTTCTTGACTCTGTCTTGACACCGGGTTCCGGTGGGGGAGGAGAAGCGAGTGCGGTAGCTGCAGCGCAAGGCTACTATCACTTAAAACTAATTCACGCGCAAGTCTCCGTCCCTGCACCACCTGGTGCGGAGCACAGTGTGGACCTCGTTGAAATCGATGGTTTAAATGTCAGTGTTCCCCCTAAATGGGCAACGTGGTAGATGCGTTGGACCAATATGAGGGCAAAATCAGGGCACGGCAGGCATTATTCTACTTGCCAGCTATGGGGGTGTGGTGGCATAGGGTTCACCTCGTCGGATACCGACGGTTCAGCGGACCTGCTGAACCGGGCCACCGTGAACCCGAAACTGTTTTACGGTTACCTCGGGAGAATACACGGAGCAAGGATCCAATACCCCTACTGAGGACCACCGAGGGTATAGACCTTACTGAAGACGGTGTGAAAGCTAATCATCTTTCGGAATTTTTCCAGGACATGTTGCTTAAGATTGGCTTTTGGGCTGTTTTACAAGGCTGAAGACTTTTTCAGTTCAATCGACGTATTAGGTTCCAGAAAATTGTTCAGGTGTTCATGAAAGCGGGAGTCGTAGCTGTTGATTCAGGTAGTCCCTGTATTATGAAACCTTTTTTTCTGTCCGTGGCATTTTTCGTACCTACGACGCTGTCTTCCACTATCTGGTGGGAAGGTTTCACGTTGCGCACTGGTGATAATGGAGCGGATGCTGATTGGCTATGTGTTGGGTTTCATCCGGTTTTTTTGGTTTTAGAGAATTCCACGGGTTCGACGATTTTGAATCGCAAGTGGTAGTTTCGGTTGGGGAATTAATTCCACTGCTTGTGCTTGGTGTGAGAATCTCAGTATTTCCTGTGGAGGATAAGGCAATGGTCAAAGCCCCGTGTTCGACCTTTTTGAGGAATCTCTTGAAGTCGGTTGTACATTGGCTTTTTCCTTCTTGATGTCAGTTTTGCGTTTTGGACGGCTTTTTTTAGGGTGGACTGTTTTTGTCCTGCGCCATTGGTAATTGTTGTTCGGTAGCCGTAGCAGCTGTCGAAGTTGTTGTTGGGATACCCTTTGATCGAGTATTAATGGTTTTGCTCCTGGGAAGTCGCTCAGTGGACTCCTGAGCGGCATTTACTGCTTTAGAGGTGCCTTTTAGCGCAGATGTTATTTGCCTTATCTCATCCTCTAGCTGGTTTAGCTTCATGGACAGTTTCTGACAGCCTCCACAAATGGCAGTGTCGTCAATAGCGTGCATATTAATTTGAGAGAGCGCTCGTCGCCGTGATGAGGTGGTCGAGTGGTTAGCGAGTGTCGCCATCGCGTTGGTGGTCGCGCATTCAATCCCGGCTTGCGGCAGGAATTTTTGAATTTTCGTGTGGTGACTTAATAATTAACGGGTGGCTAGGTGCAGGTTTACACTACCAGCGGTTTTACACAAACAGTACATAAATTATCTACTCCGCCTTTTTGCAAATTAATTAAATCCCTCGATCGTTCTTACCTACATCTGCTAGTGGATGTTTTTGAAAGTATTGGTTATAACGAGTTACTCGATATAAATTTCGCAATCAGTTAGACAGAATATGGATAATGAACGACTCAACCTGTTTTGTAGATACTCCTCAGAAAGCCTGACGAGCAGTTAGAGCCTGGATAGGACTGGTAGGTTGTGTAGGCCAAGCCAAGATTTCCGGCAGGTTGCTCTATTTGGAGAACTGTCCTAGTCGAACAAAAGTCCTCAGAAACCCCGGAGAGCCATTAGAGAACGGATTGGACTAGTAGGTTGTGTAGGCCAAGATTTCCGACAGTGCTCGATTTGGAGAACGCACCTGGTCAAACTGTGAGTGTATCAAAGGCAACTGCAGGGAAGATTTAATTAATTGATTCAATAAGTTGAACCAATTAATGTCTGTGGACTGTTTGTTTCAGTGCAAAGACTCGATTAAAATCGGTCTTCTTGCTGCTAGACGTAAAGCGTAGAAGTTGCCGCTAACCGATTGGGGCAGCTGGAAAAACACAACTTAGCATGGTATGGGTTGTAAGTCATGAAGCGTTGACCTAATGCATTGCACGCCAAGTTGTATATCTTACTCAAGGAAAGTTGCCAGATTCCTTAGTATTAGCATCTCTACTGGTTTAGATCACAGAACACACGCTGAGGATTCGAACACTTAAAAGGCGTGCACTTATCTATATAGTTGCCATTCAGTCCTCTCTCTCGTAACAAACGTCCGGAAAGTTCAATCTTTATATTCACATAGAGAAATGTTGTTTTTCCGGCAGGTTGCTCTAATTGGAGAACTGTCCTAGTCGAACAAAAGTCCTCAGAAACCCCGGAGAGCCATTAGAGAACGGATTGGACTAGTAGGTTGTGTAGGCCAAGATTTCCGACAGAGCTCGATTTGGAGAACGCACCTGGTCAAACTGTGAGTGTATCAAAGGCAACTGCAGGAAAGATTTAATTAATTGATTCAATAAGTTGAACCAATTAATGTCTGTGGACTGTTGGTTTCAGTGCAAAGACTCGATTAAAATCGGTCTTCTTGCTACTAGACGTAAAGCGTAGAAGTTGCCGCTAACCGATTTGGGCAGCTGAAAAAACACAACTTCGCATAGTATGGGTTGTAAGTCATGAAGCGTTGACCTAATGCATTGCACGCCAAGTGGAAAGTTGCCAAATTACTAGTATTCATATATATACTGGTTTAGATCACAGAACGCACACTGAGGATTTGAATGCTTAAATGGCGTGCACTAATCTATCTATCTCGTAACAGATATCCTGATAAAGAAAGATATCTCGGCTCATGCACTGGGAAAATGGTTTATCGAGTGGTCAAAATGTGAAATACTCCACAGCATCGAAGAGATTTTAAATCAAACGAGCAAAGGCAAGTTCTTTGTTCACCCACGCCCTAATCACGTAAGTTAGGAGGATTTGTTCGACAGCCTTGATTTTGTACACTCAAGTGGATCAAGTTCCCTTCTCCACCTGCCATAACTTGTCCAATGCACTAATTTTGTTACAGGACCCTGCTCCTAAGCAATCAATTTATAGTCCACCAGATGCTTACCAGGTCGTGCTAAAAGCTTTACTTTCGTTGTCGTGAACTTTAAGCTCCACCAAGCCCACTGAAGTTTAATTAACTGTAATATTGCACTTATTCAGAGTTGCCTGGAGAATTCCATACGGATTGTTTAGCAAATTTTGATTAAGAGTGTGATCTCGCATCTATTATGCCCATGCTTCAAGCCTCGATGGTCGCCCATGCAATAACGCCTCGACCTAATCACAATTGAGAAATGGAGAGCGCGAATTTTATTTCCATATGCTAACAGTGAATTTTAAGGTGAATAAAGAACAAACGAGTGTCCCAGGTTGGACTGAAATCGAACCAATCAGAAGTGTCCTTGTGAGGTTAGCTTGCCAATTGACCTGCTGATTCGTCTGTGCGGTTGGGTTGACCTCAAGTTCTGTTGGGATCACGTGTGCCCTCAGCAGGCACAAGGCCCGATCGGGCGGCTGGCGAGCGAGTCGGTTAAGACGGCTCCTCCTAGCACTATCTCAGGTAGTTTGAGCGTTGGTTCTATAGAAGCCTGGCTTTTACTGTAGTGGATTCGAACACCAATCACGGCGCTGAGTTTTCCTAACTTTAGGTCAGGTAATTCAGGCAAACGTACCAAAACAAGCGCCCACTATCGACGCCATATGGTCCTATCGTTGGAAGTGAATGGGTCGGTTTCCTATCCACCATCGTCAAATGTTGTGAAGACGATAAGTCGTCCTTCAGAAGGACACTGACTTGACAGATGTCGGGTCGTTTATCGGTCCTTGTTTATCAACACGATAGAGGGCCAACCTGCCTTCAGAACATTGCGTGCAGTGGTCCTCCGGAGACTAGTTGTGGCTGGGAGATACTGGATTACACTGCGACTGCCATAACAGAAGAAACTGCGAACGGAAGCGGATATAAAGACCCAGGTTCTTGTTGCCAAGGTGCTAAACGTGCGATCACTGGGACAGCAGGTATATTGGACTGAGCTGTCGGTATCGTACAGGAACCCACCATCAGTGACCGTAGCTGCAGCGGCAGCAGGGCGCGTGATGGGAAGTTACTTCGGAATGACCTACATCAGCAACTGTGGAGCGTAAAGGACAATCCAAGATGAAGAGTTTGATACTGCTGGGATTAAATAAATAAGGCGCATTGAGCAGGCGAAGTTATCCTCTATCTTCGGTCGTAGGAAGGACATTCACTGATCAGGTTCCAGGACGTCTTGAGGCTCAATCTAGCGCCCGCGCAGTTGATCTCACGACGATCAACCAACCAACAAATGACAACCAATTTCATTGCACCCGATCAAAACGACCAAGACAAGGATCCCGTGGCTTCATGGTTAGAGTGCTGAAATTCTGAGCAACAGGTCGCGGGTTCGATTCTTGGATGTTGCAACACCTGGGGATGGGCATGGCTGGAATAGGATAACAACGGTTACGTCTACATAGCGCATCCAGAGTTCCGGTTTGTAGGGCTTGAAGACCCAAGTTTCCAGTTTTTGCTAGACTGCCTCCACCAGGTAGCCGATGATCAGTGATCACTTCGGGGCCCCCGGATTTGCCCATAAATGTGGACGTTAAACGTGAAGGACGCGCGTAGACAGTAGTCCAGTATCTCCATCGTGCGATTCCCTTTAAACGGTTTTCCCCCTTCATTGAAACATTTGCATAGAAGGTCATTGACGACTCTCATGGCCGCGTATTTTGGATGGATGTAAATAAGGAGATGACGTCTAAGGATACCATTATCTCGTACTCGACCCCCGATTAATTGGCTATTGAGCTTTTTAAGTTCAACGTTCTGTTATTGGGTCACGGGGTCCACTGACCTGTTCATTTTGATCGGAAAATTCGCTGTCCGGTTGTAGCACCCACCGATAAAGTGTCAACACCTGCCTTCATTTTAACAAAACATGTGTAAACATGTGCATTCTCTTGATTGTTATAGCAATAAGAAACATTCAGACCATAAAAAAGTAGGACATCATAACAGACACTGCGACCTTTTCCGACCGCGCATTCTTTGTTGGGGTAGTGCAACCCACCTGGTGACTAGAAACTCCCCGGAGTGAACATAATATGAACCTCGCTTTTGCTAACTATCTATCCTACAATAATTCCACAATTGCCGACGCTAAGAGACTACAAAAGCTACCTGTGATATGAAGTATTATAAATCATCTGATATGACCTCTATGGCTTCTTGGAACAGTGGAAAACGCGATTCGTATGGATGGTTGGCTTTAGGAGAAAACTAACCTAGTTATCTAACGAATTTGCTTAACTCATAACAAAAGGTTATTTGCAAAGTCGGGTTAGGAGGACCCACGCATCCTGCAAGACACAAGTAGCTTTCTTTCGTAAACAGAAGCCTGTCGGCCGTTTTTACTCCCCCGCAGTTTGAGACCATGTCTAAACGCCCACGCCAAACAACTACTCGTAATTTTGACAGTTCAGCGTAGGCAGATTTATGCTACTTATCGAACAAAACAGGTTGGTATTGCGGAAGCTGCTCCTTGAGAACGACACACAAAGAAGCGCGGCCAAGAAAGTCACACGCCGCCCACCGGACGTCAACAAGAGAGTGGGCGTGCACCAGCGGAACTGGTCATGCGTTTTTCTATATAAGAGGCAGCTCAGCGTCCATCTGCACATACCGATCTCTACTACCACTACAGTGTCCATAAAAGGGCTTCCAAGGTGAGTGCGTTTGCTACTTGGAATACTATCCTCATGCATTTGAACTATGCCGTTGAAGACTTTGTAACGCTGTCTCCATGTCAGTCACTGTATGTGGAGTCAGTGCTTCTTGCAGTAGTTCTGAAAATAATCACATTATCTCATGCAATGCATAAAGTATCCTCGTTGTACAGGATACCTTGTAGGGATTAGATATTAGTATTAAAGTAATCATGCTAAAACTACTTGTCTAATCATTGGCTACCCCTGACCTTTTGCAATGGATTTGAGTACGTTGCATATTTCCTAAAAACAGGTACAATTATAGTTGAATGGACATTGCTCAGGCTTAAAAATCTCCCGATTACAAACCTATTACAAACCCGATAAAAAATATTTGCGTTGATGCTTTGAATAAACCTCGTCTCCCTCGAAATGAGTACACAAAAGTATAGATTATTCGGCTTTTCTATCCAATTTATTTCAATATACATAGGCATCTGAAATCAATTAGAAAAAGCATATTACCTCAGTGTTCATTTTACAGCGCCAATTTTTGAAGGCTCTGATAAAGCTGATATCTTGACATGTCTTAATTATCTTGGATTTAGACTGCATGATGATAAATGTTATAAACTAACTTAAGTCGTCCATTCTCATCGAAAATGCACTTTTGCGTTCTGGCAAGGTTCCACGAAATTGGACAGTAGACGTAGATGAAAAGACAAACGAGAGAAGCATGATACAGAAGACATTAACGACAAAACATATTCAATAATAGAAAGCAGATATAAAAATAAAAATTCTTTCTACCCAATTAGGAAAATGAAAGCCTTCAATGACAAGGAAGAGACGCCAAATAAAAATGTACAACCGGAAAATCGGTTGGGAAATATAATAAGATGGACAAGACAACAAATGAAACGCAATCTAAATACAATGGTCATACAGGAGACTGGAATAAATAAAATAAAGGAAGAATTGGAATGTCTAAGACAAGGATCAAAAGAAAAGCACATGGATTCAAGACACGCATACTTCAAAACGAGCAAAGGTGAAATAAAAGGTTCGGCGATACGCAGACAACAATGGAACGCCGAAAAGAATGTTGCAGATGCAGTGGACATGAGCAATGTGGAGGGAGAGAAAGGAATGTGCGGGCGAAGGAGATCCAGTCTCATGGTGGCTATTGCTGTTCTTGGTGACCGGAGCGAGGAGGACCTGGTAGCAACTGAAAAACAACCAAACTCCAAAGATAAAAGGCACTCTAACAGTGAGAAGTCTAAAGCTGACGTGGAGGGTGAGGAATGCAGGTGTGAGCAAAGGAGATCCAGTGTCATGGTGCCAATCGAAGTTCTCGGTGACCGGAGCGATGAGGACCTGGTAGCAACTGAACAACAACCAGGATTCAAAGGTAAACGGCACGTTAACAGTGAGAAGACTAAAGCTGACGTGGAGGGTGAGGAATGCAGGTTTGAGCAAAGGAGATCCAGTGTCATGGTGCCAATCGAAGTTCTCGGTGACCGGAGCGATGAGGACCTGGTAGCAACTGAAGAACAACCAGGATTCAAAGCTAAACAGCAAGTCAGCAGTGAGAAGACTAAAGCTGACGTGGAGGGTGAGGAATGCAGGTTTGAGCGACGGAGATCCAGTGTCATGGTGCCAATCGAAGTTCTCGGTGACCGGAGCGATGAGGACCTGGTAGCAACTGAAGAACAACCAGGATTCAAAGCTAAACAGCAAGTCAGCAGTGAGAAGGATAGGGCTAACGTGGAGGGTGAGGAATGCAGGTGTGAGCAAAGGAGATCCAGTGTCATGGTGCCAATCGAAGTTCTCGGTGACCGGAGCGATGAGGACCTGGTAGCAACTGAAGAACAACCAGGATTCAAAGCTAAACAGCAAGTCAGCAGTGAGAAGGATAGGGCTAACGTGGAGGGTGAGGAATGCAGGTGTGAGCAAAGGAGATCCAGTGTCATGGTGCCAATCGAAGTTCTCGGTGACCGGAGCGATGAGGACCTGGTAGCAACTGAAGAACAACCAGGATTCAAAGCTAAACAGCAAGTCAGCAGTGAGAAGGATAGGGCTAAC
Organism: Schistocephalus solidus; assembly: GCA_017591395.1. Classification (NCBI taxonomy): domain Eukaryota; kingdom Metazoa; phylum Platyhelminthes; class Cestoda; order Diphyllobothriidea; family Diphyllobothriidae; genus Schistocephalus; species Schistocephalus solidus. The sequence goes on along the minus strand of WEDG01003974.1, from coordinate 6,700 downwards.
GTGGAGGGTGAGGAATGCAGGTGTGAGCGAAGGAGATCCAGTGTCATGGTGCCAATCGAAGTTCTCGGTGACCGGAGCGATGAGGACCCGATAGCAACTGAAAGAACAACCAGGATTCAAAGCTAAACAGCAAGTCAGCAGTGAGAAGGATAGGGCTAACGTGGAGGGTGAGGAATGCAGGTGTGAGCGAAGGAGATCCAGTGTCATGGTGCCAATCGAAGTTCTCGGTGACCGGAGCGATGAGGACCTGATAGCAACTGAAGAACAACCAGGATTCAAAGCTAAACAGCAAGTCAGCAGTGAGAAGGATAGGGCTAACGTGGAGGGTGAGGAATGCAGGTGTGAGCGAAGGAGATCCAGTGTCATGGTGCCAATCGAAGTTCTCGGTGACCGGAGCGATGAGGACCTGGTAGCAACTAAAGAACAACCAGGATTCAAAGCTAAACAGCAAGTCAGCAGTGAGAAGGATAGGGCTAACGTGGAGGGTGAGGAATGCAGGTGTGAGCGAAGGAGATCCAGTGTCATGGTGCCAATCGAAGTTCTCGGTGACCGGAGCGATGAGGACCCGATAGCAACTGAAGAACAACCAGGATTCAAAGCTAAACAGCAAGTCAGCAGTGAGAAGACTAAAGCTGACGTGGAGGGTGAGGAATGCAGGTTTGCGCAAACGAGATCCAGTGTCATGGTGCCAATCGCAGTTCTCGGTGACCGGAGCGATGAGGACCTGGTAGCAACTGAAGAACAACCAGAATTCAAAGCTAAACAGCAAGTCAGCAATGAGAAGGATAGGGCTAACGTGGAGGGTGAGGAATGCAGGTGTGAGCGAAGGAGATCCAGTGTCATGGTGCCAATCGAAGTTCTCGGTGACCGGAGCGATGAGGACCTGGTAGCAACTGAAGAACAACCAGGATTCAAAGCTAAACGGCACATTAACAGTGAGAAGTCTAAAGCTGACGTGGAGGGTGAGGAATGCAGGTGTGAGCAAAGGAGATCCAGTGTCATGGTGCCAATCGAAGTTCTCGGTGACCGGAGCGATGAGGACCCAATAGCAACTGAAGACCAACCAGAATTCAAAGCTAAACAGCAAGTCAGCAGTGAGAAGGATAGGGCTAACGTGGAGGGTGAGGAATGCAGGTGTGAGCGAAGGAGATCCAGTGTCATGGTGCCAATCGAAGTTTTCGGTGACCGGAGCGATGAGGACCTGGTAGCAACTGAAGAACAACCAGAATTCAAAGCTAAACGGCACATTAACAGTGAGAAGTCTAAAGCTGACGTGGAGGGTGAGGAATGCAGGTTTGCGCAAAGGAGATCCAGTGTCATGGTGCCAATCGAAGTTCTCGGTGACCGGAGCGATGAGGACCCAATAGCAACTGAAGAACAACCAAACTCCAAAGATAAAAGGCACTTTAACAGTGAGAAGTCTAAAGCTGACGTGGAGGGTGAGGAATGCAGGTGTGAGCAAAGGAGATCCAGTGTCATGGTGCCAATCGAAGTTCTCGGTGACCGGAGTGAGGAGGACCTGGTAGCAACTGAAGTACAACTAGGATTGAAAGATAAACAGCAAGTCAGCAGTGAGAAGGATAGGGCTAACGTGGAGGGCGAGGAATGCTGGTTTGAGCGAAGCAGGTCCAGTGTCATAGTGCCAATTGCAGTTCACGGTGACTGGAGCGATGAGGACCCAATAGCAACTGAAGAACAACCAGGATTCAAAGCTAAACGGCACGTTAACAGTGAGAAGGATATAGCGGATGTGGAGGGTGGGGACTGCAGGTGTGAGCGGAGGAGATCCAGTATCATGGTGCCAGTTGCAGGTCTCGGTGACCGGAGTGGGGCTGAATTTGGTGTTTGTGCGCATACGCAACCTGCATTTTATGTTGGAATGCATTTTGACTATGGGAACCCGGAAGCAAATGAGAACGGTAAACGAAAGTTTGGTCAACGGTGGAAGCGTTTTCTTCGCACCGTTCCAATTGAGGGTGTACGCACCCAACTAGGAAAAATCTGTGATGAGCTCGTATCCGTGCAGCAGTTGGCGACCAAATCGCAAGTTACTGATGCATACTTAATGACCAACAGTTTGAGCAACGGAGGTAAAAATGCGCTTGTGGGTTGTCAGTTGAAAGAATCAGTAACAAGGTCAAAGAAGGAATTTATCAGTAAAATGTGGATGCCAAGAAGATTAAAATTTCTGTCCCCCAAACGATATAGCAGGAGGTGATCGGAGATCGGTGACGATGACGGCAATAATGCAAAGTGAGACAGACTAGCGGCAAACCATCACTGCATTGTGTCACATCAGTCCACATTTAATGAACCAGAAATATTACATGACAGAAGTAATAGGGCTTGAAATGATTCGTCACCACAGTCCTTATTATCCTCTTTTCCTTTAGATTTACGCATTACTTGAAGACTGACTCACACATTTATTCAAATCATTGTATACAATTTTCCTCGTTACAGAGTTTTGACTTACAGTTTCTTTTGTACTTAATTATTGAACAGATTTTTACTTTGTATGGCAAAATTTGCAACCCAATATTTTTTATTCTTTAAAGTTTTTTGTTTCTCTGTTTGTCTCTTGCATCCGAACGGGTGAGAGTTCATAGAAAGGATTTCCTGCACGCATATAATCCTTCCCATACAGATTTGTAACGTGAAATTTCCTTCGTACTTATTAATATAGATGGCGTTATTAAGCAAACTGCTAAATTTTATCAAAAAACTGCAATTCTATTTTTTTAATTCTTTGCATTTTTGTTTTCACTCGGCCTTCCGCCTTCGAGCGGATGAGATATGGCAAGAAATATCAACCAGAGGGTATTTTTGCTTCTCAAGTTTTCCAAAGAGCTGGAAACTATTTCGAAGCCCTAATTTCGATTTCTGTTGTAAATCCAAAAACTTATAGAATAAATCAAGATTATATCTCTGGCCTGGTCTTTTAACGGCTCTGTGGGACTAAAGTGAACTGCAAAATTTTAGGTTTATGGTGCATGCCATCGTCCTGGTTACGCCTAATTGCAATGTATTAAATAACGGTAAATTTTGACATAAAACAGTCCTCTCGAAAAACGGTCATACATCTGAGTAAATGAGTAGGTCGATCAAATATTTTGATATTGACAGAAGTCTATTAAAATGTTAACACAGTTACGGTTTTAAAGCATGAAAGAAGAGGGCACTGACTGGAGTAATTCCTTCCTTTTCGGCGAGGTTTACTATGCACTACGATAGTTTGGTTGCATTTATGAATGAATGTTCCTGGAAGATAATGGTTGGAAATGTATGCATGCCAAAATAATCCTTCCTAGAGAAAAATCCTTGCAAAGTTATTAACCAGGACTCGGAGAATTGGCGGATGCCCCTTAAGACCTCATAGTTTTAAACCTAAAAGAATTAAACGATATTTTCGATTTTTAGGACTGCATTGGGCATATGTATATACAACCTAGTCTAAGCGAAATTTTAGTCGGAAAGAGATGAAAAAATAGGCTGACAGTCTTCTGTCGGGGTTTGAAATCACTTTTCAGTATTTCTGGTGATGGAGTTAAGTGAATCGTAAAGGTAATCGCAAAGTTAAAGATAAGTAGCTGGAATGTAAAATTTCAGGTTGTGAAAGGTGAGTGGATATTTGTTGATGAACGCTCACCGCTCTCTAACGGGACGCTCCTGTCCCGTTCTGTCTTGGGACTCACTCTCAAGCTCCACCGGCAGCCGCAAGGTGGCTTGTAGCAGTAAAGGGAGTTGAAGACTACTGAACAAGAGGAGAGGCACTAGGATGGCAATTTCTGTCTTATTAACCATCATGAGCCAGTTATAACCAAGTGCGGATTGTGCATCTCCCAAGGTTGGAGCTCGTGACCTGTTAATTAGAAGTCCAACGCTCTAGCAATTTAGCCACGTGCTCGTTGCCTGGCTGGTTAAGAGCGAGAATATTGACATTCATTGATTGGATATGTATCCTAAGGAATCCAGCTGGCATGCAGCAACTACCACAATGTCAAGAAATGTCAAGTTATATCCTTAAATTTGATGCGAAAAAGAAATATGCTAAGGGCGAGGACTTTCTAGTACCTTAATGATTGAATAAAGCCTGAACTTGTGTTTTTCCATCTTAACTTATCTGAACTCGCGTATTACTGGATCTTATCACATAAACAATGAACTGTGTGAGGACAACTGCACACAAACAGGACGTCCTCATAGCTGCAGAGTTTGAAGGTCTTTCTTTGATAAAAACTGATATCGAAAAAGACCCAGCAACCAGTTATAATAAATTTGAGGATGGAATGATAAGCGGAGGAGATCAACTGTGTATTTTTCTTTAAACCTGTATAGAAACATAAAAAAGAAGACTTAGACTATTGAAAGCAACTGTAGCAGCGCTCACCAAGCGCTGCCATTAATAGATGACGGAAGCGCCCCTACGAGGTGTTGAACTGGTTCATTTTGGTAATTCGGTGATTGTCAGAAAATGGGGACAGAGGCATGTCTGCCAGAATTTGGCTTGCGCTCACGAGAATCATTAGAGCTAGGTGAATTAGACATGGTAGAAAATGAAAACTACCAGGTCTACCGCCTCTAGGACGGAATTGAGAAAAAGTGGGAAAAAACAAAGACATCTTGAAAAATGATGCAGCAGGCAAGGTACTTTACATTTTGTGATTCCGTAAAGAAACATTTTGTTCAAAGATGTGGACGCATGAGAAATTCAGCGAGCCGGGCTTCATCAGTTTCACACCACCCGTACGGGCCACTGGCTCATTGGTAGACCCTTGGCCTACTTTACACTAAATGATAAAAGAATTCGGAACCTAATCCCGGGTCATCCTGAAAGGGAATTAGGCATGGCTTGCTGACGACGCCCAATAAGTTATCAATGGCCATCTTAGTCTCCCTTGGCTTTGTCGGCACCTCCTTCTCCGCACGCATCACTGGTCGCTATGTGGTCCAGCGAGGTCTCTGGACTGAGCAGTCAGGCCTAACGGCACAAGGATGTCCCTCAACTGTCCTGGTGTATGTCGTTTTACCACATGTACAGCAAGTGGCCTATCTTATTCACCATAATGATTGAAATGGTATTTTTTTATATGCACCTTATGCGTTGTGCATTTCACTTATATTTCTAGCCCGTTTTTCAAAAAGTCCTTCTTGTATGCGGAATAAGTTTATATATATAACTTAATCAGTCAAAAGGGTTATAAATTAGAGCGTCAATCGACGTCACGTTAGATTCGTACAATTTCCTTTGCTAATGGCTGTCCTAAACGAAATTTGCGCATCAGTCCGTGTTTTTCATGAGACCTGAGAGAGTTTTACCAAACGAATCTGTCGCACTTCAAAATTACCTTTTTTCTTGACGTAAATCGATTTTCAAAAGTCAGAATTCAACGTTTGTGTGACTTGACGTTCTAAAAAGCAGACATAACGTCTGCGCGAAATTTGTTATTTATTCATTCCGAAAATTTCCTGACCTTTGCAAAAACTCTATAAATTATTGAAAAAGGCCGACCATCAGGTGACTTTAGTAACATTTTTGCTTAGGGGAATACCTGTTCGTATGGTCTCTTGTGTTCTTAGGCGTACTTCAGAAACGGAACGAAGAAAATGTTTTCATTTTAACTACGTCTTAGACATTCGCTAACGGACGTCTCGCCGACCGGCTACTGGACTCACCCGTCCCGTTCTGCCATGGGGCTCATTCTCGAGCCCCACCATCAGCCGCAAAACAGCTAGTCGTGAAGGCAGACGAGCATTGCCGGCGAATACAGGAGAGAGTGTTCGTCATTTTTCGTTTATTAGCCGTCATCAGCCAGTCATACTCAACCCCAGATGGTGGACCATCTGTGACTCAAACTCACGACTTGTTGAGTAAAAGTCCAACACTCGAACCGTTGAGTTAGGCAAAGCTCATCTGCCTATACTAGCCGCTGTGTAGCTGCTGGTGGGGCTCGAAAGTGAGCCCCAAACAGCACCGAACGAGTGAGTGGGTGGTGCACCAACGTGTGTTGGGTGTGGTTGGCTGATGATGACTTATAAACCAGAAATGGCCATTCTAGTCTCCCTTCTCTTTGCTGGCAAGACTCAACATCTTAACCATTATATGGCTTTTCTCTCGTGCATTTTCACTCCTATAATGGAGGTCAAAACTAAGTAAATATTAGTGAAGAGAAGAAGCCGAGCAAACGTCCAACTATTTAATTGGACCTTGGCTTGGAAATAAATTAAGCACTCTGACAGCCGTGTGTAAAATAAGTTAGTAAAGCATGTTCGCTAGTATGTTTTTATTTATTCTGAGCATATTCATTGCCAAATTTTGATTCGAACGTTCGAATGCCTCGCGATGAGATTGCTGGTTCGATTCGTCTACAATGTGAAACAAACGGCCATCTTTATTTAAAACAATCTCCACGAGGTAACTCATTCGTTAAAAGTTTTAAAAGAGCATGCCATTTTGAACATGTTGATAAGCACGGAACGTAAAACATACCTTTATGTGCAGTCAAGTTGGAACGTTGAAAACCCTTAACTATTCACCATATATTCATGGACTTTTTGAAACCCAGCCGAATTTATCGTGCTTAAAAACGTCATTGACATTGTCTGGAATTAAAATCCTCTTGGTACACACAAAATGGTCTGTTTGTGATTGCATGTTCTAATACTCTCCTAGCTTTCCAAGCTCCGACCGGTCGATAAT